>WEKY01044884.1:88440-189354 GCA_013390045.1 Picathartes gymnocephalus | reverse complement strand
TATCTGCCTTGTTGGCCTTCTCCGATTCTTAACCATAAATGCTCAACCCTGTCACTATTAAGCTCTCAACTGGGATACCCCCTGCTTATCCATTCTGCAGAGTTATCCTCTATTCTCTCCAATTAATTATTTAAGTTACTGCTTGATGTGAAAGTGTAGACTATTACTGTATTGGCAGTGTTAATATTTAATGACCTAAGGCACAAGGAGGAAGAGGGAAATCAATATTTGTGCAGTGTTTTCCGTCTCTTTAGAGAGCTACAAAATTGTTGCTCTCTTCTGTGTATCCATGGATGGTACTAATGTTAGTTGGACTGACTATATTTGTTGGGAACTGAAACTGGGCTTTCAGACTCATTTTATTTTAGCTGTTCTTACTGGTAGTGGGAAGCCAGAGGCTGCCTGACTTCTGTAACATAAGCATATTAAAAATGTCAAAAATCTTCCTTCTCTGAAAAGGTGAAGTCTTTCTCTGAAGAAAATTCCTGGTCTTGATAAACTCTCAAGTCTTGCAGCATTAAAAATGTCGGATTCATGTCTAGTATACACATTTTTGAGGGAAATCAGTTTATAAAGGTACAGAAAGAAAAGGCTGGAAATCCAATAACATATGGGGAAAACTCTGAGGCTGAAATCAGATGTGTTTATTTTCAGCAACTCAGTAATCATTGGTCTATCTCGAGATTGGTCTACATAGACTAGGTGTTCACTTTTTCAGAGACTCCATTTTCCAATAATGTAGCTGTTGTACAAGAATTCTCTCTTTCTGTTCTTAAGAATTCAAAGTGTATAGCAAGATAGATATGGATGAACTTTGTGTTTTCTTCAGTGCTGGGGAACTTTGGAGTTAATTTGGAATGAAATTCTGTGAATGTACTGCATTCTAGCAAATAGAATTGGAAATGGATGTTACCGTTTGACAAAGCACAAATTCAACAAACTTTTATCTTTGCAGCATGGTTTTGGAAGTCTTTGGGCTAGGAACCATCTCCAAAGAAAAAAGAAAGTTATTTTCCAGGTTGTATTCCTTGTAAATAATGAACATAAACCTCAGAACAACTGAGAAAGAAAGGAGACGATTACCTATCTACCATGCCTGGTGGATTAGCTGTCTGCTTAAGAAAAAAATTGTGTATACCCTTCTGCCATGATATCTACTTTTAAAAAGAGACCTACATAAAGATGTTCATAATCTGAAGGAACTGTCAATTAGGCAGCAGGCTCAAAGGTTTCTAAATTTATTCAAGGTCCTGCAAAGCTGAAACTGTGAAGTCAGCCATTCTATTAAGCTGGTTTGGCTCTGTCTTTGCTGCAATCCACAGCTGGATGACCTACATCTCACTGCCTATTTAGCATCTAGAAATCTAGCAAAACACCTCTGGGGATAGACATTATCAGGGTTCTAATTTGCTGCACTCTGGGTTTGGGGAATTCTGAATGAGCAGTGGCTTAACCAGGTCATTTGTGGGAAGTCAGCCAGGACCTATGGAAGAGCTGTCCAAGTACTTCTACTGGCCAGATTTATAGACAGCACCTAGAGTCTGTGTGTTGATTTTGCTCTGGTTTATTATGGATCTTTGGAGTGGCAAAGAACTAGTTCATTGTACACCAGTGGTAGATTTATGTCTGTATCAACTGCACTCAAAATGGCACTAACACATCTTCTAAAACTTGAGGTTTAATACTACTAATAATTAAAAACAGAAGATGAATATTGCAAACAAAAAAAAACTTGATTCAGGTTAGTATTAGAGAGAGTTATGCTTCACAGGAGCAACAGAACTTTTCCTCTGATCAGGGCTGGTAAATTATTCTGAGTACTGCTGTGGTAGAGTTAGGCTGCTACAGTGGAGACATGGAGCTGGATTATTCTTTTCCTTCTCTGTAGAAAAGTTAATTTTCCAAAAAGTTCAATTTTGGGATCATTGAAACCTGGGAATACTGGTAATGCTCAGTGAATGGTTCTGTCTTTTCCTCTCAAAGCTGGAGTGAAAAGTCAGATATCGAAGCAATATAGTGGTCAGAAAAAAAAAACTTTCAAGAGTTTTTCACTTCTCTGTGTGGCTTGCCAAGGATCTGTGTCCACCAGCCTACCAGACTTTGTGGAGAAAGTACTCTTATTTCTCTGTGGAGTGGCTTCTTATGTATTGCTTTGTAGATCTCTGATAACCTTTAGAACAATTGCTTTGCATCAGTCTCCTCTCAGAGACATTCTCAGCACTTCCCAACTACATTGTTGCCTGCTCAGGAATCCCTTGCAGTTGCAAATGATTAGACCTGTGATACGGGTGTAACACCTTGCCTGATGCTTCAGCAAATTCTGAATAGCAGCATATGGGAAATGACTTATTTTCATTACTCTGAGTCTTGATTAAATTCGAAAGGAACTTTTCACAGTCTCTTAAAATACATCTGGTTTCGTAACTTTTGGGTGTTTTGCTTTGCTTCTGAGTATCATGGAATGATTAAAAAATAACCTCCTGAGATTTTCAGTGTGTGATGAGACTGAACTGAATAATTTGGCTTCACACCTAAGAAGTATTTCTACTTAAAGAATTGTCTTTATAGAGGTCAAAGCTTCCACATCAGATTTCCCCTAGCCCCCAGGAAACCCACAGTCTCCTTCACTCTTTGTGACCTACATGTGAAATTTTTCAGTGACTGTCCTGCTGAACTGATTCGAGATGGGGAAATAACAATGCCTGAATTGCTAATCCTTAATCTTTCATCAGGAAACAGCTGGAGGAAGGAACTTGAGCACAGTGTGTATTAATGGAATTGAAGTTAGGCTGAAGGGAGCTTTTGAGACATGAAATCCAGTTTTCTTTAGAGTAATCTTCATTGGTACAGAGCACCCTTTGTCCTATTGGCTCTGGGACAATGAGGGAAGAAAAGTGTATCACAAATCTTAGTAAAAAGATTTCTCTAGACAGTGCATATGAGAATAAGGAATAGAAATATGTGTTCAGTGCCGAAGGCATTGGCCCACTGGCACCAAGCAAGTCATCTGAACATTGAACAGGCAGCAAACGCTGAGGTGCAGAAGTACCGGAGCTCTTTTTAACCTGTAAATAAGTATTCTTTTCACACAGAGACTGGCTTTTTAGTGGGGAAGCAGAGCCATAAGGATCAAATATTTTTTCTTTTTTTTGAGCTTGGATGTTTTTACCTATCTCTGCTGAACCCACAGCTTGCTTCCTTTGCTTGCAGGTTCTGCTCAGCACTTCCAGTGCATTCAAGGCAGAGTGCCTTGAGAGGTTAGGCTTGAGAGAGGATCCTTGGAATCGCAGCTTGGCTAACTCAAGACACTATGCAGCATTAAAGCAACCACTCTCAGAGCTGTGCCCTGATTCTGGGAGTGAATGAGTCCAGTTGGAATTAATGGATCTTCACCTGTGTGGAACCGACTGCAAAATTGCGTGTTCATGTGAAGATTTTCTGCTTAGAGGCAGCAACTGTGCCAGTTTCTCACACAGAGAGAAGGGGAGGGGAAGGTCTCTAACATATGCTCTACAAGTAGCATATGTTATATTGGATTTAGGATGATAAATGCTTTCTTTCATGTGTGTTGGCAGGATTTTCTTTTAGACACGTGGTGTATGGTATCTCAAATATTACATGACTAGACGTAAAAATACCTGACAACTAGGATCACAAACTTATTATATATGCTCTCTCAATTATATCAATTACATATATGTAGGCAGTACATGTATGTATGTATAGATACATATATGTATGTATATATGTATGGGAGACCCTTGTTCAAATGTATTTTCATGTAGTTTCACAGGAGGATTTTTTGTCCTCTAGAAACTATACAACCTTATGCAAAATACAGTTGCTGTGTGGTTTTGACAGCCCTGTTAATGAGATTAGGATACGTTACTAACTCAGTGTTCCTTCCTATGCCCAGATTTGAAAGAACTGAAAACGATGTAGCTGATAATGTGAATAGCAACATTAGTCCCTGATTATTTTATCATCACTTTAAAAGCATGTGGAGCCATTACGCCAGGCAGCTGATACAATTTCGAGTGTGGTTTAAAGGGCAGCCAAATATTGAGCATTCAGTTTTATTCTGATATGAAGAACTATTAGTGTCATGTAAATGCAGTGTCCAAATCAGAGCGGCAAGCTCACCAGCAGCAACCCTTGCTGCACTCCAGCTGCCTACGCTTACAGGTAAGGCTGCAGCTCCATACAGGGTGGTTGCAGTTCCCAGTGCCATCTAGTGGTGTTCTTCCTGAAAGTAACTGGAGGAGAGACCTGAAAAGACTCTAATTTCCCTGTATAATTTCCCACTAGCCTGGTGAATCCTTCCTATGGGAAATGGTTAAGAAACTGTAATAGGTATTGGTCTAAGCTCAGGGACAACCTCAAAAAGCCTTCCTTTTTATATCCATGCATGCTCCTCTGCCCTTGCATGGGCCCTGGGATTACGGAAAGGTTGAAGAAATGAGAAACAGGAGGATTCAGAAACACCTCTTCTTGTTTTCTGCTATGATGTCTCCATACACTGCCCTTCTGTCCTCATCTCATCCTTTGTTAAGGCTTAGAAGGAAGGCTAGGAGGAAAAAAATATGGGTGTTGCCTATTGTCCTTCATTGGAAAATTTCAGTGCATTCATTTTACCTGATGTAGCAAATAGCAAGAAAAGCTCTATTCTTCTCCCCCTGTTCTTACCCCTCCCTCACATCCATTCTGCCAAGGCCTCATAAATGCTCCCTTTTATATCTCACAGGCATATGTTTCAATTTTCACTTGCTGGGTGTGATATTTGGTAACATACGGATGAGTCATATTAATAACTTACTGAATCAAAACATAAACTGCCCTCAATCATTGTGAGATGTGCCCTAGCCTTTGTTTTTGTAGTAGCACCTGTCCACTCCTAATCTCATGGTGCTGTTTACTGCACCTGGGCTTTTCTTAAATGTGTTAGACCTATAAACCTCATCATTTCTAGCTCTAGCAGAAAAGTTTCTCTACTCTGATTTCCTGATGTGAATTTTCATTTTAGGCCAAGAAAGGGCTACGAAAATCCTTTAACACAAGCAATCTGATGAGTCTCTTTTTAGAGCAACAAGCAATGAAAACTGTGGAAATCATTTAAGTAATATCTTTGCTTTTAAAACAAAATATTGGCAAAATATAATCAAAATGTTAAGAAAACAAATCCTGAGACTGTGTCAACATAGCCACATCTGCTATAAGAAATATGGGAGTATTTCTTTGCTATAAATTTTTATCATTTTCTGTGCAATAGAAGGCCACAAAATCCTCCTTAAGATGAGAATGGAGTCATCTTATTCCATATGACCAAGTCAGAAGTCCTATCCTACAGTGAAGTCTGTAATTTTTCCTACATAAAAATTCTCCTGTTAGAATATAGTGATCACAGATCTTACTGAGAATGAGATTTCTAAGGCTCACCTCATTAATTCATGGCCAAAATGGCACAGAACTGCTGGTCCAATAGGAAAAAGATTAAGTTATGAATTCCTGCAGGTGTAGTAAAAGAAAAAGAGTTCATTTTCCACAGAAACATTTCACTTTTGTTGGATTTTGAATTCCCTCACTGTCCAAGAAAACATCTTTAGTCCCTATCCCCATTGTGGTTACTTTCTTCTTATGGGGCCAGATGGTTCTCATGAGAAGCTGCACTGGAAACCCTTCAGCACTTGTCCTGCCAATGCTGAGAGAAAGGCAGGAGCCATGTGGTTTGGGCATTAACACTTACAGGTGTATTGCACGTGATTTTCCACCAACAAGCAAATATTAAATATCATTCGAGGACACACTAAGGTTTGCAGGAGGATATATGAGCTGCTTGAGAACACTGAGGGGGCAAACAGCTGTCTTGGGAATAGATTCCTAACCCCCTCAGTCAACCTGGAGTCGGATTCACAGTTGGCAATTCAAAAAGGCCCAGAAGATAGAAAAGAGAGATCAAACATGGCATTGTTTAGATGAAAGAAGCTGCTTTCCTGAGAGGAACAGGATGACACTGCTGTTAGGTATGAAATAGGCAGTGTGGGTTATTGCTGTCCTGATTTTTTGCAGGGTGAATTTGCCATGTTGATGATGACTCGTAAAAAATCATCCTGCTGGCAAGAGGCAGAGCCAGCATCATTTGATGCAGGTAATTTTACAGTTCTTTACCAGTTGTGCCTAACCAAACATGTAAGAGACTGATCTAACTAGGATTAGTATCTCCTTTGCTCCTGTTTCCCTTTTTCAATATTTTATTTGAAATTACTTTTTTTTTCTTTTTTTCTAAAGCTTTGTTAATCTGTGGGAAATAGTCATAGTATCTTGTTGAAACATTCCTGGGAATATAATTTAAGAAAAAAAAATCTTATTAATTTCTACTGTACTGAAGTTTCTTTGGGTTTTGTACTATCAGAGCCATTTCTTGTTTTTATAATGATATTGCTACAGTTCAGGACATAGAGTAAATGGAGTTTAGTCTAGATTTCCATTTTTAGGGTTTTCTGTAAAGCTTTCATTTACACAAAGGGAACAGGAGCAGTTTCTCATTGGGCAGCAAAGCCATTTCACCTTAGAATGGGTTAGTCCCAGCCTTAGTCTTGCACTCAGCCCTGACATTTGGATACATTTCTGTTCTCTTTCAGCAGAGTAGACATCTAAACTTCATGCTGATTTAACAGTACTGGAGAGATGAGTCCAATCATTATTCTTCAAGAGTCACTACAGATATTTATTTCTAAAAGGTCTGTTTTAATGATAAAAACTCCACAACATTCCTTTTCTTCTTTTCTCCTTTGAGCTGGTTCTTCCATGATAATGAGTGCAAAATGTGCAGAAATATCAAGCCCAGGCAACTGGTGTGGTAGAATAAAAGTCCACAAAATCAGTTCCCCTATGTACCCGCCCACTCTGTAGGTAGTGAGAAGGCACAGCCAGTACATTTGGAAAATGCTTTTCTCCCCAAGACAGCCTCCAATACAACAAAGTATGTGATTGCCATCAAGGGACCTGAAGGAATGTGTGTACCATCTATCAGAGAATCAATTGAGATGTCATTCTGAAAGGTGAAAGATGAAGTAGGTCTGGAAACTAAAGGATCATCCATGGGAACCACAGAACCAGTTTCTGAAAGAATTTCTGCTGTGGTCCTGCTGTGGTCTTGCTGTGAATGAAAGCTCCAGCATTAAAACTCAGTACATATCATCATTCTTAAATGCTGCCAAGCAGCATTGCCCCATGGAGCAGTATTAATCCAGCCCACAAAAAGGCAGATCAACTGCAAAGGAATAACCAAACTAACTCAATCTAGGAGATCCAGTGCTGTCATAGTGAGAGTTTAATGCTGAGGTCACCTCAGAGTGAGTACAGCAGGTACTGATGGGATCTGAACCCCTCAGTGACAAATAGGTTTCAAGTAATCATTTCAATTGGCTAAGTTCAGCTAGATTCACTCCAGAAATTTCCCTTCAGAAGGCTCAATCATGAAGGCAAAATGCAGCATCTGCAATCGAAGTTTCCAAATGCCTTTTTAAATTATTTCTATCTAGCACAAACTTGCTCATGAAGAAAGAAATTATGTGCTTTCCCTGGGCTTTCTTGATGTAGAATTTTATTCTGTAATAAAGACTGTGGTTATCGGTGCCTCTTGCTGAGGATGGTCATTAGATATTATCAGCTTCAAATACAAGAAACAACCTTTGCTTCTACTTATTTTTGTGGGAAAAATGACAGCACACAATGATTTCTAGGCATCAGCCTGCTTTTCTGACTTTTTGGTCATGCAGCACACCTTAAAGAGATGTTTTTGCTTAAAGGAGAACTGAAGTGTACATACCTAAGTATGACCTATGGCATGGAAAAAAACCAAAAATTCAAAAAAAGAGGTAGGACTTCCTGATTTGTGTTATTCCTGAAAGCTGTATGGATAATTAAGGATTTTTCAGGAATTGTACCTAGAGTTTGGTTTATATAATGACAATTTTTTTAAAATCACAGGTTTTTTTTAGTAATGTAAGAGATTAACTGTCTAGAAGTTGAGAAGAAGATTCTGTCAACTGTTAATGCAGGTACTGAGTGATGCAATACTGCCAAACTACTTCTGTGTTTAAATCACTCTTGATTTACACTTTCTAAGAGTTTGTATCTTCTGAATTTTATGCTGCTAGTTTGAAAAGAAGGAAAAGATAGTAAAAATTAGAACCACCTTTACTGTTCTTGTTTAATGTGCTAAGGAACCTAATAGATCAATGTTAGACATACTGATTTTGCATTTAGAAAATGATTGGATGCAGTTTCAAGTCAACATTTCCAGTTAAAGTTGGTTTGTTGTCAGTTTGTTTAATCTGTACCATATAAAACAGCAGTAACAATCAACAGGGTGTGGTTTAGGACATGGTAAGTGTATTTCCCAAAGGCCTTGGAAAATACTGCCGAAGTCTACAATTCAATACACATCTTAGAGCCTATAACTGCTAAACCAATTAAGCCTTCAGTATTATTTGGGAGATCTGATACTTAATTCTGTGTGTTTGGTTTTTGGAATGTCAAACTTTTGTGGATAATTAGTAAACTAACTCCTGTCTTTTCTAAATTCCAGTTATTTGTTCTATTCACTTTAAGTTATTTGCTTCAGAACCACATTTTAGTAGCTATTGAGCTGTGTAGGGAGTTAAGTTGATGGCAACTTTCCTGAAACAACTTCCCTTCAAATCCTGTGGTAACACTGGTGATTGCCCTAAACGGCATTTGGATCCTTTAGCCAGTCTGTCATCTTTTGCAGATAGAACACGAGATGATGGAGAGACAAATGAGATGGATCTGTGTAATGTACACCAGAAATATTACTACCTGGAGAGCATGGGACTTCTCCTAATCCTCAGAGTAAAGACATTGCTTCAGTTCCCCCCACATCCCTATTCTTCACCTAAGTGTCCTGCGGTAATGTTACCACAACATTTTCGTGGTTTCAGGAAACTTGGAGCAAAATGACAGGTTTCTGGACAAAAAGCTGCATACCAGTTGTTTAGCTTGTGCTACTGGAAATTGACGCAGCTCTGGGCTGCCCGGTAGCCAGAAGGTGCACGTCCCCGAGAGGTCCACAAAAAGGCAGCAGCTCACCAGCCCACAGCAGCAAAGGCAGAGCGAGATTGTAATCCAAAGGTGTCGGCAAGGACAAACAGGCAGAGGAGGCCCTTTGCCTCAGGGTTCCAGCAGAGCTTCATTCTCGTGGAAGGGACGAATCCAAAGAGACCGCTCTCCCCTCTGCAGGGGTTCCAGAAAGGGTGCGGATCTCGGGGGAGGGGACAATCATTGAACCAATCTGAAGATAACCAGGGTGGGATCGCAGGGAATGGCAACTGTTAGGCCAATAGGGTGAGCACACGGGAGGAACATATTTGAATCATCCCAATAGAGAGACAGGGAAAGGAGAATTTGCCAGGGGTTAGGCTGGGGGAAGGGAATGACTGCCACCTCAGGGGTGGATACAATTCAGGTACGGGGTGCAGGAGCAGGGTATGATAGACGCGGGTGAAACCAGGTCACTGGGGGACACAGGAATGAACCAACTAATACAGAGAAGACTGACAACAAACCATAAAACCAACTACAACAGGAAATCTTCTGGTGATCTGATATCCTTGTTCCAAGGAGCCTTGCAACCAGGGTTCATGATACTCCTGTCTTCATGCTGAATACTCTGAGAGGACTTTGAGGACTTTTAGATTGTTCTTACCGCAGCATGGGAAAGGAGCTAAAAAGTTCCTTCTGTCCTGAATTGTTCCTAGTGTAGTGCAGCATAAGAAACCTCAGAAGATAGACAAACACATTCTCTTTTCCCCACATTAAATACTTCCCCCCCTCCTCCCCAGAATTAGTGATTTTCCACTTTAAAAAGTTACCTTTCAGATTGTTTTGTATCCACAAGAATCTTTAAAATGTTAACATTTCATACTTAACTGGAATTTAGATTTGGGAGAGTATTATGCTCTAGTGGTTTTGTGAGAAATAACACATTTTCAGCACTGAGACATGATAATGTTTGCTTTTCATGAATGGTTATCTGACCAGAACCTCTCACTCCTTGATGCTTATTTGTAAGCACCCACACTAAATAATAGCCATCTCTGCAGCTTGCATGAAACAAGATGTCTTTTTGCAGCTGGGAAACCGAGGGCCAAGAGCAATGTCATTTGCAATGTCATGCAAAACTCAGTGGAAAGCTTGGCAAGAAAGATCTTGATCTGATCTGACTCACAACAAACCTTCCACTTGCTCTTCCATGCACACTCCAAAATAGAAAGACTACTCCTTCTCTCTAAGGAATAATTCTAGTAAAAGTTGGAAACAAAATGCCCTATCCTGTACTCTTTTCTTTCTTCCAAAGCTAATCTCTGGAGCCTTTTAGTGGCTCCATATTGCCATCATTTTAGTCCTGGGCACATGGAAAACCTCTCACTGTTCTAAGGTGGAAGAAAGGGGAGGAAGTTGCAACCATAATCTCCCTATTAGAATGAAGGAATTCTGCCTTTGGCCAAAATCTTTTTACCCTCTTCCCCATTCAGAATTATATTTTTTCTGGGAACTTTGCTGTTGAGTGCAGCTGGCAGCAATTTTTTGCCTTTTGGTTCCTTTTCAAGAGGTGAATCTCTGTGTACAGCCAGGCCCTAAGTCCTCAGTGTCTAATGAGCCTGTCCTAAGCTAATGCTTTGTGCCCTCCTGCATCCACCTCTGCAGCACTGATACGCAGTCAGGTTAAGAAAGGTAAGAGTATAGTTCTGTAACACAAGCAGAGCATTTAAATACAGGGCTCTTTTGTCTTTTATTGTGTTGGTAAAAATCTTCAAGTGAAGCTATGATGAAAAGGAATAGTGACTCTATTAAAAGAGAAAAAAAAAAATTGTAAGGTGTTGCTAAATCTCCCTAAGACTCATCTAATGACCCGAAGGTAGACGATTGAAATAAATGTGAAAGTAGCTGAAATTCAGAGGTACTTATAAGATACAGAGACAAAAGTACTTCTGTGCATTAAAAGAATAAAATACTCATTTTCTTTGCTGGAAAATGTGCTGCAGTTTGGTGTTCAGATAGTACCTAATCAGGACCAGCTGTTGGGTGATGCAGTGGCTTGAGCAAAGAGTAACACATGAGCTGGGCTCTGTGGAGATTGTGTCAGTGAGACACCTCTGAATCATATCTCTTCTTTGGCTGATCGTGAATGGGGGCGGGATAAGAACTTTCCATCTGAGTTTAGTTAGAGCAATGACTAAAATGCCTTTCCTTCATCATCCACTACTGGCTACACCAAGCAGCAAGGAGCTGTGATTCTCTCCATTCCTTTCCACATGGGGTGGTGAAGTTGTTGGAAGAATGGCTTTCTTCTCCTTGTGTTGATTTCCATCCTGAGAGTGGCAGGACTCACAGGACTCATTGCTCTGGGTTTTGCTGTGAAACACACTGTGAGTTGTGATAGAAGCAAAGCAACTGGTCTTGCTGGTGTGCAGCTGTTGGTACCTCCCAGTGGAGCCCATGTCAGAAGTTTCCCCTCAGTGTGTGCACTAACAGGATCTCCTTCCTTCAGCTTGCTGTTTGTTTTCATGGAACTGGTAGGAATTTTTCTGTTCAGTTGCTATTGCTGTGCCAGGTTTAATTAACAGTGGCTAGTGTGTGTCCAGGCTATTAGGGTGAGAAAATGGTGGCAGCAAGGGATGCATACACTTGCATAGTATGATCACACAAGGCCTGTTTTCTTGTGTGTTCTTTTTCCTTTTTCTAAAGCCAAAACATTTCTGAATTTGGCATGAATTTCTGGAGAGTTGGCCTGAAACTTCAATTTCTTTGTCAAATCAACTATTAAAATATTTTCTTGAAGTTCCGTGCAGTAGCCTTGGTTACATCTCAGTAACTGGTAAAGAGTTTGGTGAAGAGTGGGTCTTTTTTCATTGCACCACTCAGACGCACAGGTCAATTTACAGTGTAATGAAAAGAATCTTTTGTATCTCAGGATGGAGGAAAGGATACCAAGGCAGCAGGTATCTGAAAAGGAGACTCAGTGTCAGCTTCTGGAGCCTCCTGCAATTTGTTGTTGTTGTTGTTGTTGTTGTTGTTGATGATGATGATGATGATGATGATGATGATGATAATAATAATAATAACAATAATAATATTTTGTTTAATCTGAAGAGGCATACCATATGGCAGGATGACAAGGAAATAGAACAAAGAATTTGTTGAATTAAAAATCTGCATCAGGGTCACAAAGTACAGTGAAAACAAACCCTCCTTTGTTCTTAGAATATATGAACTTAATGATATTAAAGTGAATAAATATGGATCCAATAAACAGAAATACTACATTTATTCAGTGTCTGGTAAATCTGTTAAATTCATTGTCAAGGAAGGTTAATTAGACTAATATTGCAGCAGAACACTTTAAAGATGCTTAATAATTCTATGACCAATAGACCTCTAACTCCTTAAGCTATGTGAAATCTCATGCTTCAAATTGTACATTGATAGCAAACCACTTTTCACTGTTCTTTTCTTCCTTTACCTCAGTGGCTAGAGTTTGGCTTCAAGGTTCTTTCTGCAGCAAAGCACTAACTAGAGACAGTATTTTCAGGATGAAAATCTTACTGAAAGCAACTTGGTAATTCCATGGTTCCTGTATATTTTACATGCACAAAAATTTAGCCAGCCTGTGAATTCTGTTATAGCAACAGAGAGATAAGTTTTTTTAAGATTCAGACATGTTAACATTGTTAGTTTGAGCTTCAGTGTTGTATCAAACTCTGTAAAAGGTTAGTCCAAGTAAGCATCTCACCTGTAAAATACACACAGTCTTCTTCTGGACTACAATGGCAGTTTCATCTTGCCCTGAGAATTTCAGCCCTCCAAAATACAATTTTCAGCAGTGTTTGATATTAAGTAAAAAAGGAATTTTCTGTAGTGTTTCTCACACAACCACTTCCAGACAAAATCAGGGCTTCTTGCTTTTATCAACTTCTAAAAATTTTAAGTCCATCTGAAGACCTTCTACTCAGTCAATCTTAAGTCATTTCTTCTCCTACAGTCTTAGGTACACCAGACTTCTAAATTCTTAATTTCTTTCTAAATAGTCTTTTAAATGCATGTTTGCTATTGAAATATTGTCCTGTTCTCATGTCCAACCATGAAGGCATGTGGTCATATTTCCTGTAGTAGAAGTTCTGAAAAATTGCATTCTGAGATTGTATTTTGTATTAGGAATATTAATTTTCTTTTTTGAAGGGGGCAGTTACTCTAGGGGGAACAGCATATAACTGTATTCTGTACAATTTTGTCACTTCACAATTGTCACTTGCATTTGCCTCTTCCTCTCCCCGTACACCAATTTAGAACAGACACAAACGTAAAATTAGATGCATCTCAGAAGATGCAGAGATCTTTAAAGCTGTTTCAGGATGGGGTAAAGAGAGACTCCTGTCACTGTATTATCTGTTGTCACAGGCATGGGAAACCCAGGACAGGATTCATGGCAAATGAAGACGAGGAAGACATCTATTAAGGGGAGTAAAACTTTTGACAGTAGAATAGCTCAATAGCTATTCTAGACACATTGCAATAATCGGTAGTTGTGACTTTCAAAGAAGGGGTCAGGTGCCTACATCTGTCTTTCACCTTTCTTTGTTATCCAGAGTACTTGAAAGAGAAGTAATTCGGCTGTTGTTTTGTGTGGCCTACTGATTATACCCTTCAAGACTGGTCCATTTCTAAAAGGTTTTCCATTGGTGTGCAATATTGTTACATCAGATATGTCCAGAAAAGGCTGCAATCTACTGCAGTCAGCAGACATGTAAAATTACCTGTGATTTTCAGGAAGTAATCTCAATTTCTGGAGGTTTGTAGGATCTAATTTTTCATTAAAGTCCTATAATTTTTATATTTTTTAGTGGTTGTGTCTCTAGGACTTTTCAAGTGGCAGTTGCAGGCTTTGGATAGACATCAAGAATTGCAGAAAATGGTTTGTTGCAATCAATTACTCTCTGATTTAAAAGTGCAGACAGTTGGGTACAAAACAACATATGACTTTGTCAGGGTTGGCTTTCAACACAAATAGGAACAGCAACTGACTTTGTTGTAATTCATAATACTAAGAAATGTTTGTCCTCTTCTTGTTCATTTTAAGAGATTGGATTGGTTTGTGGCCATGATGTTAACTGAGAAGAGGGTAACTTTGCAATGCGTTTGGCTCAGCTATACTGGTTTACCTGATGTGGATGAAGTGTTGTGCTGAGGTGTCTAAATTTCTGTAAGTTAGGCCAAGAATGTTTTAGATGGGGGGCAGAATTTCACTTTGCTACCATTTCATAGGAAATTCAGTCAGCATTGCTTTTTCCAGGACTAATTTAAAACTAATGTCCAGGATTTTTATTGTGTTTGTACAAATTCAATATGAAATTAAGTAAAAAGACTCCACAAGGGTGTACAAAGGACTTTTGCTTGCAATTTATAACTTGCTCTGACCCAATGATCTGGACTGGTCAGTGGTCGGAACACCCATATAACCTGATGGTCTGTTGATTAAATTTATCTGATTCCACCTCTTTCCCACCCTGCTTGGCAAGGAGCAATTCCATGTCATGTAGTGCAAATGTGAGCTGATGCTGCAGCAGCACTCTTGGGAGAAGCTGCCACTTTGGTTCCAAAGTATGGGTGCAGTAAGTAATATTCTTTGTTGCTCCCTTAAAGAGATGACAGTGTTTTAAATAATAAAACGACAATGCAAAGACTAGAGGGAAGAGCTGTCACAGCCTAATTGAAAGTTCGTTATGCTGCTTATACCATTATCATAAAACTCTTTATCATGTGTCTGTAAATGTGCAAATTAAAAACCCAGAGGTAATTTTGTATTTTATCTGCATTAAAAAAGATTGTGAAATTATCATCTCTTTCATAGTTAAATAATTTTAACCTGTATGGTGACCTTTGAATATGCAAATAACATAGCTTTGTTGGATGGAATACATTTTGTTAATTGTAACACGATAAGTGGAGAAAATCTGAAGAAAACAGGAATTCATTTTGAAGTAATCATAGTGGAAGGTTTATGAGATAAGGAAAAAGGAAACATTTTATATTTATGTGCAGGCTCAGAAGACTGATTGTCTACTGGTGTTCAAGTCTGTGACTCTGCAGCTGTAATCAAAACCAGCAGGACAATTTCTAACTTACATCACCAGCAGCAAACTTGGTGAATACATAATGTATGCCCAGAGACTTGAAGAATTTAAATAGAATTTCAATAGGCTCTTATAGGTAACAGAGCTTTTTCTTTTTGTTTTTTGGTTTTTTTTCTTTTTTTTTTTTTTTTCTGCAGGTCAGAATGATCATTTTCACATAAAGAGGAGAGAGAATGTAATGAACACAATGCGAGAATTAGTTTCTCTTAGGCAAAGTACAAGTTGGTTTTGAACAAATCTTTCTTGTCTCTTATGCAGACAGGCGTGCTACCATGCTATCGTGCTGTCTCCAGGCCTGTTCCCTTCCCTGTGCATGTGTGCCCAGGGATGTTTTGAGTGGCCATGTCTTGATCTGGTGATCTCTGGAATTAAGTGGGCTTGCATTTCCCTTTATACCTGTGACGTGGACTAGAGATGCCAGTTTACCTCTCCAGAGGTCTCCAGTGGGAGTCATGAGCTGCTATATTGCTGTAGCCATTCTGGAGTGCACCCACATCCCACACACCATTACACACCCAGAAGCAGCAAAGTTTAAGTAAATTTCACCACTGATCTCAACAGGAACAGTTACAAACTCTCCATGTTATTTATGGCTGACTTGCAAGCAAAGGTTTGGAAAGAGCTGCTAATAAGGTCTGCAGAATACAAAGCTTTAGTCAAGGAATCCTGGCTTGAAGGTATCTTTGGTAGTTAAGGTAGAGGAAGCCTGTTCTCCTAGGTCACTTAACTGCTGGAGCCTCATTCACTGGCAGAGTGGCTGCTCATGACTGGGCACAGCAGATATCAGTGTTACTGTAATAATGGTGCTTTTTTAGGCAGCTTGAGCTCTGTTGGATTATATATAAGAAAGAATGACAGAATCAAATTCCAACTGTAAATCTGGGTGAATTGTATTAATATATTTTTAAAAACATTTACTTATTTTCATAATTTCCATATTAACAAATGTAAATTACAGTCAAGTTTTTCTTTCATCTCTCATTTACTTTTCCAAGTGTATTTATTCTCCATTGAGCTATACCATGACCAATTCAGATTCATTGCTTTGAGACTGAACTGGTGTTTTTGCAATTCTGTTGCGTAAAATCAGAAGATAACCTCCTTTGCTTTTGTCTCACTGGATCTGGCAAAACTGGCTCTTTCTCACAGTAGATCTTTCTGATTACTGCTTACTCTGTAAGTTTTGACAGGAAGTTAGACAGACTTGAAATTAAGACTCCAAGGGGCTGCAAGCATGCTATGTTTTGACTACTGCATATGGATATTTTTAAAGGCTGAAAACTATGTTGTCAGTCAAAAATACATCATATTAGCAAAATGTGGTTTCTCTGGCTAAAGTGTGAAGGGCTGTATCAAGGGGCATGGACATTTTTAACAAGGAAAATCCCTAAAGACAGGATTAGTCGAAGTGTCTCAAAAGAGCTGGCAGTAATGTAAACAATTCTTGAGGATATTTTGCTGTAAACATTTTTTATAACATTCATATGCTCGACACCATAAAGAGAAAACTCATAGGTTGTTATGTACCAAAAAGTATATGAAAGTCGAGAAAATGGAATTTTAACACGTAGGTAAGTTATGGACCACTGGTTGAAACAATCTCATATTTGCACCTACCCTGGTAATGTTTCATGCAGAAACTTCAGCGCTGCCGTCATGCAAGTCACAGCAGTTGAATTTTCTATCACTTTCTCACAAACTCCTCGCTATGGGTTTTCATTCCAGAGTTCAGTATTTCTGTTGTTACCTGGTTTTTGTAGGCATCCAAATCATAACAATATCATGAAGGACTTGGGGCAAATTCAGATGTGGGCCAGGCTTAGTTTACATATTTCCTACTAAATTAAATATCTTAGAAATTATGAATATATCAAGGCCTTGAGGACTGCCGGCACAGAACAGCAAATGATCACCCTTGGAAACTCTCTGGGCCTCCACATGTTGGGGAGGCCCAGGAGGCCTCCTCCCAGCCTCCTCCTGCTGGCTGGGGACAGCTCCTGGGACATGACAGCTCTAACACCACCTTGGGGCTGTAGGGAAGGATATTGTTTTACATGGGCCAGAAACATGCCAGAAATTATTCTGTCTGCCAAACTCCATAGATGTTCACATTTAACTGCCTGCAAGTGTTTGGGCCATTATTTAATTCATTATTGCGCTTCAGCGTAGCCATACAGGGCCCAAGAACTTCCGGGAAGAGGCATTATCCAGCTACCCATCCACTGCTTTATGCACTCCTGGGAGTATAAGCAGGGTTGTCTGGGCAAGAGCAAGCTGCAGGGGTTTCATGTATTCTGAACTAGGATCCAGCAGGGATCTACCTCAGGAACCCTTCATGGAAATGTATTTGCTGAGTTGGAAAAAGCTTTGTTAGATAAGTACCTCTATATCTTATCTTGTATTTCAGCTTCCTTGGCAAAAAGGGTGATTGCAAAAGTGATTGTGGTGGTGTTTGGATTACTGGTAACAGAAAAGAAATTCTGTAAACTTTTATTCATTTTTGTGTTGCAAAGATAGAAGACTGCAAAAGTTGGAAACATGAGCAGAATAGTAAAATACATGCTTGCGACTGGATTCTGGGGAGTATTCATATGCTAAAAGCTCATTTGTGCCCTCATACTGATTAAACACTTATCCCAACAGGAAAGTCAAAGCACAGATGTACAAATCTAAAAAATTTGAATTCACTAGTGTTTCTACCTGCTGATTTCTTGACATGTTGAGGGAGAAAATCAGTTAGGCCAGAGCAGGAACCTGTCCTATGAATGTATGAAAGATTCAATTGCCTACAGCATTCACTTGCTCTGACTTTCTACTAGCAATAGGAAGATACCTGAGGAAATCTATTTATTGTTGCAGTTCCTAAAATGGAGTGGAGCTGCTGAAGACAGAAATGCATGTGACAACTTCCCACACATCTTACTGTTTCCTCTGTTACCAAAGAAAGCCAGACCTCATTTAATCATACCTACTTGAATATTCTCATCCATTAGAGTTAAAAAAAAAAAAAAAAGAGTGCCATCCCATGAGAAATCAGGGTTATCTCTTCACAGAAGCTCCTTTCCATCAGTGGGCTTGTTTGCCTTCTGACAACAGAAGAGCTAATTGTACCTCTGAAAATGCAATATTTTAATGTTTGCCATTATTAGGTATAAAATTGTAGTTGTACATTAACAACTCCTGTGACAGAACTGAGAAGCAAACATATTCTTCTTATGCCAAAAGGCTGCATTAAAAATGGGAACAGATTATTACAAAAACTTAATAGAAAAAAATCTTTCCCACCACCATATGGTTGTGATATAACACAAAGTGTTTTCCTGCCAAGCTATCACATTACAATGGCAGGCTGCCAGTAGCCTCTCTCTTCCTCACTTAACAACAAAAATATCCAAAAAGAATTCTTTGGCTGAATGAGGCTGCTGCTTATAAACATGTACTATGGGCTGGTACTCAATCTACATCTCAGTTTCTCTAGAGGTAGACCATTTCACTGTTTTATTCAGAAGACTACTGGAAAATGGTTTGTCCAGCTCAGATGCTCTAGGACATTTCTTTCTGTTCCTGGCCTCAGAAATAAGAGGTCTTACATGGCTGCAGTCATCTGTCCTGATTTCTAGTTCCTGCTTGAACTAATTTTGATGTTGATGTAAATTTCAAGCCATCCTGGTCATCTCTTCTACATTAATGCCTGTGCAACTTGAAGAGGTGTGAGGTCATTATTTTCCAGACAGCTTGGTAAGGTTCATTTGTTCAGTACAGTTCAGACTCAGAAAAGCCTGCTGAACTAGGCTTTGTCTCTGGCATAACATGCATTTGTCATGGGGTCTGTAGTTGCTTCTTGAGGATACTTTATGTGGTTAATATACGTGGCATCAAATTCTACTTTCTGTGTATTAAAATGAGGAGACTGGGAACCTTCTTTCTTTCTTTCTTAATACCTACAAGTAGAAAAAGCATATTTTAATCACATATCCTAATGTAATCACTAATATCCCCAGCACGACAATGCATGACTAGCTGAGGATATTCCTTCCTTACACAGCAATTTCCATGGTGATGCTGATGTGTGTTCAGGAAGCATTAGATCTTTGTAGCCACTGGTATCTGTTCCTCTAACTGAAATACTCACCTCTAGGAAAAGCACCTGGTAGCCCTTACCTGAAGTCTTTAATGAGGGCATGGTTGTATGTTCAGCCACACCCTCAGCTGGTATAAATTGTTACAGCTTTTTCTGGCCTTTTCAGAGACATCTCTGATTTTCTACTTCTGAACTGTGTCCATCTCTACTTAGTAAAATGCTGTTAGAACTAGCTACTTTGTGATCTGAAAGCACATCGTCAGTACCACAGGACATCTGACTTCATTACAGTTCTCTCTATCTGCACCTTTGTTTCTGCATAGTGCCCTGGAGATCATGGGAAAGTATCAAACCAAATAACTGTCCTTCAGGGGGCAAAACAGTATTTGCAAAATATTGAACAATTTGTCTTTTGGCAAAATAATTTCTTACTGTGTGTGCTTGCTGATCTTTCAGCCTTGCTGAGCATAAGGGTCCTGGTTTTTTTACTGTCCTCATTTCCAAACCAGTGAGAAACTGAGTGCAGCCCAAAGAGATGCTCATATTGCACTACAAATAATTTTCTCAGTTTCATCTCTGTTAGTATTAGTCACAGGTAATTTCATTCTGTGTGGACAGACTAATGTGATTAGCCACATTTAGATTTATATGTATGCTGACTTGAGCTGCATTACATAGCTGGTTTTTAGGTGCAAATAGTGGCTGATGTAATCTCGTGTTCTAAATGAGATATAAGTCTTATCGTGACACTTTGCTGCTTTTACTAAGAACTACGCTGCTTTTTAGTTCAGTTCATTTAGATGAAGATTGTTCACACGTTCTTTTTCTCAGACAACTAATGTTGGAAACCTTTGGAAAGTAATGAGTCATCTTGGATACTGAATGAATCTTTGACAGTCAGCTTGAACAAATCAAGAATGATACAAGGAATGATAGACAGAGGTCCCCATGGCTGTCAGCTAATCTGAGGGGTTGCCATTTTCTTACTGCAAAGAATTTGAGGATTGGCTGTGAGTTGTAACAGGTCTGACCTGTCATGCTCTTAAAACCTCTGAAGTAGTTTCTATTTAGCATTGCTCTGCTGTGCTTCACACTGGATGTCATAGCCTTCCAAAAAGTGAACCAAGAGCTACAGAGACTCACGTGTCTGGCTGCCAGGCTCTCCCCCACTCCCCTTCCCTGTGGTCACCTGGCTCTGCAGTTGAAGTTCTGTGCTCTGCAATGGAGAAGATGCAGTTACCACTGCATACAGCACTTCAACGAGCATTTTTGCTGGCATGTTTGTAATAGATTGGAAGACTGCTTGCTGGTAGAGGCTCAGGAGAAGCAATAACAACACTTTTTTTTATTTGCACTTGTAGTTTACTGAACACTGGGGGCCCAGGCCTAGACTTGGTCTTCTATGAGAACAGCACCGGCTGTCACAGTGAGACTGGGGGTATTAGAGCAAGTGCTAAATCTAGGTTCAGTATATTGCAAGACAAAGAAATTTTGTTAGATTAAGCACAATAAATGACAGATCCATTTCTTGAAACTCAAGTGTGTGACGAAATTGAGCAAAAAATCTGCAGCCTCCAAATAAAGAGTGGTCTATTTGCAGAGATGAATAAAGATAATTATAATATCAAAGTCTGTTAGAACCAGAGTAGTTGGCAGCTGAGAGGCAAAACACCTTGTCTTTTATATAATTAATGACTGTCAGAAATGATCACTGATCTTTAGCAAAACTCATGTTTACCTAAACATGAGGGCCCACTTGATATGTCGTTGTAGTCATAGGACAGCATGAATAGGAAACTGTCCACTGCTCACTACTCTGGACCGATGGCCTGACAGACTGGAATGGTTTTAGAAGACCCTGACTACACAGCTGTGTTTCTGCTCTTCATATCCAGCTTCTATTGTCTTCCTCTCACTGTGGCTGGAAATATGAATATAGACAAATAGAAAACTAGATGAATCACTTGATAGATCCTTAAAGAACTTTATCTCTTGTAAAAATTGCCAAAGAAAAGTGGGGACTGTAAGTGTCTCAGTTTTGGAGACAAAATTTTAGGAGGAAATGCTCCCTCTTTAGGAGGGAGTGCCTCCTCTGAAGGGAAAGGGCTTCCCCCTTTCCTCTGCCAATGAGACAAATTGATGACAGCAGGTGAAGGTGAAAAAACCCAAATTGTTTATTAACATAGAACAAAACAGCAAAAAGGAAAAGAAACCTCTACCCACACACTTACACACCCCCCCCACAGCAGAACAGAAAAACTCAAAATACAATAAATGCCCGGAGAAGGAAAATACACGAGCTGGCAACTGGTCCCCGCAGTCTCCGGGAAGGGGAGTCCACACAGCAGCCTGGAGAAGGGCAGATGGAAAAAAAACCTGTCGATTCTCCGGCGCCGGTCCTCCTCCTCGCAGCAGGCAAAGCGGCGGATTTCTGTGTCCCTTCGCTCACCGGTTTGTCCTTCCTCGGGGTTCGGCTGGAGAGAAGGGAAGAAAGGTAGGGAGGCCAGAGGGAGGAAAGTAAAAACAAACAAATAAACAAACAAAACCCCCCAAAACCTTTTCCCAAGCTAATGGAACGAAAAACCACCAAAGGAGCAGTGCAGCGTCCTGGTCCGGAGCGCAGCTCCTCACTCCGGAGCACGGCGGAGCCGTTGGAGCCAGAGCCGCACCTGGGGTCCCGCGGCTCCGGCCCCGCCCCCCGGGTCCATCCTAAAGATGCGGCAGCCTTGGGCATTGAGCAGACGGTTAAGGAATAAAGCAGCCTCATAACATCACCCCAGGACAGTAAATCACTGTAGAAAAATTTTCTTAAGTCTCAGACCTGTCTCTAAAATGGTGATTTAATGCAATTTTTTTACTTCTGCCCACAAGCCAACTACAACAGTACTAGTTATTCCGTGTTAATCCTTTTTCCACACATATTTGAATGCAGTCAGAGCCCAAAGTGGATGAGGCCAAAGAGGTCTTCACTGTCATTACCATGTGGGATCCCAATCCTCTTTGCTATTAAGGAAATAGAGAGACATGGGGAAAACAATGGAAAACTGGCAGAGGTTCCATTTTCTACCTGGGGAAAGGGCCCATCTCTCTTTGGTCAGCTCTCTACTCCATTTTCTCATCAGTGTCTCATAGTCTCTTATTCCAGTTGTAAGCACCTAGTTCGAATAGACTTGTTCCACTTAAACAAAAAAAGAATTCAGACACCGCTGTTTGTCCTTCCTGGGATGCTTTCCAAGTGCAGGCAACTCTGAAGAGCTTTCTGCTGTTTTGTTCTGTTACGTACTGGACAGAGATAGCCTTGGATAATCTTCCTCTCATATTGTGGGAGTCAGCAACAGAGAAAAGGGAGCTTCAAGCTGGTAATGATCCACTAAATACAAGCCTCATTGTTCAACGGTTAAGTATAGAAACAGTTTCATGATCTGGCTCTTTCCGGTTAGGTTATGTGACTTGTCATTCATCAGGCAGTAAGGCAACATAGCTAGGTTTATGCAGCAGTGCACAGCACCTCCTTTCCCCTGCCTCTGCTACTTGGTTTTCTGCTGAATTCAATCGAGGAGCTGCCAATTACCACCAGCTGAACCCCGGGAGCTGCAAGGAGAAAGGGAGGGACTTAGTGAACTGGAGTTCATTATTATAATTATCTTTATTCATCTGGAGTTTATACTTGGAGGGTATAAACTTCCAGTTGCAGGTGGGGAATTAGATTAGGTCAAGTGTTTATGTGTTTGTATGTATTCTTGGACTTCTAGATATGAAGTGGACTGCTCTGACATGGTACAAACATATTCTGTTCTCCTGTGTTGATAATGAAATTGTAAATTTAGAAGCTGGTTATTTTGTAAAGTTGTCCTATGCCTTCTTTGGTCAAGGCAGACTCAGAAAGATGTTAATCATAACACGTATAGTCCCACAGTAAGGAGAAGGGAAGACCAAGTGGTAGTTCACCATTTGCTAAGTTGGCTGATTTAGGAGACCTAAATCATTTGAGACCTGTCTTTCAGAAAAGTAGTAACAGGGGATCCTTGTCCATGCAGCTCCTTGGAACCAAAGCTGTGTAGGAACAAGGGTATGAAAGTAATCTTGCAGGATGAAGAAGAAAGGTAGAACGAAAAGCATTAACTATTCTTGCTGCCATTATGACTCAGTGAAGGACTTCTTTTTTTTCATTTTTTAATAATACGTTTTCTTTTTTGAAACACTTGTACAGTGCAAGATCTTACTTTCCATTAAACTGTTAAGAGTGACTCATCCTAGGATAAATCCCTTCATGCTCTAATTTGAGTGTAATGTTTAATGTCTTTGCTTCTGCTTAGACCTCTGATCTTGCAAGGTGCTTATGATACCTGTGTTGCTAACTCCTCACCACACTGTGAAACTGTGAGTTATCTCTTGTGGGATTGGGTTGTTAACTGGTGGTCTGTTTTGTTTTTTCTAGAGACTGTGAGGGCAGTATAAATTTGAGGTGAGGAAGTAGTGCAAGCAGAAGCAATTGTTTCTGATGACAAAAAAGAAACCAGAAAAGAGCCTGAAGTCTATAAATAGGACATTACACAATAGAAATTAGATAATGGGAGGGTAGGAGAGTAAAATACTGGAAGTGGAGAGCTCATGGTGTTTTATAACCACAGGTTTTATGCTCTGTCTTGGCTATACTGTCTTTGAGATCCAAGAGTGGCCGATATGCTTCAGACCTTTTCTTTTAAGACCTAACCCTTCTGTGGGGAAAATACTGCTTTTTCTAGTTCCTAGTAGGCACCAGTTTTCTCAGTGAAGTACAATAAAGTTGCTTTTCTAAAAAGGTTTGGTTTTCATGTTATGCGAACAGTTGGTGTTATGGCACAGCTGTTGAAACCACAGTGCCAGGCCTTTTAAGTAGCAAAATGGAAATTTGCTGAAGTTCGTTATTGGAAACACTTCCATGGAAAAGCCACTTCTCAAGAAGTAGCTCAGATGTGTAGCTGGTTCCTGTTGTGTTTCCTTACAGGCCACATGTTTTTTCCATTTTCACTGCTTTAAAGAGAACCTTGGCTGCAGAACTGGCTAAAAGGACAACTTGCTCTAAGAAAGCTCTGTCTAGGATGAGCAGTGTGAAGGTAGACACGAAAATATTTGGTGCAAATTAAAATGCCATCAGCTGAAGATTTTTTTTAAAGGAGGTATTAAATTAAGAGGCTTCACGTATGGTATTCTATCTACAGACATAGACCTTTAAAGCAAAAGCCTTTAAGTTTTTCTGGAAGAAAGAATAGAAATCTTCCCTTCTATGTCCTTCCTAATTTCAGAAGGACATTATTTCCTGTACCCAGCTAACCAACTGGAGGGACATACTGTAACTTCTGAACTATGATATTGGTAGCTGTGTTAAGTGGTATTTTCTGAGGAATTGCTCTGTGGCTTTAAGGACCTCAGTAGACTTCCAAGAGGTGAGAATAAAAACTTTTCCAAGTCTAGTTATATGATGTTGACTGTCTCTAGGCCAGTCTACTTCTTGTGTTTCATGCCCTCTTTCTGCAGTGGAAGAAGTGATGTAGCTGGTCCTTTTTAATAAGGAAATGGGCTTGAAATCATCTGATGAGTATGCTGTTGAGGTAACACAGTTGGGAGAAAACAAAGAGCCCTTTTAAACATCCTACTTGTCCGATTGTGAATCCTTTCCAGAGTCCTAGAAAACTATCTAAACATATTCTTAATTTCAAGTGGCTAAATGTTGACTACTGTGACACATAAGCTGCAGGCAGAATGTGAAAGTTGAGTGTCTTCTCTAGAAGCAGCCCAGCCTCTTACTATTCTCCTTCTTAATGGTGTGTGTAGGGTAAGCTCACTAGGCAGCCCCTCTAATTTAACAGCTTTTCCTTAGTGCAGTGCTAGAGATTGGGATTTCTGTCTGCATGTTTATCCATTACATCAATGTTTGCTTGGCCTGTGATAGACAACTATCATTCAACTTTCCAGCCTTCACAAGATTTGCCTAAGCTTATCATCTTTCAATGTAGGGTCTCTATTCAATTCCTCTCAGATTTCAAATGCATTGTCCCACTTCAAAGATCTCTTTTGAACCTACATATTATTGTGGGTTATACTTACCGCTTCCTTTAATTATAATCTACCTGTGAGATTTTGGGGTATGTCTTTGTTACTACAGTGAAGCTCAGAGTCTTCTGATACAGGAATTAGTGTTTCTTTATAATGTAACTTTAGAGTCAGTAATATTAAATGAGTGAAAATACAGTTGCATCTGAATCCTGTGGAAAAGAAGCCCCATACTTACGCTTGACTGCCCGGGGTGCCAAGGCTGCGCTGGTCGAAGGTGACTCCTCTGGGGATCCTCGCTGATCCCCAGAACCCTATCGCAGCCACAGCAAGCAGAGCCGATAGCAGCGTAACAAGCAGGAGGTGAATGCGTAGAGAAGCAAAAGCAGAGAGGACTCAGTAGTTCTATATACCAGACCAGGGTTTATTTGGCTGATGGAGAGAGACTGAGTCTAGCCACAAGGAGTTTCACAGAGCAGCCTCAAACCTACTATGCTCTGCTCCAAGTGACCTCCCGAACAATGGTAACAGGGGGTTTCATATTCCCAGGGTCCCAGGGGTGGGGATGCGAACATAACCAATCGGGAAGGCCCAAGGGTGTGGTCCGGGGATGAGGGACAGGCTACACAACGAACGGGAAAACAGGGAAGGGGGAATACACCTGTAAGGGCCAGTGCATAACGAAATAACGAGGACCTTTCCAGAACTCGGGGCAGGGGTGAAAGGAGAGTGACTGGAGAGAGAGGGAACCTCTCGCTTAACCAGGGGAGGGGACAGATAATTGACAGGGAGAGTATACAAGGTATAAACACACAACGAACCAAAGTACAATTAACTAATAAAAACTGCTGTAACACCATACCTTTAGTTACATAAGCTTTTAGTTCTCAGCACTGTTCATTTGGAAAAAGGGCATCAAAATCTAAACATCTCTTGGGCGCATCTATTTGTCAGAAATACCCACTTGTAACTTCACAGTCTATATGTATGGATTCTAGGAGAAGTTAGTGGGGGCTTCAAAGCATCCTTAGACCTTTGCATTCTTGTGTGACTGCTTCTCCCATCTGAAGTTGTCCCCATGCTAATTTAGGCTTTTTTCCCAACCATGTTTTTTGACAGGTTCATGCTACAATCATTGGCTCATCTTTAGTTGTGGTGAGCTTTAATTTGTCTCCCTATGCAGCCATGCCATTCCTCCCTGTCTCAGTTCTTGCAGGGAACTGCCTGCCTCTGTAGGGTGTAGGTTTCTCCTCAGCATTTGTTCTGAAAAAGGATAATGTCTCGAAGAGGTATAGGGGAAAAATTAAAACTGCAAAATAAAAGGTGATGGAATTGTGATAAATATTTTAAGGGAGGCATATGTATTTTCTCTGTATATTTCATAAAGATGTTTGGGATCAATTACTTTCAAGCCTTTAGAAGAACCCTGTGCTCCTATTACAGTATTCTGTGTTATTGTGCTCGAAGGGAATACATTCATTGTAAGCAGGCTACTGCAGTGTATTGCTATCCTCTGAAAGCAATATTAGTATGTATTGATGTTGGTATAAGGGAGACTACTCTCTAGCTCCATTAGTTTAAACTTGGAGGAAGGTGATCAAAAGGAAATGCAGTAGTGAAATCTTAGTTTCCTAGTACATGATTTCAAATAAAAATCTGCAAAATCGCTGCTTGATTTGTTTGAATGTTTGTGGATTGCTCTAACGTGGCATCTATTATTGTCAGTTAAGAATTCCCAAGCCATCCTTTACAACCACCACTATATTTTAACTCATTTTATTCTTCTCACCTTGTCCTTCTCACTGTTCTCCAGCTTACACCCTGTACTGAAACACTATAAAAGGTGCAAAAATTTACATAAGAGTGTCAAGTGTATTTGTCCTTCTAGAACATACTCTACTGCAGCAAAAGTACCTTGTAGTGTAGAAATTGCCATAGTAACTACTCATTTATTATTGATTAGATGGATAAAAATTCTCATAATATACAAGCAGAGTAACTTGCTGCCATATGGCTTCAGGCTACCCCTATGGCAAATCTTATTTATGCATTCTCTACTTTTTCTGCATGTAAGTTTTTTTTTAAAATGAATTAGTAATCCTTGGATTAGACCACATAATTCATTCTTTTCTGCTGCAGTGGAGCTTAAATTTTAAGTTAGACTTGATATGCAGCTCCTGAGGCAGAATGTTAACTTGCATTGGTTTGTTACTGGATTAGGACAACTAGATTTCACTCCAGTGTGAAATCTGGATGGAGAAAGGAGAAGAAAAAGCCACTTCCCAGAGTGACAGAGAACTCTGGAGGTCAGCTGTGAAGTAGTTAAAGAGTAAAACAGAGTATTTTAGTTTGGCAGTTGTGATAAATCTTTTTTGAAAGTGAATTTTGAATGTTCTAATTGGTTGCCTAAGAAAATGAGCCCTGTCTTTGTTTCTCTAGTAATACTACAGACATAGTACTGCTCTTCAGCAGTGGCATTGTGAATGCTTACTGAAGGCAGGATGAGGCCTGCAGTGAGTTATAGTGTCTGACAGCTGTCTCGGTTCATGTGCTGCTGTTGCTGAGCTTACTATTGTCTCTTGCAATCCTGAAAGATGCTCCAACAAGGCTTCTACCAAGTTTGTTGTGAAAGACAAGCTTTTTGTGAATTCTATTGGGAGACTGAAATTGTGAAGCACTTAGGCAGGATGTCAGATAAAATTAAACCAAACACATTGTTCAAATGTGAAGCATCAGTTTATTCAGAATAATATAAAATGAAAGAACAGCAACACTCAACTTGTTTTTTACACTGTAAATCTATTCTAATGTTCTTCTGGAGTCTTCTGTGAGATGTATAACTAATACCTATATATTGGATTATACTTATTCTGTCTGATTATTTTAGGATAATATTAGTTAGATGTATAGGAGACTGAAGATTTTAGAGGAATTTTTAGTTCAGCTCTTCCAAGCTGCTATTACAGAAGCTACTCATGCAGACCTGTTTTACTTGGCTTGGAGGCCTTTCCCATCTCCCAAAATTAAAAATGCTGGGTTAGGGCATCACTTTTATAATGTACCACCTTTCAACTCCATTATCTTTACCTACAGCCTGACAGTCTAATTTCAAACTCTGTGTGACCTTACAGTTTGAAACAGATAATAATCCATAGGGCTACAGGAAATGATACTGCTCTTTCAATAAGTTAGTCCTTCATGGAGACACTGCTCAGGAAAAGATTCTTCTTCCTGTAGTAGGCTAAAAACAAATGGAGGAAATGCTTTAGATATGGCAGCTACAGATACCTTTCATCTTTAACAGGAAGAAATAGGCTTAGCCCTTCTTAATCTTTGGCCTGAATTCTTGTGTGCTTCTGTAAAGACTTTCACAGGCAGCAGTGGGAGGTGCAGTGCTTAGCATGTTTTGTCTGCGTGCTGAGGTCTGGAAGGTGGGCCCAGAAAGCAGGCGGAAATGTGGATGAGCAAAGAGCAGTATGTAGAGGGTGAGGTAAGGGTTTCAGTTGATAAATGAAGGTTTTTTTATAGTTACATTGCTTTCACACCCATGCCTTTTGCCCAAACTGAAGGGAAAAGACACAACCCAAAGGAGACCAAATTAGGAAAAAATTGCACAGAGAATTTCAGTTATACCTTCAAGACAGACTTGGGATCACTTGAATTCCTATCCTAGCACCTTGCTGGAGATACTGGAGTGGAGCTGGCTGTTGAGAACCCTTCCTGTGCTGGCTCTGAAGGGCCAGGAAAGGTTTTCAGAACACGGCTCATATATGGTTATCTCAGTCATTAATATCTGTTCCATTAGGAATCTGTACTGCTGTATTTCTCTGCTGGTGCAGTGACCAATCTTGGGTAAACATCTCTGCTTCTTTTGCCACTGTGACCCATTTTTGTTGCCTCACTACTACAGACTAGGAATGAGCTGTTTTCTTTCCTCTCATAAGGAAGGAGAGACTTCCTTCCTCGTATAACGGTGTGAAAAAAGCGGAAAATTGAATCCCAAGACAAGAAGAGCCAGGGCCTCTCCAACCTGCTGATTTCAAAGCTTGCCTATTTGCTGTTGACACAGCATTAGAGAAACAGCCTTGTGCAGTTTTAAACCTTGTGCTGGTAGTATGTTCTAATGCTCGCCTAAAAAACTTTCTTTTTGAGGGAAAACTAATGATTGAGTACATTTCATTCAGCTGAGGAAATCTGCATCGAAAGAATATATTCCAGGGATTTTTTTTTTTAAATTTTTTTTTTTTAATCAGTGTATTGTTCAGAGTATGGTATTCTTAGTATTTAAGTTTCAAGATACTTGTAATGCTTAAGTATTTTGTATAAGTGTTTTAGAGGCATCTGCAGAGTGTTCTTACTGGCAGTGTCACGGATAGTTACAGAAATAAAAGCTGTATCTTGGGCATTGCCAGGTGTGTGTGAGGGTATCTTAATGCATGTATGTATTTGTGTGTGTATTTAAAATGCCTCCTGTGTGTGGATATTAAACACATCCTCTTGGGGATTGCACTGTGACTTGCATACTTGGAGGCAAATGCTCTGAGTAAAGAAGAACCTACCCAGAATAGAGTGAAATTAGCTGCAGTTGCTCTGGGTTTTCAAAGCAATGGCAGCAGTCAGAATGTGGCCTAGGTAATTAACTTACGAAGCATGGAAAGGAAAAGCAGCATGTGGAAGATGTAATTAATAGGAACATATAACAGTCAGCTCTCACGTAATAAATTGGCAGTTATGCCTGAGGTAACTGCCTTTTATTTGCAAAATGCTGTTGGGATTTTTTACAAGTAATTGCACATTTTCTTCTATTTCCACATGGTTATAGAGAACATAGTCCAGTACAAATACCAACAGGAATGCAATAAAATCATCCCTGTTCTTTGTTGTTTTTCCTGCTTAGGGCTATGATCTTATTTGAGCCAATGTCCAAAAGAAAGGAGGAATACATTTTAGCTTGGAAAAAGACAAGTGGTAAAACATTTTAGTGAGGTTTAATATGGAATAATTTAGAAGGACAAGGCAGGAATAACCAGAACTAATAACAATAAATGGTCAGATATCTATTTGCAGAACAGATTTAGTAATGTGTTCTCCTGACTTGAGTAAATAATGGTTAAGATAATTGTTCTGAAATTCTTCCATTTTGGAGGCTTGAATTTTCCCCATCTGAAGGTTTACTGCAGCTTTTCCTGCAGAGCAAGTGTGACATCTTTGGGTACGCCACAAATGCTGGCAGATCTTCGAGGGAGTCCATTCCACCCCTTGCCTAGTGCAGAGCTCTGGAAGGCTCTGGGATGGCACAAGGGCTCCCCACAGCCAGCTGGCTGCTTTAGCTGCCTCCGACAGCCTGCTTCAAAACACAAAGCTGCAGTCCTGCTCCAAACATCTGCAACAGGAAACTGAGGAGGGCTTGCAACTGGGGTTTGCTGCTCTGCCCAAAACATACAAGTTACCAGACTTCTTAATTGCCATTTCCAGGCTTCTCAGTGAAGTCATGTCACTCCTGCTGCTTCCTGGTATATGTGATTCCCCTCTGTACCCAAGTGGGAATTTATACTACTGCTTTATTAGTCTGGATTTTCTTTTGCTTTTAAGCCATCTGATTGCCATCACTGCAATAGTGGGGAAGAAAAGGGAAGTCCAAATCTACTCTATTGTAAACATGAAGATGATCTGGCCTATTTTTGTCTGTGAGTGAATGAGGATGGGATCTTATAGTAACCATCTAACACTGGAGTGAGTTCTTATCACCATAAATGTGATTAGAAGCTTTACTGCTGTTTAAAATTGAACAGCCTGAAGATGAGGAAATAGAGTTTGCTGTGAAATATTCCTGCTGTAACCAGTCTCTGTACAGCTGACCCCAGGGGATCTTGCATTTGCTGCAGGCTGAGTCTAGTAGGCAGTTTGTTGCTGAACGAAGACTTTAAATAGCGAGTTTAAAAAGAGTACATCCTTGCAATTTTTGTGCTGATGAATTTAGAATGATGTTCTAGCAAGCTCAGTACACTCCAAATTAATTAGCAGTGATCCTTTTAAGAGGATAATTACTATATCAGCAAGTGGTAAACTCAAAATGATTACGAGTAGTTCCGGCTTGCATCCACAAGGAAGAGCTGTGTTGTGGTTCTACCAACCGATTCTAAATTCATCCCATTGTAAAAGGTTTTAGACAGCACAGCTCATCATGAGAACTGTCACTTTTTTACCTCTAGACTTGAATTAAAATCCTAAATGAAGTTACATTCCATTCTCCATATGTCTACCTCACAAGTAGTGACTGGCTTTTTAAAACTGCTGCCGGAAAAAGGCTGAAAATAAGGAGGAGGTGTTGCACATTATTACTACTGTATAAATGGTAGACAGGGCTATGAAGCATATGATACTTCCTTATTGCTGTGCGTTTTCTTCTTTCATAATGGAAGGGTCTTATCCTGCATAGAACAGTAAGAACTCACAAGTATAAACACATGTTCACATCTTTGGACTTTTTAAACAGGTTGATCTTTCAAAGATTGTCATTGCTTATCAGGCTGTGGATAAATAAGTATATGACTGCTGCAATGAATGTAGAAACACTTTTATTCACTCCTGAAACCAGATTCTGGTTTTCAAATAGCTGAGACTTTAGAAAATAAGGTTTAATTTGATGTTTTTAATATGGGAAATTACCTTAATTAGGTCACTCAATATGCTTTTCTGCTCTCTTTCAGAATGGGTGCAGAAATCTGTAAAAGCACCTGCCATTTTCTGTGAGAACATAATTTTTAAGAGGACTTTCAAAAATCACTTATCTTACTTTCAGCTTCTCTAAGCTAAGTCCAGGGAAGTCAGTGATCTTAAACTAATCTCAAGTGTTGTCTTGGGAGAAGTTGGGGCCTAGGTTGTTCACTCCAAATGTAAAAGTAGTAAAGTATTAATTATTAGCCATTTCTTAAAAATGGATCTTGACACTCACTAGACCAGACAATCTCTCAGGTTATTTCATGGGACCTTGTGGTGCTTTATGAAACATGAAGTGAATGCCTGAATCCTTCGACTTAGATTGCCTTGAGCGGCAGTGCCATCTTTCTAGAGAGGTTGTATGTCTGGGTCAGGCCACTTTTAAAAACTATAAAAATGGAGACATTTAAAAAACTGTCTCAACTGTAAGAACAGTAAAATCAAGAGGAAAAAAATATTTAAAAATACTTTGGTGAGGTTTTGTCCATGTATGTTCTGTGCATGTATGTTCTAACTGGTAGAAATAGAAAGGCAAGCAACTCTGTAGAAAATGCCTGTAGCAAATGCAGTTGTCTTCTAGTGATCCAGGGGACTGCTTTTTCTTCTTATTAAGGTTTAGGTTACTCAGACCAGGCAGGTCATAAGAGTTGCATGTAGTTTCACGGTGTTGCATAATTCTTAACTGAATCCAGCCGAAGATGAGGTAACATCTGAAGGAGGTTTTCTTAAATTTCTGGAATGAACAATGTTCCCATGTCACAGTAACAGCACTAGCATGCCTGCAGAGTTGCTGCTGAAGTTCCTCTTGTGCGTGGTGAACATATTGTTCATCACACTGTAGTTATAGCCCTACCATTCTAGTAGAGCTCAATGCTTTTGTGCTTCCCATAAAGGACAGGCTTGTCCTTCTACTTGAATACATGCAAGATCATAGGTCAGCATAGTTCCACCAATGGTAATAACCAGTCTTGTTAGTGCTCTCATCCTTTCTTAATACTATAAACTATGGCTACAAAATCCCTGTGAATAACATCATATGGAACTAGTAAAAACCCACCATATAAATGGATTTTTAAAAAAGTCCAATTTCAATGAATTTGCTTGAGAAAGTTCCCCTACAATTTAGAAGAAATTAATATTCTTGTGATGGAAAAGATGACTTAGGCACTCAAAATATATTTGATTATAGAAACCGGCAAAGCCCTTCTGAAGAAGTTGTGGGAAATGCAACTTCTTTGAAGTCAGTAACTGCTCAGTGATCTTCTGATGGAGCTTGGGATTCCTCTTTTGGAGGAAAAGCAACAAATTCTTTAATTTCATTCTCTTGGTGACCAGTAGCATGGGTATGAGCTTCATAAGGCTCACATGGACAGCAACAGACTTCTCCTTTTCTGCTCCTCTGCAGAACGGTAGCACGGAAGTCTAAGGTTATCACTGCCAGCCGATATAACTGTAGAGTCACAACTAAGATATTCTTAGCTGTAAAAAATACCAGCATCTGATTGAATATTCTGAAGTGGCCCATCAGAATTGAACGCACAATGAAGAAAGGGCCATCCTGTATGAAAAGGCTGACCCCAATGTTCCAGAGTTCTGCACTGTACCTGCACAGCAGCAGGCTGGGGATCCGCCTGGCCGATGCGCTTCGTTTGCAGCCAATATGCTGTACTGAAAGTAAAACAGTTATGTTAAAACAACTTTGTGAATTGGAGCTAGGGTTGGCCTAAAGGGCAGTCACAATACAAGGTACTCTGGATTATATGTGCATTCACCTGTAAACTGTGCAACATATAGCATATCCGTTTCTGGGATGTTTTTCAGCAAAACACTCTGAACTCACCTGAGGCACTTATGTGGTCTGACAAACAGGACTAAAAACCACTTCCCCTTTTGTATCCCTCAAACATACCCATATTTATGCATTTCTACAACAAGAAGCAGAAATAGATCACCTAATGACTCTTCACAACTTCCCCAGACTTTTATTTTTTTGTAAATCATCATGCCAGACCAGTATGAATCCTTAAGAAAAAAAACTGTGCTGAAAAGAACAGCCAGTGCTGTAGCACTTCACTTTGTTCCAGGCTGTCTAAGACATTTCTTTTAAAATATTCACCAGATAGCCATTGCCTTTTTCATGTGTCATAGTAAGAACAAGGCCTGTCAGTGCCAGGCAATATTGAGCATTATGTGGTTTCTCTCTGCCATGTAAGGCTTGAGGCACAGTTACTTGTTCTTAGTCTTGTGGGTATCAATTTCACACAACTGCTGGAACTTCCATGCACGGGTTCTCCTTGGCTGTAAAGGTGGTGGTGGGCTCAAATGCTATCTATGGTGTAGTGCCCAGAGAGGGACCATCAGAAGGGTTTGTAGGGGTGAATTTGGCTGTCTCGCATGGAAATACACAAAGCTTAATTAACCTGTCTCTTGGCCAGGGAGATTTCATTGGTTTAAAAAACATCACTACTTGTGATACAGTAACAACTGCCAAAAGAATTCTATTGTTTGAGTCAATGCTGGGGTGGGGGGAGAAAGAGATGAGACTCAAATGGAAAATGAGTTGTAAAATGTAGAAATTTGCTGAATCCATTAGGCAAAGCTTTAGCAGCAGATAATTGTTTAATATGCTTCTGTGCCCTTGCTGTTTAATAGTTCTAACTGCACTGCTGTAGTCTAATCATAAGTGCCTAAAAATTTCTTTTACGTCATATTTTGTGTGTGAGTAAACATTCTGATGCTTGAACAAAAAGTACTATCTGTGGAACTGTACAGAACTACCTAAAATAAACTGTACTCATAATAATTTTAGGAAAATGTGTGTTCAGTAATTTAATTTTTAACAGGTAAATGTAATTAAATAAGTGGAAAAGCAACAGCTAGAGGGAAAAAATGAACAGATTGTTTAAGTGCTATTTGAATTTATTTGTGTGGTGGTGATGTATATAGGATATTTTTTATTTGGTTGGTTGAGTTTTTTAAACCTGAGTGCTGTGCATCTTTAATAGAATATATTTTACCAGTAGCAGGAATTTTAGCTATGATAAAGCTGAAATGTGATTGCATCAGATTTTTTAGGAGGTGAGCTGCTGAGCTGAAATGCTGAAATATTTTCATAACTTCCCTGTTGGAAACAAAGCCTAGTACTGTCCATGAAGAAAAGACTAAGGAGAAAAATAATATTCCAGCAATTTTTAATTTATTATTTTAGTCAGTGTGTCAGCCTAGAAATCTATTTTGTATAAGACGCTAGCGAGGATAATGCATTTTTGAACTGCTATAGTTGTTGCAAACTTGTGATTGGAGGCCAAAATGGTTGGAACAGATGACGTTCCAGACAGCTTTCATTGATCTATTTGGACAGGTAGAAGCCCTTTCTGGCCAGCAACAAACACAGCCCTTAGCTGGCTGAACAGTTGGCCCTTTTAGATTAAGATAAGGGTGTACAGTCTCAACATCACATGGTCCTTTAGGTCTCCTGTGCCTTTGGCTGTGCTGTTCTGTGGTTTACAATTGCCTGTCTCTCTGTAGGGTCTAGTAACCTACCCAAATTTGAGCCATAATATAATAGACCAGATCTAACTTGAGAGCTCACACAGTGAAGTTTAAGGCAGTAACAAGCAACTGGAGCAATACAATAGTGCAGTCCTTTTTTCCTTTTCCTGAAAGTAGAGAGCTCTATCAGAGAGATCATAGGTTAGCCAGAAACAAGTGTTTCCTCAAAAGAAACCACAATGAGCTTTCTTCAAAAGCTGTTGTCATATGAATTCCTCTCTATCAGAAGTCCTTGGTACAGCCTGTAGTGTACCAGCAAAAATTTAAGAGCATTTTTTCTCTTTTCTTGTCTATGTGCAAGTACTAACCTGCAAGATCAAGTGGAAACTGTAACATACTCCAGGTCCATACAGCAAGAATTGCATTTATGAGAGCGTAATTCTTCCTATGGGAAGGGAAAAAGTGATAACAATGAAGATGCAGTTTCCTTATGTGATCACAAAAAAGCTTCCTGTGGTGTTTGGAATGTCATTTGAAGGGTAGTTGAGTGAAGCAGTGATTGATTGATTGATGTGTGCTTTTACAATGCAACACCAAGGAAAAACAGAAGCACCTTTTTGTATGAAATTTTTGCTGTTAAGGCTTGCATGTTCCAGCTGTGTAATTACACTAAATATCCGAAGCTAATATTATAATAATAAGCATATGAGAATAGACTCTGTGGCTCAGAAGGGATATCTTTACCCTTGTAGTGATTACACGTTCCTTGCAAGCCTGAAGCTTCTCTGCCAAGTGGGAAGGACTCTTATCCTGCTCTTTAAAGCATTGCTATGATATTTACAAAAATTAAAATAGTATTTGTTAGAGAGGATGAACCTCTTCTGTGACTCTTTATGATGGATGTTCACAGCTCATCTCTCAGCAGTGTGAGGGGGAGGTGAGCTTACTTTCTCTGGGAGAGATCACAATGTTGAAAATTCACATCAGACTGTGCCATTCCCTTTCCTCTTATCTTTGAACACTTTGTCATTCTACCATGAAGTAAACATGAGATAACCAAAGAAGCAACGTGGATAATGAATCACTTAGGCCAGCTCTAGTTGCTTCCTTGCCCATCTAAAACAAGCTCCTGTAGCCATAAGAACTGATGCTGCCTGGCAGTTAGGCTGCTTGTTTGGCTCTCTGAACCCTTTCATTTTGGTGATGTGACATGCTTCTCTGCTGGCAACACATGAGTAATTCCTAACAAAGCTTACAGGACTTAGGCATTTCACAGAGAGAAAGGCAAGAGCAGGCACACAGAGCCCTTGAATGTAGCCTTCTGTTTTCTATGGGAAATGCAGTTTTACCAGTCTGAACACTGCACATTACACAAATATCTCGCACTGTGCAAGTTATTTACATCAGCAAAAAATCCTTACCGAACATCCTCAATGTCCAAGGTTTCACTAGCAAATTCAAGTATATCTGCTGCTGTTCCCACAAACATGAGAAGCAGCTGAGACAATTGATCCCGGGTGATTTCAACTCCAATGGGGAGAAGCCATCTCCCAACTACTAGTAGCAGTAGAAAAGTCTGGTGGAGGGCCAGTGTCCATACAGTTTCACAGATTGTAGAGAGCTGATTGACAAAGACTTTTGCCTGTTTGAAAGACAACAATAATGTACTGTAACTTCAGGAGACTTATGTTATAGGTACCTTCAGAGACTGTATTTGTCTTTGAGCCTACTTTTGGTCTCTTGCACATTGTATGAGAGCAAATAATTTCCATCTGGCAGGCCTAGTTTGAAAAGCGCACTTTAATACAAATTTTGGCTAACGAATATCAACTAGTTCTCTGTGTACTACTCCTCCTGTTCTCATTCTTCAGTTGAGCATTATCCTTTGCAGAATCATTGCCCAGGCACTTTCTAAATTCAGTTACTGAGATTTGCAAGAGAATGATAGAAGCATCTCTTCTTTACACAGAGTCTGGTCTTGGCAACAATAGTTAGTATGCAGCATGCTGTATTTTCACGATAGTGAAAATATTTGTAGTTTCTAAATTACAAATATATATATAACATACATGTCTTGCTTTGGTTGTTTTTTTGGGGGGTTTTTTTGTTTGTTTGTTTGTTTTGTTTTGTTTTGGTGTTGTTGTTTTTTTACTCACTCTGCAAGCTGCTTATCTCTAATTGTCATAAGATCTCTACTAGAAACAGGAAAAGGTGCCCTACCGTCTGAATGATGTGGTGATCTGTTCCCTCACTTCCGTGACTGCTGTCTCTGGATTGATTGAAGTCTTGATTGCTGACATTGACCTGAACTGCCCCAGGCTCATTGCCACAGTACTGTTGTGAACAAAAACACGACACATGTGTAAACATCCCACCTGGGGAGCGGATGTGCTCTACGACTGAGAGTGTCCTGTTTTGCTGAACTGCAGAGAATTCATTTGTGAAAAATATCTGATGTTTACAAAGGTCCTCACTCTTAATGTAATTCCCCTTTTCTTCAGAAGGGACGAATTCCTCTCATGAGGGCCAAGAGTGATGTGTTGGTAGGTTCCTGAGAAGTACAGGGTTGTACTGCAGAAGAGGATGCAAATTCAAAGGCTGATGCAGTGGGTGACATCTTAAGTCTGCACCCTGTGAATGTGATCTACTTGCAGCTCTCCTGAACTGGCTACTGGGTTCCCTATGTGGTCTCTTTGGTTAAAACAGTCAAATAAGGTAAAAACTGGCCATGGTCAGGCCCTATATTCAAACTTTCTCAAAATATCTGCTTCTCTTTTCTACTATCCAGGAAAAGCTCTCTGAAAATGCCACTGTTTCATTTTTCTGTATGACTTCCCTCTAGACTGAAAATAAGTTGGGGTAGGATATTTGGGTTGCATCCTCCACCACTCCTGCCCCTGCTGTGCCTTATTTTGTAAGGAAATTCGTAGGGTGAGAGGTGAAATAAAGGAATATTTAAGAGAAACAGACCTGTATTGTTGCCTATCCCTTCGAAATAGAATAAAGAGTACTTTTACTTTCTGCAAGAACATGGTGATCTGGAAAATTGAGTGTTGGCTAAAACATACTGTTACTTCAACTGCTGTAAACCAATGGTGGGGCTATATTCTGTCTGCAGCACTGTCCTGTCTTTCTACCTTCACACCCAAGGCTGGCCCAGGAGCAACTGGGGGGCATGGCTCCAAAATCTGTCTTCATAACAATCCTAAACATCTCTCTTCATTGTAATAAAAAGAGGATAATTAGAAAATCAAACCATGCTGTTACTAAAGACTTTTATCCTGTCCTATTTTTGCCAGAGAACTGCAGATGATTTGCATTTCTCCATTGGGCACCCCACCATTTTATTGCACAGGGACTGATTTTCTGCAACAATTGGAATGTGTTCGAGAGCATACTGAGTAGCTGTGTTCAGCATAAAACCTGCCAATATAAAAGCAACGCTTTCCAGCAAATTTCAGATTCTACTTTGATACTTTGCTTGGTCTCTGATAATGTTTTTCAATATCTTGGTAAATGCTGCCTCTTGTTTGACCTTATGGTAGATAAATTTCCTGTGACTTGAAAAATCTGGAAAAAATGTCAGTGCTTGTTGCTTTTAGAGCTGGCGGTAAAGAGTCTTAAGCTGAATGCTTGACTTATTTGAACAGTGGGTGTGAGAGTCTTGAAAGATTGACACACAGATGCGGGGAAGATGATATTTCCATTTAGTCTAAAGTTCTGGGCATGGAAACAGTGAGATGGAAGGGCTGGTACTCTCTGCCTGGCTACAGCCTTGTAGGGCTAATCTCCCTGGGTTTGCCCTTCAACTAAAGGAGAGAGAGGGAACAGCATGTTCAGAGGATGTTTTCAATTGAAATTTAGTTGGTGCTCTGGAGAGGCATCTATATCTCCTGCCTACAGAAAAGCCCTAAAGTCTGTGGAGACCCACTCCCAATGTCGAACTCAGGCTGAGTTACTTCCACAGGCTGTGTGACACAGCTGAAGAGACCACAATCTAAAAATATTGCATAACTGTCCTAACCAGAATACTAAGGAGTGAGCATCAACAAATAGCCTGGGTAGGGCAAAGGGATGACTAACCTGTGCAGGAGGAGGAAAGCTGACTCTGACAGCCTTTGGTTTGTCACTAAGTCTGCATTTAAGCTCACCCCTCTGGCCCCTTGCCTGATCTGGCTTGGTAAGAGGAAAGCAGCCATGAACCTGTACAGAACTTCACATCCAAGTCTGAGGAGCCGCAGGACTCAGCAGCTTGATTGCTAGAAGGAGGCAGAAGAACCCATGCCATGGCTTGGAGGAGAGCTCCTTCTCTCTTGTTCTAGTGGCACAAAGGCGCAGGGAATACCCCTAAGAAAATTAATTCACATTATTGGTGTCTTTAGTAGATGTCTTTCCTTATATGTCATTTTTGTGAGTACTTTCAGCTGAGAAGTAGGTTACTATTTCAGAGCAAGTTTCTGTGATCTTGGACTGAATGGCAAACTCAGGGCCAGTCCATATCTCTTAACTGCTTCCAGGCAGGAAATGGAAATCTGCATCTGCAAAGCCAGTCGTTTAAGTAGGCTCCTGTTTTTTTCATTTAAGTATGTTCATACCTTGTTTGGGTTTGTTCTTCTCTGCATATTTATTAAGTGGTGACTGTGAAGTGATTCACTTGAAAATTTGGAGAAGAACCTTTATTTACATAATGTATATGCATGTAGATAGGACTGTTGGTGCCAGGCATATTTACTTATTGAGTTGTGGATGTGCTGTGACTAAACGGGAATGGGACAAGAAGAAAGTGAATACTGTTTTACTGTTTCACAGGCATTTGATAAACATGGTTTGCCATTTTTGCTTTTCTACTACTAGACCCCAGTTAGTCCTAGGTATTGACTGTGTACCTAACTAAATATATGGTTTTGGTTTCAGGTTTTTTTCTGTGCAAAGATAAAACAGAAAGAAGCTGTACACATTTTGTATCAATTCTGGCTATACTTACTTTCTTTTGGTTTTTTCTGAGATGAAGGTTACATACCCCTGATTCATAAACCATCTAATCAAAATGGAAATGCTATTGCAGGACATGACCATGTCCCAGTATGTGGCCTGCAGAGAAGCTCACTGCCAGTGCATGGGGGAAACCCGAAACACCAAATTAATTCAGGCAAATTCTGTTTGTACCTTATTCACAATCTATTATTTTCAAATCAAACTGAAGTTAGCTAAAACTTTTCATAATGGAGGTAGCATTGGGGTGTAAAATTGACACTTGAATATTAGGGTGAAGTACCTTCAACCTATTAATGTGCATAGAGGCTGTCAGGCTGAGGATATTTTGGAGGAGTCTAGCCCTTCCCTGGAGCAGGCCCTCTGCCAAGCAACAGGTACCTGGCTTGCTGTCTGTGCTTTGCTGCAAACAGTGTGACTGTTACTATGGAAACACATGTGATGTCAGAAATTCAAAGCACTCCTGACTACTTCATTTTGCTCATACAGGAAAGCTGAAATGTAAAACATGAAGAAAAGATTACCTAAGTTGTTTTCCAAATTGAGGAATATAATGGGTATGGCAAGGAAGGAATGGTGAAAGATGGAAGATCACTTTGAGGAGTTAAGGATGGTATAATTTTAGCATATAATTTTAAGAGAATCCCATCTCAGAATGAGGCTGAGGGAATGGACAGTAGTATTCACTATATCCTCAAAATGTTCAATTTAAGGTGGCTAAAAATAATTACAAGTTTTACGAAGACTGGAAGCCTGCATCGACTACAGCTCTGGTAGTCGGGTCAGGCCTGCGAAAGGTGGTCAGTTACTGCTTTCTGTGGCAGTGGCACACCAGGCATTTGAAAAGGTAACAGAGCCCTGAGATCCCGTGTGTTATTACAAAAGAATGTTTGGGGTTTTTAATGGATTAAATGATTTCATGTTTCTTGACAGCAGACAGCAATTTTTTCTCTCTGTACAGATCAATTGACTTTATCATCCCTCCCAAACATATATTTCATCCCCAAATATGTTACCACAAAGCAGTAGTTTCTATGCAGTCAGTACTTCACCCTTGATATATGAATGGTGTTATATGTCCAGTTCTGCAATATACAGAGAGGCAGAATTGCCTCTGTCTTCAGGAAGAGAGACTGCCTGTTAGCACCTGCTTTAAAAAACAGCACTGACATGAGCAGCTGATGCTTTCTGGTAAAGATTCAACACGAGATCAAAGTTCTTCTGCCTTAAAGACCACACATTGTTTTCATAATGTATATATTAAAAGTGCGGGTCAAGTGACTGCATAATTACCCATTCTGTTTGCATTTAAATAATGAAATCCTAGGAATACTTCAGTATCAAGAGTACCAGTCCGAGTGCTATGTTTGAGATTAATTGTTACTAAAGCTGCTCCCCTTCTGGAGATACTGTTTTTGAATCTGTTACATTGTGTGTTTTCAGAACTCTCTATCCTATCTGTCCAGGTATAAACTAAGCTGTTAACTTGCTACTGTGAATTAAAGAGGGAGTATATCAGGATATCAATAAGAACAAAGTATGCCATCTTCTAACATCATTTTGGGAAATAAACTGCTGCCTTGGACTACAGAATTGGCCTGTTTCTTGGACCAGATTTAACTATGACAAATGTTCTCAATATCCACATTACCTGTCTGTGGCTGTTTAAGGAGATTTGGGAAAACAAGAAGACAATAAATTCCTGCTGCTGTATTTAGAAAAAGCCTCAGGCATTTTCAGTGTAAACACAATTTTGAATAGTTGATTATGCTTCTGTGGGCTCTAACAATGTTTCAAAGGAGAAAATGAGGCACTAGGTCTTCTCAGTCTAATTTATATATTTTCTTCTGTTACTTCGTGTTCCAATCAGAACCTTTACTGCTGTGGATGTAAGGCACTGCATATGTGCAAATGCTAGGATAGACAAAATTTCCTTTTCACTGCATGGAAGTGCTATAGGGACTTGAAACTAGCCTGCATAAGGTTGACTCAGTGAGAACTGTTGGGCTAAGTGGCTCTGTTCTGGCTCTAACTGACCCCAGACCACTTGCCCTTAAAAATTTTACCATGTGTTTTAGTCCTGAATTGGAATCCAGACACCCCTCCTCCCTCAGATCAAGCAGCACAAAGAAAGGAAGGATACAAACCTAGTCAGACATATTTCCAGCTGTGGTAACAATCTGTGTGTTCTCCTACGTTGCAGCAAACATGAGGCTACCTGAGTTTAAGACCCCTTTTCACTGATACCTGTCTCAATTTTGACTTGCTTGGAGTTGTGGTATTTGCTTTTAAACACTGTGAAACTCACTTTATTTTACAAAGGCCTCTAAAGCAATGAAGTTCTTTTACCCTACTGAGCAAGTTTCATGCGGGTAACCTGGGGGTGAAAGACTGTGTTTTTCAAGCTTCTAGTCCTCAGTTCCTCAGATAAATACAAATCAATGGGCTCATTTTTAGCTAGGAAAAAGCCTCATTATCTGATAATTAGGAAGTGCACAATGGTCGTAATATAGCTGTAGCTAGATTCGGACACCCACCAATATAAAAGAGAGTTGGAACAAGAAGCAGACTTCTGTCTGCATGCCTGAAGTCAACCCATCAAATAATGCATCAATTTCAAACTAGTCCATCTTGTCTCATAATAAATACCTGAGTCCCATGATGAATTTCTAGTAGCCATAGTGATGGTACTATGCAAATCAGATATAAAAATATTGCTGGTGAAAACCTGTAAAGGAAAAGAAAAGATATCTTGGTATTATGACACATCATAAATACTTTCTAATGCACATAATGTTCAGATATATGATCTCTTGTGCCTCTACAATATGGGATATTAAGAAATAGGGTAACTGCAAATAAGAATTGCTATACTTGCTGGATTGCTTGTGCTGCATCAGTGTTATAAATAATAGGCTTATCTGTACATCCATCTAAGTTCATATATGGAAATTTATTTAAAATCTCTTTTTTAAGAACTGACCAACTTTGCTGTTTGTATTTCTATGACAGCATTTTCTGTATTTAAATAGCCTATAGCTAACATGCTCTTTCTGATTTCCTGAAGAGTGAATTAATATATTGAGTCACTTCACTGAGGCATGCTGAGATAAAGGCTGTTGCTCACAATCCTGTGCATTGACACAGGAAAGGTAGAAATAGCATCAGTTTGCCTAAAACAAGCATTGCTTCAGTAGGGAATCTTTTAGTTCCAGGCTGTGCATTTAAAATGGGTTTATGAAAATGGGTCTTGGCCTTGTTTCCCCATTTGTGCTGGCAGTGGTAGAATTTTCTTCTTCTTCTCTCCCTGCCAGTCTTCTATGTAACTTATGTTGATGAAGCTTGATTATCTTCAGCTTCTTTCGCTGGGTCGATTCAGAAGCAATGGAGAGGTTTCGTGACTCCTTCTGCAAGTAGTGATTCTTGTGAGAGTTGCTGATGTTTTCTTATTAAACATGACATTTGACTGGGGTGGGGTTTTTTGCCAATTCTGTCCTTTTGGAGTAGGAATGAAGTGCAATGCCACAAATCTAGTTCTGCATGCTACAGTATGGAGTGGGCATTGCTGCAATGCCCTGGGACTGGGCAGTGGGGTCCAACTCAGGACATTTGCTTGGTTCCTTCTATCCTGCCACTGGCACATTCTGCAGTGAATTTAAACTGCTTGTAAGTATGCAACTGCAGCAACATTTTAGTCAAATGTTATTGGATTTACTGTTTGTTCCTATGTTGAATGTACCTTTATTTTGGTAATCATAACTTTTCCAGTAGAGATTAAGTATTGAGGAAAACAAAATATCCTGCTGCTTAGGGAAATTACTGGGTTGCTGAACTGCTCTGAAATGTTTCAAACAATCCTCTCTAAGATGGTTTGGTTTGAATTGTGGTTTTTTGTTGTTGTTGGTTTTGGTTTTCAGTGTTGAGGGGGTGTTGTTTGTTTTGGTAGTGGGTTTTTTTTCTTGTTAGTTTTTTTTTCCCTTAAAAAAAAAAAGGTTAGTGATTCTGTGGGGTTTTAGCCTGGTTATTTTAGGAGAGAACACACCTCTCATTTGAATGGAAGAACTAACATTTTACAGTATTTCCTGTAGGACTCGAGCACATGAAAAATCCATCCAGCTGGCAGGTTAGCAATACTGAGCTAATGATACTACATCAGGCCAAGAGACTTCAGGGGCTTTAACCCTGCCTTTCTTTCAGAAGGAGCAATCTAGAGGAAATATTACACGGCCAGGCTCACAAGAAGACTTTTTTCCACATGTGCCATTTAATGTTTTATGCTGGTGTAGTAAGTAACAGTCCTCTGTCAATAATGAACAGAGAATATGAGGGTATTGGTGGCAGGAGTCCTTCTGCACAGTCTGCCCCTTGCCTGGATTGGTGATTGTCTGTGGAGGTGTTTCTACAAATGCTGCTGCTGATGCCTGTTCTGAATGTGACTGTTTTCCACTATAGCAAAAAACTATCCTGATGCAAATAGATGCTGGCCATTTGTCTACAGTTCTCACCTATAAATGTACTTTTATTTTGCTGCTAAAAGTGCTGGACCACATCCATTTTCAAAATTTTCTTCTAGATAAATTTAACCCAGTCTTCTATGTATTCATCTAACATGGATCTGTTTTTGGTTTCTATTTTTGTTTGGATTTTTCGAAAGCTCCCATTGCAGTATTGCATTGAAGTATTCCTTCACGAACATTCTGTTGCTGCCTCCTCTACCAAAATAGTTGGGTCTGTTCAATCTTCCTGTCTCATAACTGCATTTGGGACTCTGCCGTTGTTCAATTTTCCAGTGTCCCAGACTTTATCACTCCTTTTATTACGTTCGAATTTAGAGCATGGAACTCTTCTGTGAAGTATCACCCAACACTTGTTCTGTCATAATGACTTTCACAGGTTGCAATGGGCAGGATTTTAAGAACATGGAAATACTCAGGGCTCTTTAGTCCTGGATTTGTCTCAAGGCCTGCCTGCAGTTTGAGTTTTTAACAATAAAAGGTCCTAGTGAAATCCTGACAATTAGTTACATGACCGCCTCCTTTTCACAGAGCATTTTGTTTTGGCTGCCTGAGCGCTGATGAACTGTAGATGATACCAGTAATTCTTTAGATGCATGTAAAACCCCATGTGCTTGGGCAAGCTCTGCAATGACTAACTTTTTGTTCATTTCTCGAGCAGCCTTTCATGCATGAAATATCCCCTCTGGAATAGCCTCTCAAATCCAAATATTTAAGCCACTCTTGCTGTATCAAAAAAGTGGTTGCTACTCATCTTTTATTATTTTTACTGAGTTTAGGTTCATGCAGTAGTGTGGTGTTAGCACTGTTGCATGGAGGAGACAAGGGGAATATAGTCCTAGGTAAGGAGGTGCAATCCAGGGCACGGCAGGACGGGGTGTAAGATGCGGGGCATGTGCAGGGTCCCTCCGCACCCCTCTGCCCCTGCAGCGCGCAGCCCCAGCCCGCCGTGGCGCAGGAGGTGCCCCCAGCCCGCTGCGGTCGCAGCCCCACAGCATCCACCTCTAGACAGTTGCGAGAAACGCACAAAGCCACAGAGTGGCTCCCGCGTAGCCTGCTGTACAATTGCCCCTCCTGAAAGCCCTCTCTCTGTCTGGCAGTGGACTAGCTAAACTCTACCAGCTTTCCATCCCTGCCTCCCAGGAGCAGCCGGGGAGCAAACGCGATCCCTGAGCGCCTGGCAGTGCTGAGGCCAGGGCAGTCCCTGCTCTCGGGGGGCAGCTTCGTATCTGCAGCAACGTACATGCAAAGAAACAATAGGGGCTCCGGCGGAATATGCTCACCATTTGTAGCCTCTGCCTTGCTTAAACTTGAGGGTGAGCCCTGTCTCCAGACACAGGAGAAGATTGAGCAGTGCCAGCAGCCAGTACTTGGGTTCCTTCTTCACGGCAGTCACTCTCCAGACCCCGATGAGTGAGTGCAACACGAAGAGCAGGCGAGTGACCAGGGCATTGAGCAGCACCATTAGCTCCATGCCGCAGCACCCCCTCCCTTTGCCCCGCACCGCGGGGGCCTGGCGCTTTTAGGAGACCTGGCAAGTTACCTTGGGAGTCACCGGGAAGCCTGCGCCTCGCCGGCACACAGATCTCTCCTCTTCCATCTCCACAAAGGGGCCCGTTATAACAGAAAAGAAAGAGCATCGCCCCTCCCCCAGACTTCCTGAAAACTTTTTGAAGGGAAAAAAAAAAAAAAAAAAAAAGACACACTTCCATGCTGCAGTGGTTTGCAGGCTCGGAACAGCCCTGGCCGGCCCAAGGCAGGGGTGGGGAGAGTTGTTTCTGTCCCCTCTATGAGACCAAGCACGGTGAGATTTTCACTCTCGCCCAGTTACCATCTCTCTGCAGCCCCGCTTGCTGTTCTCGCCTCGTGCATTTCCAGCAAAGACACAATGTAAGGCACGTTATTAATTTGAATCATTTTTGCTGAAAGCTCCACTGCATTTCTGAGAGTGCAAACCAAACCCCTCTTTCTGCACACCGTGAAAGTGAATTCATATTCGGGAGCTTTTAAAATCGTTTGTTTAACATTGCAATATAGGAAGCAGAACCTGTATGCTTAGTTCAATACTGGAATCCCTTGTGCAGCAGAAGTCAGAAACTGAAATCTAGTCAAACCACTCTATTGTATGATCTACGCCGTGCTTCAGGACTAAGAAGCAGGCCAGGTGCAGAACTCCAGAAACAGGGATGAAATCTGGGTTAACACTAATACTTCTTAATTGGTCAACAGAGGCATATACAAAAAATGCACAAAAGTTTGACTGTTAGGTCACTTATCTCTAGGTGGACTTTTTGTATCCTGTGGGAACAGTGTATGAAGTACAGAATATGTTTTAAAATATCCTTAATATTTCTCATGGGGTTTATAAATTGTATTTGAATTTACACTTGGGTAACCAAAGAGAAATTTCTTTTTGATCAAAATTGTCACCGTGTTGCTCCAGTTTTGTGTTAATTTACTGCCAGAGCAGTGTAAAATGCAAATGGAGAATCAAGTCCATGTAAAGTACTGTGGTGTTAGAGGTTCTAACTTCCTAGACTTAATTTTTAAAAATCCTGTTCTATTTAAACACAAGATGATATTCTTATAAGAGTTGTAACCTTTCTAAGAAGGTATTTTTCCTCAATTGTTAAGATTCAAGTTTTCCTTACTGCAAAGCCAAGCTTCTTCCTTTATGAAGTGCTTGTGCTGGCCACTTGATATCCTTGGAGGCAGGGGGATAAGGGGGAGGAAGGCTACTTTACTTCAACCCTGCCCAGTAAAAAGGAAACAAAAGTCCATTCCACAGTAGAGATGACTCACTTGGGAAATGCCTGAGTAAATAAGTAGCCTGTGTAGCATGCCTTTTTGAAGGAAAAAAATCAAACATCTCACGGTCAGAGGAAAATTAATTCAAGTCAAGGACCTACTATTCATAATCCCTGCCAATAGCCACCCTGCCATATCGTGCCTTGGGTGCTGCTGGTTCACAGCCCTTCTGCTGGTGTTAAGGTCAAATGTAGTTGAAGAGGAAACCGGGAACAGACAGATTCAAGAGATTGTTTAAACAAGATATATTCCTCTGTGGGCGTGCTTAATGTCAAAGAAATGACTTGGGAGAACTGGTATGTCTGATTGTTCATGGAGATTCTAACAGGGCAGACACATGTCACAAAACTTGGAAAAATGTTGATCAGTGCAACATGCTTGTGAAACCATGCTCAGGAAGGATGCAGAGAGCTTTGTGGAGAGCTAAGCAATTCTGCATATTAAAGACACATGGGAGCTGAACTGCTTAACAAGGTAGTTTCATCAATGAATAATCCAAATTTCACATCAGTGGAAGTCCCAAATTTAAGTAGGAAGTAGATTCAATATTGACTCTGCCGCCTCAGTGGTGGACCATGATGGCATCACAACAGCCTGAGTAGAAAGGGAAGTAAGTACTCATGGACAGCTTCATTTTTTTGGCCTAAAAGGGGAAAATACTGCATCCAGACTTGACAGAGTGCATTTTTAGATGCTTCCGTGGCTGTTTTGTGGAGCAGCTGGTTCAGGACCCCATGAGGGCAGTGCTTGACTTGAATCCTGAGTGGTTTATGGGATGTAATGTAGGGAGTAAACAGCTGAAGAGGTCCCCTGAAACGGGGATCTTAATGTGCTTAGATTCGGCATCCTTGCAGGAGTAAGACAAGCCAGAGTTCTCTACCATTGCTCTGCTCAGCTTCAAAAAGGAAAACCAGGCACAGATCAGCAGGCGTGTTGAAAGTAAGACAGATGGAACACCTAACTCTTTGCAGGGAGTGTGGATATTGCTTCTGTAAATCACATGGGAAGTGCAGAAATAATAACTGCTCATCAAGGAAAATTTGAGAAAGAGTGAGAAGAAGCCACCATTTGCAGGGTGAGATTGAAAGAGCAAGAAGGCATCCTTCAAAAAGCTGAAGTGCTGTCCCGCTGAAGAAAACTTAAAAAAATTATGAACTCTGGCATGGACAAACATGATAAAGCTGGCTGAACAAGTGTGAGGCTCAAGTAACAAAAAACATAGCAACTAAAATGTCTGTTATCTGTTCAAACATTTCATGACTAGGAAGTCTGCCAGGGAATTGTTCGGTCAGTGGACAGTCAGGTGGCACAGAAGGCCTCAGGGGGTGATGATGCTGTGCGGGACAAGTGGAGTCCCAGCATGAGTACAGATGTACACTGTAGTATGGTATAGCACTGACTCCTGCACAGAACTTTATAGAAGGGGTTTTTTAGACATTTTTTTTTTCTCTCTGTATGTGCTAGTGTTCCACCAATTCAATTCTTTTCATACTTTCTACTGATCTGCAGCTTAGGCTTGTCTGGCTAATTAATCATCAGCCAGAGAGTACTTGAGGGAGAAACTTTGTTTACTTTGTTTATGTACTCTTTCCCTGAGGATTGAGTTAGGTCTAATGCTGGATACAGACAGTGGAATTACATGGATCTTTGCTCTGACCCGAAATGGCTACCTTAGTAGAGGCTTTCTGATCTCTGAAGAAATTGATCTGGAGTGGGTTGTAGTGTTGGTTGGATCCAAGCTGAAAGCAAGACTCGTGTCTACGTAGAGTGCTCTACTAATGATATACTCTCTTCCCTACCTTTTTTTTTTTTTTTTCCGCCCTCTGAAAACTCTGTGTCTGGGAACCCTTTAGAATTAATGTTTGCAGGAGCTTCTGTACTCTGGCAAAGTCTGGACACAGTGGTGTGAACATGTGTCACACTGTGTGGGATTTGCATCCAAGACACCTTGGCAAGATCTACTGCACAGCTCTGCCACATAACGGCCAATTGCAGCATGTTTGATGCATTTGGGAAATGTTAAACCTTACTGTGCCCCCAGCACCAGTGACCTTCTTTCTGCAGGAATAGGAAATCTGGCACTTTAAAGACTGTGCCACAGGATCTCTGTACTTGGATTGAATAATTCCTGCCTTTAGGCCGAGTCATTGTGATGATTGCACTAAACAGCCTCCATAACTGTCAGAAATACGAAATTGCACCAGTTCCAACAACAAACTAGGATTGGAGGTGGTTCACAGGCTGAACATGAGTCAGCAGTGCCACGCTGCTCTTGAATGGAGGGTCACATCAGCAAGTAGATACAGAGCTGAAACCTGCCAATGTCCGTCTCATGCACTTAGGAAGGCCTTAGCTGATGTCCTGCCCTACCTTGACTCAATGAGGGCAGAACCAGTGGAGAAGGGCAGGAATGTTTCTATAGTAGGAAATTACTTACATAAACAAATGGTTCAGCTTTAGATAGTTAAAGTGACATCCTTGTCAGGCTGCAGTGCTTATAGAATCACAAGACCCCTGTTTAAGCACCTGGAGGGACTCCAGTTTGAATTGGAGTGCAGGGCTTAGGAAATCCTGTGACGAGGAATTCCAAAACAAAAGTTCTCTGAGTTTTTGTGACAATGTGCAGTGGTTTTTTTCTTCTGTTTTAGGGGTTTTTTTCTCTTTGTGGGAGCTCTGAACAAAGAGACTCAGAATTTACTTCTCTTGCTTACGAACTAGGATGTTTTAGGCAGTGAAATTTGGGTGTAATGGCTAGTTCCTTTAAGTTCAAGAGACTTTGAAGATTTGATTTACAATATTCATAAAGAAATATTTATAAGGTATTAACTGAAAGAGACCAGGGATGAGAATGGGTCATAAATTCAAAATGAGTCAGCAGTGTTGTTCTGCTATGAAGGAGGCACACTAGGATGTATAAACAGACCTGTAATGTGCCAAATTTCAATTATTTCTTCTGCCTTCCTTGATGCTGGGAAAAACCTCAACTAAACTACCCTTATTCTAGAGATGCTTTTCCAAGGGAGAGCTGACAGGATAGAATGTCTAGAGATGGACAAGACTGCTGAGGAAAGAATAAGATACCAACATTCAGTGTAGAGAAAAGAAAATTGAGGGGAGATGGAAGTGGCCAAGTGTTCAGGAATAGCCTGTTCGCCAGTCCCAAAGCAGAGGGAAGAAGTAAAAGACTTAAGGAGGAAAAAAGGAAAAAAATTGCAATTAGATGTCTGGAGACAGATCTTGCTAGGAAGGACAGTGAAGCACTGATATAGATTGTGTAGAGAGATGTCCATTGTCACAGGCTTTTAAACACAGATTAGGGAAACATCTGTCAGGGATGACAGCAGTTTAGTTGATCACTTGGGGTAGAGGGCTGACTAGAGGATCTCTGGAAGTTTCTTCAAGTCTGACCTTCTAGGGCTCTAAGGTTTATTTCTTTACTATCCAGTCATTGTCTTGAGTCTTTAAGGAAGTTTCTTGCTTAAATTAAATCTGTTTAGTTTTATGTGCATAGGGTTTGGAAAGATGAGTAAATTGTTCTGCTTTCTCAATGCTTGACTGCAAACTGTGAATAATTATGACAACCTTATAAAGAGATCACCACACGTGGTAATTAACATACATGTTGAAACAAGTGGGAATAATTTAATCATACATGTGAAACAAAAAAACCTATCCAATTCTGGCTTAAGTGAAAGCCTAACTATTGCCGATCAAATGCAAGAGGGGAAAGTCAAATCTTTCAAAACATGATGTGTGATAGAAGGTACTAGCTATAGCTCAGTAAGGGTGTGAAGGAAATGGATAAAGGAGTGAAAAAAACAGAGTATAAAAAGATTAACTCTCTAGTAAAGAGCCACTATGATTGCAGAAGCATTAAAATCCCTGCAGGAGATTTAGGGAAGACTCTGCCCTGGATTAGAATTTGATATAAAATAACTTTACTGAAGTCATACAATTTCTATGCTATTTGTAGCTGAGTTAATAGCATATGCTCCTGGAGGATTACAGTCAATGATTAAGGAAATTAGGTTTTGTTTGAATTTAATTTAGTTGTATAAAGCTGCTACAATAATTTACAGCTTTGATATTTAATATTTAATAACCAAGATCTTAAAAGAATCTGAGGTATAGCAGTGTCATTATATATTGAAATATTATCCCCATAAGTCATTTATATTTGCTACTTGAGGAGAATGTTCATCAACTGGATGGGCTAAACTGGAGCTACTTGATAAAAACCCAATGCAGTTTTACAGGTAGTAGTAGTGAAATCTTTCTGTATCTGTTATTCAGTAAATCATAATTCACTTAGAGAACTTTTCAATCTCAGTTTCAGTCTTCATAAGAATATACCCCTGCTAGTTTTCTTTCATCTAATTTCCTGGCTTTTGGCATTATGAACATTACAGATCCTGTCCATTCTTTCTTATAAGCCTGCTTCTGCTGCTCCCTCCTTTAATTTAAAAAAAGAAGTAAAACGCTCCAATTTAGCTGGGTGCTCAGAGAAAAGGAGGCATGTAAAAACACCCTCATCTGAAAATCAAGACCCCAGTGTTTTCAGGCATCTTTTTATTTGCCACTACGTTTATAAGAGCCACAAAACATGGTCTAAGTCCCCTGCCATACTGAGGCCACCAACTGCAGAATCCAGTCTCAAGATGTACTTAGGTGAGCCTATCATCCAAAGTGCAAACATGCACCTATGAAGCAAGAGAGCAAAAGGCTTGCAATGGCCAGCCTGCTCTCTTGCATCTCTCCATGCTTCTCTTCTTGTGCTTGCAGCCATTTCTCTCCTCTATACCTTTTCCTATGAGGAGAGGACCCACCAAATGGTTGGCTGTTTTGGATAGCTACCACCTGTTGTGGGCCACTGCCTTCCAAGACTCAGACCTGATGAAAGGAGGGTGAGCTTAGCACAAACTTCAGCTCATTTTTAGTGCATTGTGAGTCCAGGCTTTCAGAAAGGAAGGTGGAAGCACTGACTGCCTGGCACTACAGTTATGAGTGGCCATGGATCTGCCACAAACACTGAGGCCCTGGCTGGAGTGTGAGGTGCTGTGAGCTGGAAGAGCTCCACTGACATCAAAGCTTCTGCAGCCCCAAAATATGGCAAAGAGGGGTGTGTTTCCCCCTCTGATAAAAGCTGGGGGAAAGCATATGAGCAGTTTATAGCTCCCTACAGTTATACATCTTTTCTGTTGGTTTTATAGTTCAGAAAAAAAAGCCCTCTGGAAAGACCATGTTTTTCTTGAAGAGTAGAAAGAAAGAAAAGCTTTCAGGTATTTTATTAGTATTTTTAATTCCTCCTTCCTCCTGGGCTCTATTTCTGGGAACTCACAGGAGTTCTGCAGCACTGCATATTTCAAAGAATAGAAGCAACCTTTTTCTGCAGGCACTATTTCAACCATGACTGAAGTGGAAGACCTAAAGTTACAAACAGTGAAAAACTGTAGCATTTGTCCTCAGCAAAAGAGGAAAACTTTCCAATTTAGGCTAGGAATCCTTTGAATTGTGTTTCTAGTCGTTCTCTCTCCTGTTTTCCAATGTAAGGATCATATGATGACCTGACTGGAATAACATTGTTCATGTTTGGAGCACAAATAAATGGAGGCTGGGCACAGGTTTCTGGTACAGCTATTGCCAGTGAAAAAGCCAAGCTCCTCTCACAGATGGAACACTAGGCACACAGGCAAAATATCTCAGGCTTTAGACAATGGTTGTCAAGATAAGCTTTAAGCTAAAAACTGATGGCACTGTTTTTGTTTACCCTCTGAGTACCTCTACATAGTCTTAACAATTAAATTTTTCCTCCATAGTGTGAATTTACTGGAATTCCTATGAAAGTGTTTATGATGGCACTGAGCCTAAGCTAATGAGTCTGAAGTCAAGCCAATACATCCTGTGTCTCACTGCAACTTGATTTCTTGGGCATGGTGTCTTGCTAATTACAATCATATGCCTCTGATAAACTCAAGTCATAAGTAAGAGGGATGAAAAAATGCATATCAAAAGAAAATCCACAAACCTGTGATGTTTGTGCTGGGTACCTGGGTACATGTACTGGGTCAGCTCTCACAAAGCCAGGCTGTATCCTTTCATCAGGGGACTCACGAAAGGACACTGGCTTCTCTACTTATCTGAGCCTGATAAAGTGTCTTTGTCGTTTGGGTTTTTTTGGTTTTCGGGGTTTTTTTTGGTTTTTTTTTTCAGTGATGTACGGGTTGTGTGTAGGCCTTTGCTATCGTCTATGTTCAGAACAGTTAAACAATGGTACTTGGCTATAGTCCTAGAAAGCCACTTTCCTCCCTGGTGATAGTGGGATCCAGTGATGATCATCTGCATGTACTTTTTATGTATCTTTTTGTATATCTGTATAGATTTTGTCAGTCCCCTGATACATGTTCAGAATTTAATGAAGAAAATAGTCATGAAGTGTGCAAAACTCCATAATATTTTAACAAGCTAATTAGTTAAGCTGGCTTTTTAATCTCTGTGCTGGAAGGGGCTGAAAGACAGGACTGTACCACAAAATACAGGTTGGCAGATTGGGAAATTACTTCACAAATGCAGCCAAGGGTAGGGGGAGCATGTAAAGAAAACAACTTTCCCATCCAAAAAAAACCCTGCTAATCATATTCATCATCACTGCAGTAGAAATATAATGACATGGGTCTTTGTCTGAGAGTGAGACTTCCATATACCTGTCAAGATGCTCAATTATGTTCTGTTGCACTGGACTGCCACAGACCTGCTAAGTAAAAAATAATAAAGTAGTAAAATTAGATACTGCTTTTGAAATGGAATACTGTACTGACTTTCCTGTCCTCTTGTTATCAGTGAAAACTTCATAAGGACAAAAATTTCCACATCTTTGTTGGTTGCAGAATACATTCAGTTTTACAAACAAGCTTCTTTCCAGAAGCTGCAGTTTCTGAACAAACCATCTGCTCAATCATTTACTTTCCTGGCAAAAAGAGAGGCTGAGTGCCAGATTTTTTTTTTCTGTGATGTTTACCCATAAGTTATTAATACCTATCTGACACCCACAGATATCTTCAAACTTTTTTGTTGAGTAAAACAATATTGTTGTCTTGTCTGACAATATCAATAAAAGGAGTGAGCATTGTTTGTGTTCACCCCCACTGTATAGCTCACAATGCCAGTTTGTTTATAAATAATGTCATCTGTTGTCTTCTCTTGAGTGCTTTATCCCATTGACTATACTTCCCTCATCCGTTATTTGAGACATCTGTCTATGCTGGTCCTGGTATGCATAATGACTTGAGATGTGAATAAAAAGAGCTTATACAGTGTAATAGGCACATCCAAATATCTTCTGGAGTTTAGACTCAGCAATGTCACAGTGTGGTCCTAATGGTCTTTAAACTGCTTTGAAGTCAGATGTCAAATCTGAGTACTGCTGATGGGAAGAGCCAGTTAAGATAATCCAAAAATCTACCACCCCAAAAAAATCAACTAATGATCCCAGTGAATGGCTACTAATTCTTGTGGATTTGCTGAGTCTGATAAAACAGTGTTTGAAATAGCAAAATTTTACTTGACAGGAGAATCTTCAGCATCAAACAAGAAATAATGAGAGGTTTTAGACTGAGTTTTGTAACTAGTTGCTGACTTTCTCCTATTTACTATATACTAGTAACAGCATTACAGGGTTCAAATGAGAAGGCAAAAGAAAGGGTCTGTAGTGATAGGTCTGGCATGTGTTTATGGCAGCTTTATCCTCAGACTCCTTCAGAGATAAGTTTAGGAATATATCAGAGTATTTACTCCACTAAATAATAGTCATGGGACATCAAGCTCAGTTGGAATTTTGTGGTGGTTCAGTTTTGGTTTGGTTTTTTTTCAAGAGCAAAAATTAACTATTTTTATCCCACCGGAGTATTTTAGTTACGCCATCTTCTGTGAAGTTTCTCAGTGGGGTAAGATCGTCCTATTGCTCTTTGAAAAACCTTGGCTAATTAATATTCTCCAGTAGCTCTGTGTTCTGGAGGTCTGATTGGGATCTACTCATCTAGTGTTCTTACTTTAACTTTGTGGGAATCAAAGTTTATCCAAATGCAATATATTTTTAGAAATCCTACTTATGGTTTCTTTTTGTCAGTAACTGAATTGAAAAAAAGCGGCTCTTCTAAAACAGGATTCATAAGATCCTTCCAGTTCTTTACTTGAAAGTGCCTTTCAGGGTCTCGAGGACAGACAACATGGTTTTTAATGTGCTTGTTGGAAGATTTGAGGAGAGGGATATCTTTTTCACAGAGGGAACTTTTTCATTATTTTTGACTGCACCAAGTAAAACCCAAATCTTTTAGAATAAGCCCATTACATTGTAGATCTCAGTGTGTCAGCCCAAAGACAAAACTGCTACTTTCACAAGTGCTATAAAACCGGATCACAATTAGAGTTACATCAAAAACCTTGTGTTAGTAATTGCAGCTAGTCTGAGTGGTTTGAGTTTCAGGGGTTTGTTTTAGGTATATGAAAAGGGGTTTCTGGGTGTGTGTTTACTTGGTGAGAGTAGGAACCAGGGAAAGAGAGGTGAACAAGGATGATGGGGGCCTGATCAAGCTGTCCCACACTACTTTTATTGCACAGAGGTAGTATAAGTCATGGTAAGGTATGTTAGTTTGAACTGCAGCCCAAAATGCCCAGAAGCTCAGAATCCTGATTTACAGCACTCTGAGTTAAAGATATTTTGCCAATTCTTTCATTACCACGGTGAGTCAGGAAATACTTAGTACTTTCCTTGAGCATATTTTGAAATCTTGGGCTTTTCTAAAGGTTTGTCTCATACAGCAGGAGCAACCTTTGCAAGTCAGAAATTCAGAAATCTTTATTCTTTGAATTCACAGAATGTGTGATTCCTGATGGTTGTAGAAAGAAATGTTGCCTTGTATGACCCTGGGTTGCCACGGCTGTTGAAGGAGTCCGATAACACTTATTCAACAGTGGTGGATACGGAGAAGTACTGACCAAAGTGATCCTGTGGTGCTGCAGAACTGGACACGGCTCTCATTGTGCCAAATGTGAAGCACCAGTGTGACAGAAGGGTATGTGAGCATATGATTTATAAATTGTAATTTGGCATACTTTGAGGAAATGTAATACATATGAATCCTGTCCACACTGTGAGATACTGATGTTGCAATATAGTAGTTCTGGACCGGGTCCAGTTTCTACATAAATGTTATATATATATTTAACTGATTAACTAATCTTTGCCTTGACAGGAGTTATTTTTCTCTTAACTGTCTTATGCATGTTTGGCAACAATGAGCTACAAGTCTGTGAGCTGTCATGCACAAAGGAAATGGATAGTTTCCAAATATGCATTTCTGGAACAGGAAAAGTTCTACCAGAAAGAGATAGGGTTTTTTATTTCTTGTTTTGATTAATGAGCAAGTTTATTACATTGATAGGATGGTAGTATGAGGAGTATCCATGTATATGCATTTCTGATTATCTTTTTTTGTCATTGTGTGTTAATAGATTTCCTTTGGCACCATTTTCTTCTGTATAGTATGTGAAACTAATGAAACTAATCTAAACTGATCATCCATTCAAAGGATTGAAAGGTAGTGGGACTGGGATTTGACTGGAAAATAAGATGCAAACTTGAATAAACTTTTTGTGTGTTGCTATGTACTCCAGGAAGCTGGGGAGAAAGTTGACTAATGAAATGCAGAAATTAGGTGGTGTTAGTGTATAATGAGAGGTCACCTGTAGGTAAATTAGGATAATCAAAATAGGCACAAGTTGAAAGAGGCAGCTGTAAAGGAAGAAGTGAGCCTGGGCAATGAGAGCTAGACTTTGAAGTCATAGAACAGTTTGAGTTGGAAGGGATCTTAAAGATCATTTGGTCACAAGCTCACCACCACAGGCAGGACACCTTCCACTAGAGCTGCTCAATGCCCTGTCCAGCCTGGCCTTGAACACTGCCAGGGATGGGCATGCTCAGTTTCTCTGGGCAACCTGTGCTAATGCCTCACCACCCTCTCAGGTAAGAATTTCTTCTTAATGTCTAATCTAAATCTACCTCGCTTCAGTTTCCAGCTGTTCCCTCTTGTCCTATCACTGCATGCCCTTGTTAAAAAGTCCCTCTCCACCCTTCCTCATAAAATGACTCATTTGCTCGTGCTCCAAGTTCAAGAATCTTCCAGTGTGCTGACTGGACATGCATTTCTGAATTTGTAATAACAGTCAGTTTCCTAAAGGGACACAGTGCATACTCTGTAGGATGCGGATGAACTGCCCACCCATTCATGGCAAGCTCCACAGTTTTGAAGTCCTACACACCAAGGTTACAAAACTGAACATTTAAAAAATGAGGAATTTGGGAACTGAAATCAGAGCCACATTATGCTGTACAGAAATAAGTTTACAATCACAGTTGGGTGAAATAGAGTAGAAAGAATTGGTTCCTTAAAATTGGGAGTCACTGGCTCTTCATTTCATATTTTGAGGAAGTTATTCAAACAAAATAGAGAAATCATGGGATTACTGATTCAGTGGTATCAGAGATGTTTTACAAACTCAGCTGGGGCAGTAGGATTGGTGTTTGGTGGTGGTTTAGGGTTTTGTTGGTTGGTTGTTAGCATGCTGCAGGTTTGTGCAGGCTCTCAAACTCATCCTTTTCCAGCTTCCTTCTCAGAAATATGAATAGCATTTTTAGTGTCAGCTTTTTAAAAAGAAAAGTTACTTTCCTTAGTGCACTTGGCTTCTTCAGTCTGTCACTATAAAAATTTTGTGAGGGGGGGAGGAGGTTATGTCCACACTTACCACTGATGCCTTTTAGCTCTTAATTTATAGGGTTATTGCATTCCAAGAACAGCATTTTCTTTGTTTTAAGAATAAGATATTTACCCACTGTTGTCCATGTATTGTACCCCAATAAAATTTGGAAGAGGAGAAATATCACAGTAAAGTATATTAAATAAGGGACATTTCATGGAATATGGAAAATATTATAAGTCAAAGTAACTAGTTTTGAAAAACTGGCAACTGCTATTGCTATAAATACAGCTGTACCAAAGAGGTGAAAAAAGATGTCTCCGTGGAGGTATTTAAAGGTATTTTTAGTACCTCTGTCACTACAGTAACTATATACTATCCACAGGTGCAACTGTAAAATGTTCATGTGTGATAAAATAGCTAAATAAGAAGTACCAAATAATAGCACACAAAAAAGTATGCATCTTTCCTTTGCAAGGTATTTATTGTATAAACCATTCTTTAAAATACAGAGTCTATGTCTGTGACAAACTTGCAGGGATTTAAATTAGGATTTTGAATGGATTAATTCAATTTCTTGCATTAGCCTCCAAGAGCAAGCTTTTAATGGACTTTTGACCTCTCTTGTACTTGCATATCAGCAGGTTTGAGCCCTTGCAGCAGGGTGGGCAGAGCTGGCTGCTGGTATTTCTCAGGGACTTCTTCTAGACACGACGTCTATGTGAGCAAAGCTATCAGCACAGGCAAGTCAGCTGTGCTCTAAGGCTTGGGCGGATAAGCCACTGCTGTGTTCTGCTGCTGGCTACTGGATTAAAAGTGGTTTGATGCATTGCGGTGTTCCTGTCTGAAACTAGTGCAGAAGGAAACTAAAGGTCAGACTAAAAATATGTTGATGTATCAAAACTGTCTTCTGGCTCCTGAGGAGATGTCAGCCAGGAAATCCCTGTGAGTGTCTGGAGCAAAAGGAAAAAAGTGTCTGGGGACAGCTTTTCTCCTTGCATGGATGATGCTGTATCACTCCAGTTTTCAAGGACAGTCCTGTAAGCCAATGTTACATGTAATATAGTGATTAGTCACTGTAAAATTATAGGTTGAGCCTGCATTGCTAAGCCAGAGACCAGTTTTCAGACATTTCCTTAAATAAAATACAGCTGGCCAAGTTTAAGATAGTGCATTTGAAGCTTCATATTGCAGTCCTACAAGAATCCTGGACTTTGGGGAGCACTCTCCGTGTAACCAATTCAGCTGGTCTCTGGTGGTCTTGATGGGCACTGGTGAGAGGCTGTACTTCAAAATAGAGCAAACTCTTTCCATTCCAGTTCCTGTCCAGCTGCTGCCTGCAGAGGATTGGACGGGGCAGTACTATGAAGGTGACACACACTGCTTGTCTCTTCCTCCATTTGAGCAAACATGCTGTCCCACTGCCCTGCCATGCCGCTGCAGCGCGGCACAGTCAGCGCTGTTGGACAATAGATGCGAGAAGGTAAACCAGAGCTGAGTGGCAGGGATTCCAGTCAGCCAGCAAGCTTACATTTGTAAATTCCCTTGTAATAAGACACTTTCCAAGGGGAGCTCAACAGTACCTCGCTATAAAGCCTTGTGAGTCTCGGAAACTCCGAAGAGCACAGGAGTCTCCTCACCCTCAGGAGTTCCCAGAGCACATCTAGCCTGTCTTCACTGTGCTGACTTATCACTTGGCATTGAATCAAGTTCAGCTCCTCAATCCTTCTATTCAGAGACCCATGGCTTAGGCTCAGGCCTACTAGAAGGCAGCTGACAGCTCTGGGTTTGACATCTTTCTCTTCAGGCCTGATGGAGCATCCTTATGATCAAGAGGTCAGTGCCAGAAAGTAGACTTTCCAAAGGGGGCACTGTAAGAGCATGTTATAAACTACCTCAAGAGCTAGGGACCTTCAGAGGTCTCATACCCTGTTCCATGTGTAAAATACATCCCTTTGGTCTTGGTTCCTCTAAGATAAACATGTAGCTGTGTGCAGTTTTTTCTTTTAATTTTTTACCAAAACAAACCACTTTACTGCAAATGCTTTCCCCCTTGAGGGATGAGAGTACTAATGACACATGACAGATGTTAGCCATGGTCGCTTTGTACACTACTGGAAGGCACTTGGGTGCCACAGAGATGTTTATGGCATGAAAAATTTTAGAATAATGCAATTGGAGCTTATGTTGATATTTAAAGTTAATCACTGGCTTTCAGGTTTTTAGCCACTAAGTTGACAATTATTTTCAAGTCATGTGAAGGACAGGTCTCAGGCAGAAAAATAATTTATTCTTCTGCCCTATATCAGTGCATTAATAATGAATAATTTAAGTTCAAGGGAACCTGAAATCCAGTCCATAATGGTGAGGTATGAGAAGTGCATGCATGTGAAGGGTGAAGAGAAAATTCAATGAGCTGCTGATGTGAATCTCCTATGTTCTTCCCTTGCCCACTTGCAGAGTTGATAAAGATGCTAATGGACCTCTATTGAGCATGTATCTATTTTGATAACCATAATGCAGGGGGAAAAAAAAACAGTAAGTTGAAGTGCTGCTTCTGCAGAAGAGAAGAATATTTATTGAGCTGTTCTACAAAAGACATCTGGACTCCTAGCTTAAACACTGGCTTCAGACGCTAAATTTTAGGTATTGCACACATGGCATGACCCTTGTCAGGGAGGAGCTCAGGGCCTGTAATTTTCACCTGATCCTACAGTCATTGGACAGTACCTAGGTGAATGCAAACAGGCAAGTTCCTTAGCATCCCAAAGGGAAGTTTCCATTCTAGTCACAAGGTTCAGCAATTCTTATGTACAATCAAGCCCATACTGCATCTCTTTCCCAAAGCCTCGTAAAAGACGATGGCTTAACTACTAGCTAGCACATTTGGACTGTCATTTTAGTTGAAGACATATAGCACTCAGTTTTGCATGCCTCAGCAAGAACATCTGTTTGGCAGCTGCTTCTGGTTTCAAGTCAAACCTCCCCAGTTACTAAGAGCTGCAGATGAGAGAAGTTAGCTGTGCCTTGCTTCCAGTTGTGTTGTGTGATCAGCTCACCAATGGGGCAACCAGTAGTGTAGAGAGCACTCACCAAGCGTGACTTTTTAGCTGTCAGATAATCCACAATGTGGACTTCTATAGGAAAACTGAATATATGCAGAAAGTGTTCCAAATGTGTTTTAACTGATCACTTGTTTTCAGGTTTTGGGGAGATAAGACCTCATCCAGTATCATGGAAGAGCCCTGAGTTCTTCTGTAGTCCAGGAAACATCAAAGTAATTATTTAAATGCCTTGTAAAAAATCTACCTGTTCCACATAGAATAATACAGTATTTGTTGCTATTTTTATTTGTTCTTTGTAAGAAGAGTTATGTCTGTAAAATGGCATTGGAGAAAAGGTCTTATTGCAGGATATATTTTGATTTTACCTTGTTACCACATCTGCAAGGGTTTGCCACATGATCAAGGGATTTCCTGGATCCTGGCATACACCACAGTTTGCTTGAAAAGCACAGTATTACATGTTTTATGGAATAAATGGGGAGCTGAGACATGTTTAGAAGAACGAGTGTTGATATAGTCGATTTGCCCAAAGAGCAACTGGGTAACAAATTCTTTTGTTCAGTTCTTCGGCTGTTATAAGCACGTGCTTGTTTGTCTGGTTGTTTGCTATCTCTTGTTTGCCCAGTAGCTTTAGCTGATTTACCTGAGGGAGCCTTCTGGGTGGACAACAACTAAAGAAATGGAAAACAGTTACCCGAATGCAGCATCTCCCACTGATTTTCAGCCTCTGAGAGAAGTACTTGCTGCTAAAAGGAAACTTCAGGAAAAATGGGGGATACAGATATTGGGATTGGGTTTCCAACTACATGAGATTAGGGTAAGCGTTGTCATTAAAGGTACTTTAAAATAGTTATCTCTGAAACCAAATAGAAAGGGCTTTTAATTGGTGGAGGCATATTTTTAAGGACCTCTTCTTTAATCTTTTATAGTAATCAGGCTCCCACATTTATGATTCAGCTGTGTTCCTCATACAAATAACTAGATAAAATTCTTAATTAGATTATAGTGACTGTAGAAAAAAGTTGTTCTAAAAGTGAAATTACAGACTGTTACGACTAATGCTGTACAAATTAACACAAAGTATCTCGGACCAAATTATCCCTGAGAGTTTGCAATTAGGAGCACCTGCTATTAGTGCACTTGCTAAACTTTTATCAATTAATCATTACTTCCTCGAATAATAAGAACAAAACTGAATGTTGTGAATACTGTAAGAATGATTAATTGCTAGTGGTAAATTGCTGACTAGCTCCATTATTACTTCTACTTTAAAGACTTTCAGAAACGTGTCTATCAGTTTTATGAATGCATAAATTACACTAATGTACTTGGTATCAGTTGGATTTTTTTGTCCTACTTGGCTGGTAGCATCTGTTCACAGATTTAGTTAAGTCTGAGACTTTCAGAGCGTGAACTGTGTAACAGAACATTGTTTTTACCTTGGATTTTTTTTTCCTCTTTTCTCTTTCAAAATGGACCCTAAACTCAGACTCCTAAATGCTAGGCAACTAAATCAATGACTCTATTAGTTCTTTTGAGTACTGGGTATAGGGTAATTCCCTTACCTGAGGATACTGACCTTTGACACCTGGAAATATATTTTGTGTTTTTAACATCATTACCTGAACTTACCTGTTTGTTCCAGTTTTGTGGTGCAGCATTGTGCTGCTTGTTTTTCAATATATAAATTAACATATGAGGGAGTATTATGACACTGGAGTGTAATTAAAGGGGATGTTTTAGTCTTTGGTTTTTCAAGGAGCCTCTGGTGTCATGGGTCTTAGGCACTCTGAAAAGGTCACTGAAGTAGAATACTAATTAATGGTTCAGTAAATGATGATATTTGAAGCATTTTCCTTTATATTAACGGGGGTTGAAGTAGATCTTAAATTTTGCCAGTTGAGGAGTGCTTTTAGTCCTGTGTAATCAGAGGCATTGCAGCTTTAACATGAATTGAAAAAATCTAAATCAGAGAGCATAGCATCACAGCTGTTGAGTGACACAACAGCAGATTGCCAAAACTCATGGTACTATGTTACCAGATTCATAAGAAATATACGAAAATCTGGAACTGATCAGGAGATGCATAAAATAGCTAGAATTGTTTATCTTGGCTGTTCTGAGATGAAGTCACTACATGGATGGAATAATTCTGAAGTGCAGCTTGTGAAAACTGTCAGAAATTAAGATTTCACAAAGCTGGAAAAAAAATGAGGTTGGAAATCAGCCAGCAGGGGAAGAAAAATCCAAAAGCTAGGTATTTTTGACATGCCTCAGAGATATAAAGGGAGATGGTATGGGTGAAAGGCTTTTCTCATTCTCAGATCATCAGAGCTGTAAGAAACACTTTCTAATAACCCTTTAGCTTCCTAGCATAGAATGTACCTGTCAGTTAAGTCTATGGGTTTTATTACAGTGCTGTTGAACAGGTAGTGCAGGTAAATATTGCTTCGATTACTTAGTCCCCAAACGGAGACAACAGAGGAGCAGCAGAAAACATGTAGCTGTGACTTAACCTAGCACCTGAAATGTTCTCAAGCTTTAATCACTTAATAAATGAGACAATAATAGCCTTTGTCCTAAATGTTGCAATCCAGTTACTTGACACGGTGCTGTGGAAATTCCTCCTGAGAGCTCCTGGTGAGCCTGGCTCACTGCCTCTCCACGAAGTGCCTCTCATTCGGAGCACTGGGCTTCCAAGCCCTGCTGAAGTGAACTCTCCTTTGTGATTGATTCCTACATTTAATGAAGTGACTATTTAAGGCATATCCCATCCTTACATGAGGCACTTAGCATGTTTTGATAATATATATGCACAATTTTCAGTTATTTCATAATACAACTATAGAAATTATTCTAAATGAAAATATTTTACTGAGAGCTTAGACTTGAGGCATATGAACCATGGAGGTGCAAAGTGGAGCCCTGTGGGGGAAGCCTGGCAGTCATCAGAGCGGAGGTGGAATGTAATGCAGAAGCATAGTGAGGGACTCACCAGCAACACCCTCAGGAAATGCAGGAGTCATTAGATAATTTCTTCTATAATTGATAAACAGGCCAAAAGCATAGTTTCAGCCAACAGCAATGAAAATTACAAAGCATCTAACGATCATCATGCTCCAAATTGTAAAGATTTTTGGTGTTTCTCTTGCTGCTGTTTTCTTACCTTCCACCTTAAAGGTCAACTGCTTTTGACAGATGAAAATTTTCTCGTGCTATACCTTATCAAGCACAAGACGATAAGACAAACTGATTTTTTTTTCTTTTTAATGAGCCATTTGTAAAAGGTGGCAGTAGCCACTTTCTACAGTAGCCTCAGGCTCTGTATACTTGCTTTCTGCCTTCCTCTCCCTGTATGGAGCTCACTCTTTCTCTGCACAGTTTTCACAAATGAAGCTGGTTACGTATGATACAGTGCTGAAGCCTAAGAAAAATCCTCTTTTTTCTTCGGTATACCTTGGATCCCACTCATATTTGCACAGTGGTGCAAGTAAGAAACAGCTTTGGTCATGATGGGTGATTATCACCATAATTCTTGTTCACCTGAAGCTGTTACCACACTATAATAAAAGAAGTGAGTACTACTGGCTTTGCTCAAAAGAAGAAAACAAATCCTAAATCCTTGGGACAAGTGCTGAGCATAGCAGCACTGATTTTAAAGAAGCTGTGGTGATTGACACGAGTGGAGTACCTAACCACATAAGGATATATAGGTCACCAGGGAGCTGACGGTACACTCCTGCTAGGCATCCCCTTTGGCACTTTGGTTGGCCTAGTTGGGAGCAAATAATGAGGAAAAATAGTGACCCAAGTGACCACCGTGTAGCACTTTTCTCTCTCTGCTTCTCTATATTCACACAAATCATCAAATATTTAGTTTTAGCCTGTTCAGTCCTTTCCCTTCTAAACATAAGGCAGGAGGTGTCACAAGAGTAAATGTCTCTCATGAGAGTTTCAGCATTCCCCCATTTGGACTTGCTGGAAAGCTCTGCTACAAATCCTGTTCTTGTAATACTGCCACTTTACCAAACAAACTTACCAACACTTTACCAAACAAATAAGTATCTTAAGAATTTCCCCAACAGTTTCTAATACAAGTTCACTTTATTTTAGTTTTAGACCAAAGAATGCAGCTGCTCTCACTTTAGTAAGCTAATTCTCCACATTTTGACTACTTTAGGCTTCTCTTTTAAACTGTGCTGCCATGTGGCTGCATTTGAGTTTTGCCCATAGCTCATTTGAAAAGTTGCAGATGAGAACTGGCCCCAAAATGCAGTACTAGAATGTGACCTGTGCTTTACTTTGTGTGTATGTTAGTGTGTGTGATTCATATTTAGGGGAAAAATCAACATAAATGCTGGTGGGCACATACCCAAAGAACAACTTTATGTGCCAATGCTTTTCTTATTCAGTTCTGTTTCCACTGATCTTGCAGCAAGCAGGTGAGCGAGATCTTGTGCTCCCCCAGTAGATCAAGGGATCCCCACTCCTGATGCTGCACCAGCACCTCCATTTCAAGCCCCGATAGGAATGTAACTGGAATCAGAGGTAGTTAATGGTCCTCAGCTAGCTGGCTGTGCATTCAGATCAGAGCCAGTTGGCGGAGGTCAGAACAGCCCCATCTGTGTGCTAGACTGCTCCAACCCAATCTGCTGAGGAGGATGGATCCAAACCAACAAGGACCAAGAGCAAACTATTCTGCTTACTCAGTATCAAGGAAAATTGTTGTACTGATTAGTGGAGAATGTTCCTAATATATCTGTGTATATATATAAATGTGTGTGTGTGCATATGTATGTAAACATTTTGTAAATCTAACCTTTGGAATGCTTTCAAAAATTGCAGTGCTATTTGGATCAGGTTTAGATTTATACAAGCAAGTCTGTCTGTTTTTTATTGTTCTGTACCAAATAACTGTTAGCTCATTTTGCCTAAATTTAATAGCATCATAGAAGTTGGAGATTATCAAGTTTCTACATGTTTTGCCAACTAAGAGAAAAGTTAGTCACTCGATAGATACTGTGGAAAATCACAGAAAAGTAGGAGAATATACAACCAAAGTTTGCGCATACCTTCCCAGATATTTGCCAATCAATTGCAACACAGAAAACCTTAAAGAAATTAGTCTGTTACCCTGCTAGTTTTCCTTGGGGCTGAGTGAATTAGTTTTACAGTACTACACTTTCTGATCTTTTCTTGTGATAATTTAATTGTCAAAAAGTTGTTTTTTACAGGAGGTCTCTTGGAGATTGTCTGTTGCTCAGTTTCACTTTGTTGAAATTTGTGGGAATTTGAGGGGGTCTTTGAATACTTTGAAATACACTTAAGGCACATTTCAAAGCCTTCAATGACACTGCAGAGACTGAATTACGTGACTCACTGAATAAATGTGGCTCATACTAATTGTCTGGGGACCTTTGTTCTAGTAATATATTGAGTTTCCTGCTCTCAGGAAAGATTAGTTTAGTCAATAAAAGTCTGGTTTCTTTGAATGCAGGAAATAACTGAAACCCAAAAGTGAATATCACTATAATGGACATCTTAGGAACCCCACAGAACAAATGAAATTAGGTTATGAGCACAGGCCTTGTTAGAGGTTACTGACTTTTTTCCCTTCTTGGAAAAGTTATTTCAGTTGCACATACGCAAGTGCTAAGTAGTTGCTTTGCATCATTAATCCCTTTTTCAGTACAAATTGATCTCATTAACATTGGCTGGTGAGAGTCAATATGGCCAACTCTTCTAGAGAAATATGTTGCTGTGTGCAAACAGGCAGTCTCAGGTCTGTCTTTGCTGGCTAGCAAGGCAGAAATTGCAAGTGCTGTGTTGCAGCAGTAAGGATCACAGTGCAGACTATGCAACAATATATCATCACTCCTACAGCAACATGGCAAGGCTCGCTGATACTGCCAGACCTTTGAAAATACCCTGGAAATGGTTAAATTCACAAGGACAAACTTTATCCCACTGCATGTCATAAACAGCAAGAATGCTGTAATTTCTCTGGTGAGAGAGGTAAACTGTGGTGAGTGTCAGCATGATTTATAGATCTTGATTTGTGTAGGCAAAGGGCAACATGTCTTTGTGTCATGTATAGGTTGTGCATATCTGCAGAAACAATCACTATTTGACTTTACCCTGTATTCCTGAGTAACTCGCTGCTGTTTGCCTTCAGCAAACATTCTTCACCGGTTTGCTTTAAGTATTTTCAGTGATTGATAGTTTTCTTGTTCAGGGATTGATAAATGTGAATCTGCTTTTCATCTTGGCCTAAAGGGATCCTTGATGGAGTGGAGCTTTTGGAGGTGTTTTTTCTATAAACTATGAAAAGAGACTGAAAGACTTGATGTTGAGTCGCTGGGGAATATGATTTATAATGTCTGGCTTAGTCTATCACTCATTATGCAGCATAATCACCTAAGTGACCAGTTCAGATGGGAATAAAATCACTGGCAGTTTTCTCAGAGAACATGAGTGGACGAATATCCTTTGGCAGACTCTTAGCCAAACTCCAGTCTGAGGAACAAACTATGCTGTCTTTATGAGTGAAGAGCAAAATCATGGTCTGGTAGAGAAATGGTGAAAAAAAGACCAGTGCAGAAGGGGCACCTGTGTGCAGATCAGAGCAACTGTTTCGCCAGGTCTTCAGTGATAGCAGGTTTTGACATCTTTGACTAGGAATAATGGTTTGAACTGTAGAAAAACATGGCTGCAAGGTTAGGTATGTGTGAGATCTATGAGTCAAACCAGCAGGGACTGTCCAAAAAAAACCCCATGAAATATGCAGAACTTGGAATATCTGAACAAAGCTTGGAAACAGTGTTCAACGTAAGAGGAAACTCTCAACTAAATAATTATTAAGGCTTAACATATAAATGCTTATTTACACCAACATATCCAGGAAATTTCAGCAATGAAAGTGTTAAGTGAAAGTGAAGAGAATTTAAAGGAAACAAAAAGAACATTTAGTGACGAGGATTTAAAGAGGGCAAAAATCCATTATGAAGTTACCGGGATGAAAAAAATCAAGTTTCTGATGATCACGTAGCTTTTGCATCATAAAAATGTAAATGAGGAATACTTTTTGCTAAGCCAATTTAAAGACTCAGCTAAACATTAAGTACACTGCTACACTAATAAAATAATGTTGTCCATGTCACCAATGGAGAATAATTGTAATTCTTCAAGCTTAGGGTGGCAGCTTTGCCTAATACTTATAACCTCTTCCTTTTACTCTGGTGGATTCTGCTTTCCCTGGTGGCCTAAGAAATCTCATGTCTCTTCTTGTCAATCGGAAGAGAAAAAAGCAAGCAGAGTGGTGAAATAGTTGGTTATACACATGAAACAAACAGTAAATGATGTAGCTGCTGGGGCAGTAGCAAAGTTGGAATACAATGAAAGGTTTCATTTTAATATCATGCAGATGAGATAAAGTATAAACAAGAGGGCCTGAAACAAAAGCATGTTGAAAGGGAGGTAGGCAGGGGTGGAGAAAGAGGGGAAGTGTCTGACAGGTGGTTGTGTGTGGGAATGCTGAATTACAGCAGCTGAACCAGAAAACACAATGCATGTGTTTCTCACTTCCCAAATGAAGGTACACCTTTTCAGGTAGTGTTTGAATGGCAGTGATTAAAGAGGATTTTCAGGTTAAATGCAAGTGCTCCAGTTTCCTGTAGACAATGTTGGATATGAATTTGTAGAGGGTATCTTGCCATCTACTAGATAGCAAACTTTTTTGCTGTGGAAGGAAACAGTGTCTTTTGAACCCTATAAAGTTGTTAAATAAATGTCACGAGGTAAATTAAATTTAAAGAATAAAGTACTGATAGGACTTGTAGAAGAAATTATGTACAATAGGTATCTTAAAAGATGTTTCTGTTTTGTGTAGCAGTGGTATTTGAATTTCTCAAATAGCAGTGGTATTTGAATTTCTCAAAAAGCAGTTTGTTTAAAATAACAGATCCAAAAAACGTTTGGTGTGGAATGTTAAAAATGTATTGAGTCTTTCAAATTTCACAGAGAATTTTTGTTTGTGGGCCAGAGGTTATTTAGATATTTACTTGATGTGAAACTAAGTGATGAGCTGTTTTTCATTGCAGGAACAACCATTGTGATCAAAGAAAGGAAAAATCACATCTGCTTTAGAACTAAGTAGTAGCTGCTGTTATTGACTCTTTAAATCCAACCCAAACAAACAAAAATATTTCAGCTATTATGTCTTAATGCAACAGGGGAGCATGTTATAACTGCTATTGTTGGCAAGCTTTGAAATAACATTTATGGATCAATTTACGTTACTTTAAGCAAAATACTCCCAATAGATGCTTTTAAAGATAATTTTATTCCAATCTGCTTCTTTATCCTCTCTAGCAAGTTTTGCTAAGATGTTTTTATGCTGGGGTGTGAAGGCAAACTTTGCTAAAACCAGCATCGCTAAGGACAAGCTTTCATGCATCGACTCCACATACATTGATTATTATCAGAGATAAGTTTAATACTCCAGAAACCAGGGAAGCTATATAGAATGAAACTGGGAGGTGCTACCCAACCCTTAAGGCTGTGAAGAAAATCAAAATAGTAATACATGTGTGAAACACTCAGTTGGATTCTCTGTGGGTTCATGGCAAGAATGGCAAATTTTTTTGCACACTTTGCGATATCTTTGTTCCCACACGGGTAGCGCGGGGCTGGACACACATGATCTGCCTTTGCACATCCCAGCACCTGACCCAGTAATGTGATATTTCCTGTCCCTCCCCTGACAACGTGCTGAATTTTTCCCCACACAGTGTGATAGCTTTTAGGGCTTTTTAAAGGAGGTTTGTTTTCTTTTGCTGTTGTCCTACCAAGAGTTCAAGCCTGACAGAAGTTTCCATATTAGGTTATTGGCCATTCCAGATTTGAACTAGTACACTTCCAGTATTTCAACTGAACTGTGACCTGTATCTTCCCATGTGCAGGCTGCTCCTCAAGACTCAAACAGGATGAATGTGGGTTACATAGGATGCTACCATCCCAATTTTTTCTAGAGACCAAAATTTTACTATATATAACACAGAAAAGTGGGATGGAAGTCCTGTTTCAGGAATTTCTTTTTGCAGCCTTTTTTCTTTTTTTTTCTTCAACCTAGCCTTTAGTACTTTCCAGAGGAAAGACGCTAAAATGACTGAACTGAATCTCTTTAAACCTTTAACCAAAGTATTGGAATGAAAACAGAGAACTTAAAGTCAGAAGTCTTATCTGCAGGAAGCAGCTAATATCATCTATTCTTTAAAAATATATTCGTATCAAACTGCTGGAGCAAATTCTCTTTGGGAAAGGAATTAAAACAAAGTAATAGTGTGGGGCCAAATGCACTCCTTTACATAGCTTGATTTTACAGACAGGCAGAGCGGGTGCAAAGCAGCCAAATTATTATAGAAGATAAGAGCAGCAGTGGTTCAGATCTGTGACCTGCCCTTTCATCTCAAGATCCAGCAAAAGCCTCTTCTTGCTCCCTTATCTTTGATTTTTTTTTTTTAGCAGGAACTAGGGAGCAGAGCTAGGGGTAAAGATACTAAGCTGCCCACTTCTCTGGCAGCCTTTAATTGTACAAGTGGCAGATTCTGCTTCCTCCACACTCTGTGGGCCATTGGAATCCTGTGCGTTGGAGGGGAAACAAGGCGGAATGGGGGCTGCTGTAGGAAGCCAGGCAGAGCACTCTGGACAGTGAAACAAGCTGAGAGATACCAAATCCTGCCAAATGCAGAGGAAAACTGGGGCTGTTTGTGTGCAGGAGGAGAATACAGGCCAAAGTTACTGATTGTTGCCTCAAGATCTTCAGTAGCGGATAAAACAGCTCATGGAAAGGTGGTATTTAAGCAAATATCCCAATACTTTTGGTTCCATGCTATCTGTATTTGGGTAGGCAGCACCATGCTGAACTAGTTATCCTAAACTTGTGTTTCATGCAGTGCAGCTTAGGCAGACCAGCAAATAGCTCGGTAATGCCACATGAAATATCTTAGCATATATCTGACAGCTCATTGGGAGAATATCCTGTAAAATTGATCACCTGACTCCATTATTCAAAAATAAAATTGAGTTAGTGTAGTGAGGTAAACACTGGTGAGGGTGTTTGAATGCTGTTACAGGAAATGAAATCCTCTGCATATGTGGCAATATTTATTTTACATTTTATATGCTTCAATAGTAAATGAGCTCATATTTATCTTTGCTCTATGGCAAGATGAATTAAGCTCCAGAGCAAGTACAGCATCAGTCTCTAATGGTTTTCAATCCAAAAAGCTGTATCCCTGAGTCCCTGTTGCCTTGCCTTACATTTATACTCCTGCATAGGATGGAGAGGGCAAAAGCCCTTTGAGATGCATTTTCTGCTTGCAGGTTTACTTGCTGCAGTATTGTTGAGGGGGGAAATGGGAAGTAAGTTATTTCTGCATTTCGCTGGGATAACTTGCCCTCCTGACTCTACTCAGACACTTGACCAATAGGACTTTTTTGGCTGCATCTTCAATTTCATCAGAAATAAAAGTACTCAGACATCGGGTAAACTTGTGACAATTCTGGACAGCATCTGGATACATGAATGAAATTGATGTTAGGTCTCACTAATCAATTTAAATAACACAGTAATACATAAAGAGACAGAAAACCCCCCAACTCTTGTACCTTATTTTCTTCCTTTCTACTTTAGGATCTTATTTCTGCATTAGAAATTAATATAATCTGTCTTGATCTGGTCCTGCTTAAGTGAACAGCAAATTGCAAGGTGGAATGGAATATAAGATGTGCTTTACTTCGTGTCTTGAACTCATTTATTTACTGTACTTTATTCCTCATTCATACGACCACAGTGCTTATGACTTGAAATCAACAAAACATAGTTATCCTCTAGAGCAAAATGTACTGGAGGAAAGTTTGCAAGTCTAGTCCTTGTAAGGGAAAGAAAACAGTGAAATGAGAAATCTTTCTAGTGATAATTGAGTAATACATATTTGTCATATGTTAGAGTTGAGCGACTTTTTTTCCTCCTAACTGTAACACTCAAAAATGTGATAGCAGAGAAATTATCTTATCCTGCTTCTTCATTCCTAGCTCAGTAGTTTTTTAGGTTCCACAATTTAAAAACTACTTTCCCGCAGAAAGCCCTTATCTAACATATGGCATTGTCTCATCAGTGACTGAATCCCTCATGAGCATAGAGTGACTTTATTTTTGCAATAGCAGCACCCTGAGCTGAGAAAATTTTCAACCCTGCTAATTGGGTGGGGCAGAGGGAGAGAGAGGAAATGAAGTGCCTTGCTGATTTTTTTTCAGCTAACTGCTGCTGAGAAGCTTGTCTTCCCTTCTATTGTCTGTAAAGAGGCTGTGATTTTCACAGATGCTAGGAGGATCTTTCTTCTCTCTGTATGGTGGGGGAAGGTGTGTCAAGCCATTGGTGATGTGGGACACAAAGCCACCAGCACATCATCATTACTTTAAGAAGTGAATATTGAGCCTGGTGATGGTATGGGAAAATGGGACTGTAAGATATCTGGCTTTTGAGGCTCGGAAGGAAACTGGGAACATTCCAGTTTAACTAAATTTAGTGTTACAATCAAGTAGTACACAGGAGCTAAGGCAAGAGATTAAGCCCATACCCATTCTTCCCAGCAGCACCTGCTGACCAGTATTTTTCTTCTAACATTTTTTTTCTTCTACCCATTGTATTAAAAATATACCTTAATCGACTGTACATCAGAAACCTGCCCTGGTGGTTGAGTAAGCACTGTCATCAGCACAAGAGCATGAGTCACCTTGTCCTGGCCATGTGGAAGTGTGCAGAACTGAGGTGCACATCCCAGTCACCTTTGGCCAAAATGCTGATGTAGGTATTGCACCCAAGGACACATCTGCAGAGATGAAACAGCCCAAGTGGAAGGTGTTCTGTATGCCCTTGAAATTGCTACTGTGAGCTCCTTTTACCTTCCAGAGCAAAGAATCTGGCCAAAAGCCTTCCTGTTGCCATTTTAAACAATCCGCTGTGAGAGGTGGCTCACCAGCTCCTTGAGGCCTGTGGCCTAGGAGCATTTGACTGCATAGCCGGTGTTTTTATACAGTGTTTTTTCTGTATAAAAATGTGAATACTCGCACCAAATAGCTGTAATTAAGCACTCTGGGTTTTTCCCAAAAGCTCTAAGTATATTAATAGGTATCCAAAATGTATTAGAAGCAGGGTATACATTTGTTTCTGTAATGCTCACAACTAATACTTCATTTTTTTAGGCCCCTCTTTCTCTTCAACTTTTCTTTCCAGCTGTGAAGCATAATGCAACTGTTTTCCAACCTGTCTGTAACCATTGTTTTAGTTTTTTGTTTCCTTTGCTAATGAAAAGAAAAATCAAATCAATTTTATCAAGCTACTGGTAGAGAGAGCATTTACTGGAATTAGGACACTACATTACAGAAGTCATCTAAAGAATCCTGTTAAATGTCATTGCTCTTAGCAAAGAAACTACAGAAGTTGAAATCGAATTTTGAAAAGGAGAGTTGAGTAATATGCTTAGCTGTTCAATCATGTTGACTGATGTACTCATGACCTGTGTTTTAATTTAACAAGTTGGATTTTCTTTCTGCAGTAAAAGATTAGGAGAAGTCTTTGCTCTAAACCAGGTAATTCCACACTTTGTTTAGCAGCTGTTATGCCATGCTCCATTCATTCTGGCAGTTGGCACAATGCAGGTAATGATGAGGTATGTGATGACAAATACTTTCATTGTCTCATTTCTGACTGATTTCATATGCCAGATTGTTCAAACCAGAGTAAACATAGTGCTGATTAGAGTATGATTTTTGATTCTTTTCAAGTTTATTTTTAAGGAATATAAATTTCCTTCAGAATATGTCTGGTCCTTTAATCTTATCTATACGGATACAGCCTGTATCATTAATTCATTGGAAGTAGGTGCTTATTCTCTGGCCACTGTTGATTGGATTTGCAAGATTGGAGGCTTAATAAGAACCTGTTTATTCTGCAGAGAGGAAACATTGTATTGTGAAGATCTGCTCATATATAGCACCATTTGGGAATTAATCTTGCAATCAAATTGAATGCAGGATTAGCTCTGACTTCTTCTATCTGACACACACTAACCTAAGAGCCAGGCAACTCCTTTGAGCAAGTGGAATCACTGTTCAGTTGCTATGAGTTTGTAAATACCCAGTGGTAAAGGCTTGGCCTTGGCTCTTCTCTGCCTTGATTCAGAACTGGCAAGGGCAAACCTGGCCTGCACTTGAGACAGAAGTTCACAGTTCATGGACTCATTCAGAAAAGTTTTTTTCTGCTTACTCATTCACCATGCCTGTTCTAGGCCTACTTGAATTCCTTACATCTTGGCTGCAAGTGTGAAACCCCTCATTCTGCAGAGAGGAATTTAACCTTCTGTTCTTACGTCCCTCCATGTGTGAGACTGTATCCTCTTTTTAGCACAACTGGTTGGTCGCAGAGCCCCTGAGCAATGCGCAATGTGGAGGTGGTGATTTTGTGTTAAGTATGTTATTTTTTTCATCCCTTATAGAAACATTTCCTTAGATGGCAAACTGTGTGAATTTTATAACATCAATCAAATGCTGGTTGGGCTGTGAAGGAACTTATCCCCATAGACACGGAGTATAATACTGAATATATCAACTCTGTCTCTCCTCAATATGTGCAGAAATTTGACAGAAAAGGATCAAGCAATTCTTTAAAGTTCAGATCGTGAAACTAATAAATTTTCATCTGCGTCCATCTGGCTTCCCCCACGTGCTACTTAATGATCTCTAAATATTTTTAGACAGAGAAATGCATTGTAGTATTTTGGACTGACCTGGTTTGAGGATAAGGTACACTGCAGAAGAAACAGGAAAAGAAAGTGAAAAGAACACAAAGGCAAACATTCAGTGGTGATCAAACTTGCCATATTTGTAGACAGGATGTCAGGGTGAAATAGATTATGAAAGCATGAAGATCTGGCAACTGAAAGGAAAATAAAAAATGTTCTTGACAGTTAAACATTGAAACTTTTTTAAAAAGGGGCTGGTGTTTTAATGAAAACAACATCTGTCTGTGATTGCTAAAATTTGATTGCAAAAGGAAAAACTGAATGATGTTATCTCACACTGATTGACATTTAAAAAACTTGAAAAAATGGACATTAAAAAGGAAAGTTAGGCAGATGTAGCAAAGCAATAGCTGTTGGAGATGGACAAGCTTTCTCTGGGGCCCCATTGCCAAGGAAATATAAGAGCTTTATTCTGACTGCCTGCTGCTGTAAATCAGCATTAGCTCCACTGAAGTCAAACTTCTTGTGCCAGTGCAAAACTGGCATAAGATCAGAAATAGGTATGGAAAGCAAAGCAAAGTAATAGAATATGGCAAAGTTTTATTAGGAATCTAATTGGTTTGGCATTTTTGTCACATGTACCTGGCTTTGTAACCATATTTATTTTTTATGATTGATGAACATACTCAAATATTAGCAGCATGATTCATATTCCACCAGGTGGATCACTCAGAGGACTATTCTAGACACAGAAAAAGGAGAAAAGGGTAGGCACAGGTTCATCCTCTTGTGCAGTACCTCAGTGTGAGAATACCAGTGCCTACCTATTCTCAAGGATACATAGGGGGTAAAATGGGGGCAGAAGGAAGATGATTTGAGCCTGCTGTGCTTCTCATCTTGTTGAAGGTCCTTAGTAATTGTTTCCAGTGCTGGTGGATGGGTCTTCCCCAAACCAGGATTGCCTGGCTCTGAGAAATATCCGAATCCCCAGCTCTGGAGCACTTTCTGAGCTCTGCAGCCCAACAATCTCATGCCGCGGGATTGGAGGTGCCCCGGCTATGGCAGAGCCATCAGTCAGTGTGCGTGAGCTGCTCGGACGGGGCAGCAGGAATGCCACCTTCCTGCTGCTGTCAGCAGTTACAGGCCCAGTGCTGTGGCTGCTTCGCTCAGTGCCCCCAATGTGAGGAACTACCCGTGTGCATGAGCTTCATCCCCAGCTGTGGTAAAGTAAATAAAGCCTACAAAGAAGAAAACATGCTTCCCAGCCAGCCTTTCTTATTATATTTTTCTAAACAATTATTTTGCTTTACAGGGAGGTTTTATTTTTCACTCTAAGCTGTGACTATGTTAAGGGCAAGCAGTTTCTTCACACCTTTCTTAACTTGCTGTAGAGAGCCCGGGGAGGCAGGGGTTGCTGTGTTCTGGTGAATAATCCCTTATCTTCTACATCATGGACAAATGCTTGGCTGCAAGACAAAAAACTGGAAGTGAGTGTGAGCAGATTTATTAAGTTGTGGTAGGGGAAGGGGGATATGACAGAATTAGGAAGGGACAAAGCATTGGAAAATCAGAATAGATTTCCAAAATAATTTTTTAAAAGGCTGTTGTTAGTGACAGTGTTTTAACACAGTGTTTTGTCTCTAGGTGAAACAAAAAAGAATATGGTCATAGCCCCTGATGCAGTTCAGAGAAAGGGAGCAGGGATGGAAATGATTGAGAGAGGGTTGATATTTAGAGAAGAATTTGCATGGTCCTCTTTACACAGCAATCTCTCATTGGTAAAGCTGAAATCAGGACATGTGCACACATGTGCCAATTCAGAACAATTTACTGTGTCTTCTCTTCTGAGTGCTGGAAAACAGTAAGGACCCCAGGGAGAGCAGCCCTCCAGCACGAGCACAGAAACTCAGCTGCCCCAAGCAGTGTCAGTTCCCTATTAGTGCTGCCCCACAAGCGTGGCGTAGAAGCACAGAATATAATTCCATTCCATTTTATCTGCTCTCAGAGAAAACATAAGATGAAATAAGTCTCACCACTACTAACTACTGGCTAACAGTGGAAAAGATGAATGTTCTGCCTTCCTCTCTCATCAGGCAGTTAACTGCACGCATCCTTTGCCAACCACGTGTACCTTGTGTTTCAGCAAATTTCTTTTACCTGAGAGGAATAGGAGTAATGTGGCTCATCAGTCGGGCTTTTATCCTGTTTTATCAAACTTCTTAAGTTTTCTTTCCCCTGGCTTTCTGATTTACTTCTGAGTCTTCTATCTCTTCCTCTCAGACCTCCTTCAAAGAGCATGTTGTACACTGATTTTCTTCTACAGAAACCAGATTTATGGGATTTATAGCATAGGGGGATCTGCTTTGCAGTGACTGTTAGCCCTTGGGTATCAACAGATGCTTTCAATGTGAAGGAAAAAGAAAACCTATTTACATTTGTATTGTGTGTTATTGTTCAAAATCTGATATCGAGATCAAGGGGGTCACCCAACTGAAAGCTATCCCATAGTACTGCTTTCTTGCTGTACAGCAGAATAGCTTCCAAACAGATAACTAACCCTGGCAGGAAATAGGAAAAGTGTGTTCCAACCCTTAATAAAAGAATCTTTTTCAGGAAACTGAAACTGTATCATCCATGTAGTTCTGAGGTTTTAGGTGGTAAGGCAATAGCAAAAAGTTAATGTCCTCCCAGTTTGGATTCATTTATGCTAATCAATTTTAAATCTGGTTTTGTGGTATTAGGAGGCCTGGTACCTGGTTAGTTGGTTGTTTAATTCTGTCTGCAAATCTGCTATTTCTGCTTTCTGAACTCAGGGATTTTTGTTTTAACGTTTGTCACCTTTACAGAAATGTGCTGTAATCGGCTTATTTTCCAGTGTGGGGTATGCATGTGGGAATCTGTCTGCTGGACATCGTATGTATCCAAGTGGCCAGGTGTAGGTAGCCCAGCTTGTGCTTTTCCCACCACCCAAGCTGATGCTTAGGCAAAGGCCAGCCTGGAAATCCCAGCCAGCCTTCCTCTCCATGGCCCTGACAATTGACTGCTGGAGCTGACTGACATCCAGCTGATTCTATGTGCAACCAGGACTGCCTCTTTCTGTAGATGTAGCTCTACATGACCTTACTTTTACACTATGATGCAAATAAGCCATTTTGATAGTGAATATTACTCATACAATGATATTTCAAGTCTCTGTATTATTTCTGACATTGCACATTATCTTGTAATTTTTTTTTTTGCATTTTCAGAAAACTCCTTTTCTGTTTAACCATATATCAAAAGGTACCCATTCTCAATGAATTTGAATTAATGGCTCACTTGGCCTTCATACAGCTATAAAGAAATGGTGTCTGGTCTTGAAGCAAAGTTTCAATATTTGGTTGTGATTCCAGTTTATTACAGCTGGTGTCAGTCATAAATCCTCTCAGACTTCTGTCCTTAAATGGAAAGCTCATCAAATGACTGATTTCTATTTGCTGTGTTTATTGCTTACATTTAAAATACTTTAGAATGTTCTTAATAGGTTTTAAGCAAAAATTCAGCTTCATTTTATCAGACCCGAAACACGGAGATGAATCTTGCCAGACGTATGGTACATTGTCACCTAATGCTTAGAACAGTTTATCACTTCTTGTGTTTTGTGCCACATACTTGAGGTCTCCTCCCTTCCCGAAAGTCAAAGATTTCCTGTCTTCTGCAGTCATAGGGAGTTTTTTTATATGAGAGTAGTGATGCATATAATTTCAGATTGCACTGGATACTGCAGATTGAAAGGTTATCGTTGGGGAATTCACCCACATTGTAATCTAATTAATATTTTTTAAAAAATTTAAACTATTATGTTTTTGTGGCAAAGCCTATCCCTTTTACTCCTGAACAATGTCTTAAATAATGCATGCTTGAGCTGGACTGGAATCTTGCTTATATTTAAACATTAGCTGATAATAATTTTATGCATCATGTAAACCTTTACATAATGAAGTGTTTTGGCATTCATCTCATGCAGTAATATTTGCTTTTTGATGACAAGCTAAACTGTCACTGGTGTATGTAGCATTCCAAATGCCCTTACCATTACAGCCTGATTTGCTTTGAACTGTGTGGTTGCATTTTAAATTAATAATATAATATTAAAGCACTTATCAAAAATAGCAACTTCTGAATTCTTAGCCCTTCCCAACTGGAATATCTGTGAGTTAAGTGTGGGTTTGATCTAAAGAAGTGTTATTTTCCTATTGTCTCTCAAAGGAATTTCTCCCTGTTATTCCACAAGTGAATTTGACCCTCTTTTTGCAAATCCCCACTCTTCTTTCATTCTCATATGCAATATTCTGTGACAATAGAAATATAATTTTCAACCTTGGTTTGTCTTGTTAACAGCATGTGGTTAGGATATTGTGCTGCCATTTCAGTCACATTTTTACACTTGTCCCCTACTGTCTTGGCTGGTTGCCAGCACGGTGATTTATGCTTTGTTTGCCTCCAGATGTGATTATTGCTTTTCTTTCCTGGATGGGCTCTCTGCAAGTGTTCTTCACACATTAAAACGTTGAAGTTCTTAAATCAGGGACTTGCTTAAACTAATTTTCTGTGAAAATGAGCATAAAAATTCCTAAAGGAACAGAAAACACCTGGACAAAATTTTGATCTCATTGAAAATTGGGAAACTAAATTGTCTTGGCTTTAAAATGATGATGTAAGCTATTAGAGATTCAATATAACCTCATCTTTTTAAATGCAGCCCTGGGCTGTATTTTCTAGTCAAGGGGAACTTTTCTGTGCTGCTTAGTATGTTTAGTGAAAACTCACACATTCATGGTGAAAAGACAGTTTAAATATAAGATTTTTATAAGGCTTTGATTTCTTTCTTCTTTTGCTTTAAAAATAACTTTAATGCCTATTTCAATATATGTTGAACTTCAAGGAAGTTAGAATTTTATATTCCTAATCAGTGCTGCATTCCGAGCACTTAACCTTATAAATATATTCTGTTTCAAGTAAGACTCCCTTTCTTCTACTTTCCCAAGTATCTAAAGAAAATAGTTCACCTAAATGAGTTATGATCATAGATGTTGAAGGTGAGCAGAAAAATAATCATGCTTTAGAGACAAAAGCTAAGAATTTTGAATATAAAAAAAGTGTTAGTTTTTATCCTTGGATTCAGCCCCTCCTCCCCACTACACATACTCTCGAGTTTCTTGCATGTAAGTGTATGGTTCCTCTGATTCAGTATGAATGATAGACCAGTATAGTTTTCCATAAGATGTCTCAAGAAAATGCATTATTAATTTGGAGTAAATATGAACATCTTTGTAAGAAATGGCTTGGATTCAGACATCTGGAAAATGAAAGCATTATGCATTGACCTACTGTAATTTGCTATGATGCTGGTAATTTCATATTCATTTGTCTTAGTACCCGTGGAGAAGATTGCCTTTAAAAACAGAACTGCTTGTGATGTATTATTTAGAACAGTACTCCAAAACCAGAGAAAAACCACTGCAGCTATACCTAATCAAGCAAGATGCATTCCAGTTCTGCTGCCTTTAAGTACACAGAGTTAGCATGTGTTCATTTGCAAAGACTTCTTCACTTCTGTAGCAGCAGGAGGCAGATCACCTGTGTAACCACATACAGGTAGTGCAAAACTGCCCCACCAGAGACTGGGGCTTTCTGCAGAGTAACTTGGACCAGTTAATTTCCGAAAGTCCTTGACCCAAGGCAAAAAGGGCTTTTTAAAACTAAATAAATAACTGGAGAAAACCATGGAATAACAAGGTGCAGGTCTAGCTCACGATTCTATTTATTAACAGCAGAACTGTGCACCGCTGGTTCTTTAGAATGTGTTTGTGCTCCCATCAATTACTTGCTGAGACCCACTCAGATCCAGCTCTGTGTCATTGTTTGTATTGTACAGGAATATGAATCAAGTCTGTCACTTTTGATGTGGCTGCCAAGTCAACAGCACAGTCACTGTCAGTACTTAGCGAAACCCGCTCCATGTTTTCTGCCAATGAAGACAGAAAAATTTTTGCCCCTTTGCTTGTTTTTATCGCTCTGTTGAAGATTCCTTTAAAAGTGGCATTTATTTGTAAGCTGAAAAAAATGATCTTGTCAGGTGTTGTTCTTAATTATAGATTTTGGGATTTATGAAGTTCAAATTTTCTTTTTCATTTCAGGACATATTGTCTCAAAAAGCATAAAGTAAATATTATAACCAGCATTTCAGTTTTGTATTTTCTTACTTTGGTAGTTTCTTTTTAAAATTCCTCTACTTGTAAGGAATCAGATCTAGCAGTAGTCCTTCCAGAAAGCAGAGGTTTGGATAGGTAGATGTGTACTGAATCCCAGTTAAATACAAGCTATCCTGATCTCTTTATGGGAGAATATTAAGCTGACATTGTCAGTTTAATTTCCTCAAAGGCATAAATGTCCTGTTGCCCAAGGGACTCCAGGAAAAGGTATTTTCAGTATTGGTCATTATGCTAGGCATAATAGTCTCTTTTCTGAATTGGTGTTATGGGCTTCAAATAGGAAAAGTAGTAGCATGCAGACTACAGTATATAGAAAAAATCCATGCACTTTAATTTGGGTTGTCTGTAATGGACAAAAGTTCAAAGGCAAGATAAAACTATGGTAAAATTCCAGCCCTGGAAATTAGGTGGTCTTTGTTTCTGTATCTAATACTGTTAATCTGGCAGTCTTCATTACACCGTGGATTTGGTTTTGCACTCCTTAGAGTTCAAATCAGTCCTAACTGAATAGTTGATGCTGATGTCACAGTTTAAGACCAAATGACGGTGCAGAAACTAAATAGATTTGGGTATCAAAGCACTTCAATCACAGATTTATGTAGTCTTTGAAACTACACATCTTCCCTGTTCTGTGGAAGAGAAGGCCCAGTCCAGGAAAGAAATCAATGAGTTAGCTTAATTGTTCCAGCCCTGCCACATGTCCTCCTTTAGCTGTGACCATCCTCTTCCGCAAAGGTGTCCCTGGAGATTGAAGCCATGATTCTAAACCCTTCTGCAGGGCTGTGTGTCCCCTGGTTGCTCTCCCTGCAGGGCTCCAGGCAGAGAATGCCTGATTTTGGGTTGGCTGGTTCTTGCATTCAGTGCCTGAGAACTGGCTCGCTGGTGTTCACAATCTGCTCCTCTCCAAGTTTCGCCTCTGTAGGTGACTTCTCCACTCTCATAACTAAGTTACTCCCTTTTGCTGTAGGGTTGAGCTGCTACAGCAGGCTGTTTTCTTTAAAACAGGTCTGCAGTGAATTTCTCAAACCTCTTCACAATCATTCTTTTAAGTGTCAGGTACTAATCTTGGAATTACTGGATTTAGATTCTCACCTACAGCCCATTTCTCTGCTACCTAATGATAACCATCAACAGTTAATTTTCTGTCTCCCTTATTACATTTAAAACAAACAATCAAAAAGCTAACTGCATTGCTTCTGCTGACATTGGCCATAAAGCTCCAGCTGTATGCTTAGTGCAAAAAAATGAAATGAAAATCAGCTGTGCCAACAACCACCCCCACATCCCCAGCCCCATTGAAACAGCAATAAGAAAACCTGTGGCTTTAGAGAACGCAAAAATTTCTGAATTGGATTTGAGTAAGTTTCACAGTCAAGAGAAAAATTAAAAAGTTGCTCTGTTTAGAGCGTAATAAAAAAAAAATTAATGGATTCATTTGCATTTTTCTATCAGCTATCCATGATTCATACTTACATCTTGGAATGCAGTACACAGATGAGTCATACAGAGAAACAACCTCTGCATAGGGAATTACACTGTCACTTGTAAGTAACATTGCTTTCCCGAGCTGAAACAAAGGTGGGCCACAGTAATCACATAAATCTCCGCTGACTTGGAGCACTTGTTTAGAAAACCCACTCCCCTCTGTGTGTGTGAAACCAGAGCCTGACTCAGAGCATATGGAATGTGCAGTTACTAGCTCGCATTAGCTCTGGGGATCCTGGGAACCTTTCAGAATCACCACTTCAGCTAATCTTTTCTTTTTTTTTGGAACAAGATACATTAAAGGACACCTTGCACTTGGCTGTTCTGAGTCTGCTTGCGGGGCTGTTCTTGGAGCCCTATGTACACCTGGAGTCAGATAGTCAGGTGTCAGACTCCTTGTCTGCTCCATGCAAACTCCTCCATTAGCACACACTTAGAAAGCTTTAACGAGGCTTGGTGAGAACAGCAAAGCCAGGGGCATGTGCCAGGACAAGGTGCCTCGTGGTGGGACTGCTGGTGTGACAGCCAGGGGCTGTCTCACATTCGACAGGGAGCTGAGCAGTGCCAGCCCCAAGAACTGTGGTTGTCGAAGCACCCTGCTGAAGGAGATGGAACTACTCCTGCTCTTGTAAGACCTTTGATGAAGCAGTGTCCCCTGTGCATTAACATGTCCTCCTAAAATTTCTGGAAGCTTGTTCTCTTTTTATGACATCATCATTCAAGACAGAAGGCATGAAGCCCAAAAGCTTCCTAGTTCTTCCAGGATGCTCTTGAATATATCCCAAATGATGGAAATGGGAGAGAAAGAGGAAAATATCATAGCAACAGCATCTGTTGACTGCTAAATGTTTTGTAATTCTCTGGCCTTTTAAATAAATGCTGTTCATATGCATTGCAAAGCCTGCAAGAGGAGGAACTAAACATACCAAGAGTTGAAGCCCTGTAGTCAAGAGGCTGAATATCATTCAGATTGTGGTTTCTGATTTCAAATATGAATAAACCACAAATTTTCCCAAATCTGGAAACACAAGACTGCACACCTTTAATCACTGGTATACAGTGCACTTGATTGGTATTTTCAGAGCATCAGTAAAACTCAGAGGGAAAACAGACATGAAAACTAGAGTGTATGCATGGAATATCAGTGATTATGTTATATATGCATCTGAGATTTGTACTTAATTCAAGTCAGGATCTAATCCAGCTCCCATTAAGTCAGTGGGAATTTTGCCAGTGAAAACAATAGTAACAGGATCTGGCCAAAATAATTTAATCCACCCTCTTCAGCTGCTGTGCTCACAGCAAGAATGTTGCCATTAAGAAGTTTATATGGACATAAATATTCACTTTAATTTCCTAGAGTTTGTCTACTTGATTAAAATTGCATTTGTGATTAAAAAAGAGCAACACAGTGAACTATGGCGGCATTTTAATCACTCTAGGTTCAGGAATAAATAGAAAAACATCTTAAATGTTTTATACAGATTATATTGCAATTTTGAATTAACAATTCATTTTGGAGTTGTTTATATCTTTTTCATTCTCTGTTCGTCTATTTTTCTTCTGTTGGTTCAAGTTTCCAAGCTACTATGTGAGAGTGATTGTAATGGGTTTGGAATTTTTTCTCCTATAAACACATTCTGGAAAATTGTCACTATGCATGTTGTATCACTGAATTGCATCTTGCCTCGTTCTGTGATTCTGTTCCAGGAAGAGGAAAGGTTTAGGGGTGCATCATACTAAGACTATGTTTAATGGACTGCTATAAGCCTTTAAAGGATGCAAGAACATCAACATGGGGAAGTCTTTAGCAGATGAAGTGTTTTTGAACAGTATTCAAAGGTTTACTACACCAGACCCTGCTTGTCAGTGCTGCCCTTTCCCTATGAACTTCATTAGGAGCTTGCACCAACTGGGAATTGCTCATGTTTAGCTCCTTGGCTTAGAACTTCCTGAGGGAGAACAAGAAGCCTCTTTTGGAGACTTCGTAGCTTGTGCCCCTGTGTGATAAATAAATAGGTATGATACTGCTAAAGCAGTTCAAGTCAAAGTTGTTTGAGTGTTACTGTTTAATAGTTTGTAAGTCACTGTTGCATCTGAAATGTTTGCAAGTTTGGGAACCCCTTTGTATTCTTCCCATTGCCCCGCCCCCCCCGCCCCCCCAAGATGGCGCTGATGCGGGGACCCCCAGAACGTTCCACACAGTGGTTTTATTAAAACCTAAACACAGCCCTAGACGCCCGAGCCAATCATGAGCCAAAATTTGGAACTGACCAACCGCAAGAAGGATTGAAAAATCGGGCCTCGCCTTGGACCGCATAAAAAGCGGCGTAGAGGCCAGATGGGGGTCTTCGACAGACCCTCCTGCGAGGAAGAAGAGCCTGCTCCGAAGATCCAATCGCTGGGACAGCGCCCCTCCTGCGACCCCGCTCCGAAGATCCGATCGCCGGAGCAGCGCCCCTCCTCCTCTGCGCCACCTGGAGAGCCTGCAGTGGTGTGAGCCATCTACCCCGTGAGCTGCCCAGATTGTCCTTCCTAAATAAAGCTGAGTCACGTAAAGCTGAATCACTGCGAGAGCTGGTCTCTCAATTCACTTTTCACACCTGTGCCTGGCGTCTTCTCTGAGCTGACTACCCTTAATACATCTGCTCTGTGCCCTTCCTTTCCTTCCCACTGCAGGAGCAGCAGTGAGCCCTGAGCTATAAATGCACTGCAGCTGCAGTCAGCCCTTCTCAGAGAAGGCCAGCACTGATGTGCTCCAATGCAGACCTCAAGATGTCACAGGAGTGTGCGGAAAATATAGTTCTGCTATTGGGGAAGAGCTTGGCAATCTGTAGGAGCTGACCAGGAGTGGCAATGGGTGAGTGTTGGGGCTGTGGCAGCTGCTTGCAGGGTACTGCCTCACTTTACAGCCTGCTCTGTGTGTCCCTGCAGACACCAGTGCAGGGATCGGGTACACTGCACCTCCCAGCATTGCCACTGAAAGCATTTGGGATTTGAAACTATTGTCTCCGGTTTGTTTCTCTGCTAGCTCAGCAGGGAGGGGGCAGAAGCCAACTGGACAGAATGCCCGTGGTTGCCATTTATGAGTCACCACAGGTCTAAAAGCACCTTGCACTGAAGGTGGCCATTTCCTGTCCTAGCTAACTTCAGTGTGGATAAGCATATTGTCCATGCCTCCCAAACTTTTTTTCTCCTGATGCCTACACAGCCTTGAAATATCACCTTTTCCTGTGTTACTGTTGTTAAAAAGTCAGTGAAATTTCAACTCTTCTCCTGCCCTCCTTCTCCTTTTTTTCTCCTAGATCTATTTTCTTCAGTTTCTGAAGCCTTGAAAATCTTCAGGGGTTAAACTAAGGCAAGAACATACTATGCATCCATTTTAATGCTTCCTCATGGCCCCGAAACAATGTCTAATATTGTTGTTCTTCTTGGGCAATTCAAGTTTCCTCTCTTAGTTTTAAGGACCGAACAAAAGAAAATCCTCTGGGTGCAGCCTAGTGCAGGCAGAGGGGCTCGTGGGAGGCAGTAACTGTGGTTAACGCCATGTGTACCGGCCCTGTGTGGGTGTTCCAGCTAATGACCTCACTGAGAGACTGGGTATCTTCACCTCCTCATAGGACAAACTTTAAAATGAGTTTGCTCTGTTTTTTATTCTTGCCAGTCCTTGGATGTGGCCTCAGTGATGATATCCAAACCCTTCTTTTTGCCATTCCTGCTGACTTAGATATTGTGGCATGTTTTTTCTTTCCCTCATTGTCTAGTCTTGCTTCCTAGGACTATCTCTGTACAGCAGTATAGAGATATGTGTATCAGTTATTTTTTTTCTTTGAAATTAATATTATAACTGCAGAGGCTGTTACCCAGGAAATATTTGGATCATTTCACAGTGAATATCTGAATCCTATTAGTGGGTAGTGAAGGTTACAAAATTCTCATACTCTCTGCTAAAAATATTTGGGAGGATTTTATGAGTGCCTCTGCAAAACCATTTAATTCTGTATTCTGACTATCTGGTTATAAAGTTGATTGTATATTAGATTTGGTTTATGAAAGAGACAGCAAAATTCAATGCATTGAATTAAAATCCTGAATAGGAAATATAAAAGCATTCCTCCTGGATACATTGAGTTATGAGTTCTGTGACTGAACATTATTTTATATTTATATTTGGTGAATTATTTATTCCAAATAGATCAGTTATAAAGATGACTCTGAAAACAAGACAAGATCTCCCCATGTACAGTTGCTTGATTTTGGGGGTGGGTGGTTTTTTGATTATCTAATCTATTGAGAGAATCCATGCATCTTTATTATACTTCTTAATGGCCTGGAAACACATTAGAACAGCATAGTAGTTTATTTATAGCTATATAAAGTTGAATTACTTTTAATGAGACATTTGCATACAATTATTGCAATCACACTGAAATGGAAGAGCTACCTCAGCACATTTTTGAAGCTTTGGCTCAAGAACTCTGAGGATTTCCCTTTGCAGCTGCTGGGAAAAGTAAATTTTTTTACCCATGCTCCAGACTGCGGTACGTGCTCTACCACTGTTTCTGGAGGGAGGGAGCCCATGTTGCTCCAAATTAAACTGTAAACACTGATTCCCCTGAGAAGTCCAACAGGCTCTGTGCAAAACATAAGCAACTAATGTTTTTATGGATGTCAGCTCTCATAGTAAGTCTGTTTTCTATTTCAATTAATATATTGCATAAATCAGTGTCTCAGTAAAATAAGCAATACCACACTGAAAAGAACACAAGGCAATTGTAATTAAGCCATATGTTTAGTAATGTGCTGAACAAACAGTGGAAAAAATTACTCTTTGGTTACTAAATCAATTGTAATCAACCTCATTCTACCCACTCATCCACCTCTATGAGCAGATAATACAGCTGTAGATATCAGGAACAAATCCAGCAACTAAATTAATAAAGCAAAATTGGTGGTTCAGCTACATGTGTCGGCATGAATGTATTGCTCCCTACAGCTTTATCTCTACAAATGTCTTTTTGCTCCCAGAGGGCACTTTAAAATCCATACTGTTAAAATAAATATATAGAAATTACTTGGCTTTATAATTACAGGATCATTTAAGAATTTGTTTGCCTTTTGCCAAATGGTGTGAAATATGACAGATTATTGCTAACAAACTATTTATCTCCAATAGTCAAAGACAACCTATGGGCTATGCTTTAATTTATATCCCATTAATAAGGCTATCAAAATATCTGGTTTGCTGTTAGGCAGCTTGTCAAGGTCACAGTGATCACCTGAGAGAGGGGATTTGTGGCACAGGGACTGCCTGTCACCACTTGGTGTGGGATACCCGTCCATGTGAATCTGCCACTTCAAGGTAAATACTTGATAGTATAGGGTCATCTTTCATCAAGCCTTCCCTCACAGATGTGGGCAGAGGAAAGGCATTTCCTGCCTACCAGAGTGAGGGGGAAGATGCAAGGGATGGGTTTAACATTTTCTGGAGCCTGAAGCCAAAAATTGCATTCTTGTTAGCTTGACAACTGGTCATGGCTGCTGGCTGTTCTGCTGTGGTGTATCACTGGTTCCTGCCAAAAAGGAGTGGTATTGATAACTAGGAAAGCATTGAAAACAAGCCTGCTCCATGTCCATGTGTTCACAGTGAGGAGCACGGCAGCATCCTGGGCTCGAGGCAGTCCCGCTGTGCCTGTCTGGGAGCCAGTGTGAGCAGAATGGGAGTGCATGCAGAACCCCAATTCATTTCAGTGCGTGTAACACATACACAAGCCTTTATAACCCTTGGGAACTGCAACAGGGGGATATCAGCTCAGTTACCAATGGCCCTGGTTTGGTTATCCTGCAAATTGCCGTATTCATGTATGGCAGGAAGTGTCTGGGAATTCATTTCAGGTGAAGTGCACACAGATAATGTGTTTAATGCTTTTATCTTATTAACCTGTGACTATTAGTTGGTGAACTATTTAAAGAGCTAAGTGCTATTTAGTAATAAAGGACTTCCTTGCCAGCTATTTAATAGTCTTCAAAGAGTAGACAGGGCTTATGTGCATGAAAAAGAATGAAAGGAAGAAGCACAAGTCTCTAATTCCCGGGTTGAAATTCCCTGGAGGTGTTTGTCCAAAGAAGGAAAATCCAGATCCCCAGAGCTTATTCCTAAAGAGAATGTAAAACTTCATTACTTTTCTGTATTTCTTATGTAAGATTCCACTAATCAGGATTTCCTGGATAAAGGAATGTCAGCTAAATCTTAATTTTTGGCAGCTTCCCACAGAGTAGCGATTATTAAATCAAATAAATACCTCCTACAAATATATATATGCAATGCTAAAAGTATCATTCTTATTGTAGGAAAAAAAGCTTTACAGCTTGTACTTTATAAATATTAATGAAATAATTTTTAGTAGAACCTTGTGAACTTAGAAGATATTTACAAAGTGTATGCAATTATTAAGTAATGAAATCAAGAGTTTGAAGGAAGTGGGGACAAATCCTGAAAGAAAATTTAAGTTTCCTTGCAAGGTTCCGATACATATCTTCAGTGATTTTTAAAAACATTTTGAGTTCTAAGTTACATTAGTGCCTTGATGATATTGAAAATTTTGGGTGCCTAGTTTTATATCAAAATAATTTTTAAAAACTGTTAGTGGTTTGATCAAAACAAAAAAAAATAGTGAAAAGTGAAGTTAAGAGCAGGAAATGAAAGTCCTTATTTTCATTTTTAAGATTATTCTGGTGTAACCAACCTGTGTGCATTGGACCGACTTTGCTCCAGCTTTCTCTGCTCCAAAAAATACACAGATGTTGTGATGTGCCAGTAGGTCCAGCTTTGAATATTCAGTGAAATTGCACTATAGGATCTCTGGGTGATGATGAGATACCAGACACAGACATCACTGGACCTTATGCATCCAAGCTGGCTGAAAAGCCAACTGCAGCAGCAAGCGCATGTCTCCTGCTCCTGCTTTGAATGTTTGGGGGATAGAGGCTACAGTAGCACCTAGACAGAAACAACATTAAGCTATAGAGAAACCGCAGTAGCATGGAAGAGTTGTCAGTGGCTGTGGCTGCAGCTCTGCACTGGGAAGTGGAATGGGACAGGTGTCCCACAAATGCCCAATTATTTCTTTCAATGTTATATTATAAGGTAGTCAGAATAATATATGGTATGCAAATAATTCTGGCACTGGAATACCATGTTATTCCTTTAGCATACAACTGCTCTTCTAGGGAATGAGTTGAGTGCAACAGCATGGATTCTGCTGCACCAGGGTGAGACAGGTTTACTGATGAGAAGCAGCTGGAGGAATCCTGATGAGTAAGTACATCTGTCTGTACTGCATAGGCAGTGAAGGCAAGGGTTAATAACAATTCCAACAGTTCTCACCAGACCTGAAGTCATTTCAGAGTGAGTAGCAGCCTACTGCTTCTCGCATTCTATCTTTTCTTTATTGGTGGATGGAGAGTATGGGAAATATTGTGACCATATGAAATAAACCCAGATGTACCAAACTGACCATGTGGCAGCTTGTTTGAGAGGTCAGTTCTGTGAGCTGGTGGAAGGGGTCATGTCTTGTCTGGTGTCATTGGCTGGTGTGGGGCCACACGTCCTGTGAGCGATCCTGGAGTGTTACATTGACAGAAGCGATGCCAGGAGGGCTCACGCACCTGAAGGCTGGGAGGGTGGAACGGGATGTGAGTCAGCCCTGAGTCAGCTGCCCTCCAAAGGGCCAAAGCTGCTTCAGCACATATTGCTGCCAAGGCACTTGAGGAGTGTGCGCAGCTCGACAGGGACACCGGGACACCAGTTACTGCTGCGGAGGGGATGTTGGAGGAGCTCTTTATACCTTGCACCCTGGCATCATCTGGTGCCACAGCTCTACTCGGCTCTCTCAAACTGTGGTTCAACCCATTTAAATCCTTTGCGTCTTATGTGAAGGGAGGGATACTCAGAGGAATGTCTGAGTCGCCCCCAGCTGGGCCAGCCGACTGAGATGTGGGGCATCATCTTCTTCCTAGGAGTGGAAGCATTGCCATATTGAAATTACAAAAAGCTTGGTGGTCTTACAGTGTGTTTACATCGAATCAAATGAAAGTAAAAGATAAAGAGAACAAATGTGGACTTCATGAAGATGTATAACATGCCAAAACTCAGGAGAAAAATTTGCAGTAATGATCTAGCAGATGAAAATAAGTTACTTTGCATTACTAACGGACAGGTTATATCGCAAAGCCACTGTCCCATATTGCATAGTATGCACACATTATAGAGCCTCCTTGCTATCTCAAAAAGATAAATAACATTAGCACAAAGCCAAGAAGATTTATAGTGTGCATGAATCTCTCTCTATTACTCTTTTCCAACCAAGTTTCTGTAACTCTTGCATATGAATTACTTCACTGGCCAAGCAATTTCCAGACTAACTCCCCTGGCTCCAGTGGAAGTACTCCAAAGATGATTTTGAGGTGTACACTGAAACAGGTCATGCAGTGAGTAGATGGATGTTATAAAACAAAATACTTGTCCTAATTGGCAAGAGTATCATCCCATCAACCCCAGTGCAAGTGGATTGTTCCTAGCCTCGGTCTCTATTTGAGACCAGTCATTTCTTTCTTCTCTTTTTCTATTGCTTGTATTCTAAAGCAATTAGCTCCTTGGAAACTATTTTTCCTTTCATCTGGAGACAAACGCTATTTCTGCTTACACTTTTATAGTTACTGCCTAATATGACTTTGGTTGTTCTGGTAGAAATGTACTGTTGTACTTGGACTGCTTGTCACCTTCCAACTAAAGGTCCCAAAGCACATGGCCCATCTTATGCCTCCCAACACTCAGAATATAGGTATATATTCTGAGTATAGGTATATAGGTAATTTTATAGATATTTAATAGACAAGAGGAGTTCAAATTCTGTCTTGTCTGGAAAATTCTAGTGGGTTTAGAGTGCTTGCCTTTTAGGAATGATCCTTGCACGTTCACATCCCATCTGTTCCTTCTGGTGGAAACCTGAATGTTGCTTGGTGGACTGTGCATCTAAATGGACTTTCTGTCGTGGGTGAAGGTTACATCACTGCACCAGTGTTTTGTGTATGGGCCTGGGTCTGCTGCAAGCTGTTACATTTCTTCCTAACACGTGTTTCACATCACTACAGAATTAGCACATCATCACCCAAATGATCTATGCCAAGTTCAGTCCAGGAAGGAATCAAATTTAAAAGAAACTGCATATGAACAATTTCAGATTTTTAAATGGGAACTGCTACTAGAAGGCTCATAGAAAAATCCTGGCACATACTGAGGTAAGAAAAATGTCTTTACAGTTTTAAAATTCCAGATCAAATTTTTCCAGAGTTCTCAGCAACATTTATCAAGATGAAAAAATATGCCAAATTTGTGTTAATTATACATGTGTAATGGTCTGGGAAATGTGGAAGATCTTAAAATTATGAGAAAAGAGTCTGATGTTTATTTAAGTTCATTGACACCCCCGCCCCCAAAATTAACAGAAAGCTAAATTGTGCTGAGCTTCTTAAAATACATATGGACTGACACTAAGTATGAACATTTTCAGTCTTAAAGGAATAAAATTGAGAAAATGGCAAGCAATCAGAAACAAAAGTTACATTACATGCCTAACTATTGTATCTGTAGTGGCCACTACTACTGCCATTATAATACACAAGAGAATTTGAAAGCATTTAGATTTGCCTTTTCAGCTGACAATCTGCCACAGGTGCTGTGCCATTATAAATAACTATTCAGCTGTTATGTGCTATTGTCTAAACCACCATTTTGAACTTGAAGTATAAGCTGTGCAACCCATAGATCAAATCTAAGAAATTGGCTCTTGTTTGCAATGTAGTTATTTTAAAGGAAAAAAATACCCAGTAAATCAAACTCACAAAGAATTTTAATTAAGCTACTTGTTCCTAGGAGCAGTATTACAGTTTTACATTCCAACACTGTGTGCATGGGAAATGGAATACACAACACCTGTCAACAATACATACTCTGATGAATGCTTGGCTAAAAATTGGTTTCTGAAATTTTTTTAATTATATAGGGTGAAGAGAAAGAAGATTGAGTTCATTTTTTTCTCTAAGCAGACAAAATGTATCTATTTAGTATAATGATTTACATTTTACCATCAGATGAAATAATCCAGGGAATTTTTTTGGTCTAATACAAAAATAATTATGCTTGCTCTATCATTATTGCATGAGTGATAACAGGATTTATACATAGCAGCAAAAGGTGTAGGTAGCATTGAAAAAATTGTTTCCATTATAGTCCCCTACTTGCACCCTCTGATTTTAATTCTTATTTGGCATCAAAAATTTACATGGTTGAGTTCAACTTAAAAAATGCTTTATTTGGATTGCATTCAATTTCTCTATATTTTCAACAAAACTTTTCACTGTGGCTGTGAGAAAACTATTTCTCTGGTATGTATATAAAACATCCAGTTACAGTTTATACTTTGAAACTCAGCAGTGGCAGTGAAAATTTAAATAGTCATTTATCAAGAGTAATGTCTGGCTTGGGTAACATGCAAAAGGTAGTTACCAAGAAGGAATGTGTGATCCATGTGCTAGTGTAAAAGCAAGGGGTAGAAGAAAAATTACACTGTGTATGATAAACCCAGGAAATAAAAACTTTGAGTCACTTTTGCATAGGAAAGCTTATAATCATCTTTTGAAGTTTAGTCTGGTTTTGGAATTTGATCTTCTTCTCATCAAAGGGAGTTTCAAAATTTACATCAGAGGAAGTAAAGAGGCAGAAATCAGAGTTGAAAGAGCACCCCGATCCACCATTTTGGGGACTTTCCATTTTTACTGCAGTCAAGTTCTAATTGCTAATTTTATAAATAAGTAATGGCTCAGTCCTCCCATCCTCACGCTGACTGAACTCCTGTGGCTTTGCCTATGAATTGCTGAGCTGCTGCTATGCTCAGGTGGCTGCAGTGCTGAGATAGGGGAGTCCTGACAAGGGATGACAGTGGGTGCACCACTGGTTCTGAGCACGCGAAAAGGTTGAGGAGAACAACTGGAAATATTACCCAGGCAGCCTAATAAAGCCGTGTGCTTCTGAAGACAAATGCTTTCACTGCAGGGTTCCCAGAGAACAAAGGGAGTTGTGGTCCTTACAAAGTACACGGATGGTAGAAATACTTGTATACGAAGTCTGACTCACAGCTCATGTAAAGAATATGACAAACTTCTTAGTCTAATTCATTAACTCTAAATAATGTCCTTTCAAATGCCATCCCCAGAAGGAGTTTCTATTGGAGCTATTTTTTATCCTTTTGCCACTGATTGTTTGAAAAGAATTATGGGAAATGACAACTGTAGAACTAAAGTTCGATTTTTCACAGATGAAACTACAAAATGCATGGAGTAATGTAATCCAGTCAGACAAGTGAGTAAATTATATCTTGGTTGCAACAACGCACCACTTGCTGAATACCAATAAGGATATGTTTCCTTCTTTAGAGTAAAAATAATATTTGCTTTTAATGTAAATGGTTCTGAATGTCCCTGGCAGTATAGGCACAGATGCCAAACAGCATTAAAACCAAGCAGAATCTCATACATTTTGTTTGTGAGGAAGAAGAAGACAGATGTTAAAACAAGGAGGATGATTCCTTTTACATTGCTTTACCATAATGAAATTCCATTAACTTCTATCATCTTCTTTCAAATTTCAAGTAAATGAGAAAAGCATAAGCTCCAGTTCAAGGAACACTGTCAAACAGTGCACTGAGGTTTTTCATTCTCCTTCTAAATTTCCTAGGATAAGTATGGGGGTAACTCTGCTCCTGTGGACCAAAATATACCCTTATTCTCCATAACCCAAGTCACAAGTGTCAGCAGAATGTATGTGAGCTGTGCCCCATCTTTCTCTTCCTTTGAATTTTGAGTTCAAGATACTGAGGAACTCAAGAATGGGTTAGACTAATCAGACTTTCACTCTACAACAGGCTAATTCTGCCTCAGCTAAATCAATAAGTTACATTAATAAATACCTTATGGAAGCATTTGACCCCTGTTCTAGAAGAAACCCATGAATGTTCCATATGACATCACATCCAGAGCTCATGTGCAGTTAAAGTGATATTCTTAGCACAAATACATGTGCTGGCCTTGGGTCTTCTGCTCAATCAGTTTTATTTTTACAAGAAATAATATACTTAAACTCTCTAGAGCTCTGCAAATTCATTTTTTACATGCAGCTAAATAATCTTTTTGGAGTGAATATGGACATTAACTCCTCCTTGCAGCTCTCTATAAATGTATGCTTGCACAGCAGATATTTCAAATTGAGAATCCAGGAAGGAAAGTGCTCCCAGGACTGATTACTGAGTTATATACCCTTTTATTTTAATGTACTTTGCCAAGATGAGTCCATAACCTCAAATGAGTCAGGGAAGAGAAGGGGAAGGGCAATAACAAACAGCCTCTTTTAACCCTATTGCCTAGTGATCACAGAATAACCTTTATACTCACATATTTAAGGGGACTACATGGACACATTCTTCCTGAGTATGCTCATCCAATCCTTGGGATTTGTACTCTGTGATTCCAAGTACACAAGGAGAAGACACGTGACACCTAAGCCAATTTATCGCTTGGATCTGGTGGCAGGGACACATAGGATGTATTGCTAGACTGAAGAGTGACACATTTCATTCTCTTGGATAGACCTCTCCCTGTAAAATGGAGATACATTTGCCATACTGACTCTCCAGGTGTTGCTGCTGCAGTTGGGATCCTGCTCCAAGACATCACTTAAACATGATGTTATTATGTCCCAGTAATTCAGGCTTGCCATTCGTATTAAATAAAGAAATATTGAGACACCTTGGAAGCTGTTCATGTAGTCCAACAAGAAAACAATTCACAAATAAACAAAAAGTACAGTCAGCTTTAGTATACAAGACAACTTTTGCCTTGAGTAACTATAGCCTCTCTATTGAGAATCCCCCTGTAATTTCAGCTGGATGTATTTTGTCACTTGCTGCTCTAAATTGTTATATGTTATTCTAAAAGCTGGTTAACATCACACGGAGAAGGTGGCCAAAAAATCAATAGAGCTTTACAACAAAGGCATGAAAAGAGTATAATATGAAATCTCTGAAAAAATGATGTTCCCATTTGGGGGCAAAAGGCCAAGGACAATGGAATCAGTGAATTTTTTTTTTTCTTTTTTTGTAGACTTTGCTGTGTTACTAAGATGTAATACTTCACATAATTGTGTCTTTCTATCTTCATTGGTCTGCCAACAGAATGAAACAGTAGTTCCAACTAAAAAGTCGAGTTTTGTCTATCAAAATGAAATTTCAAGAGAGTTAGCCCAGAAATTAATGTCTCATCTTTTTCGTGGAGTAAAATATACTCCAGTTCATGCCAGCTTGCCAAGATTAACAGTAGTTTATATCCTTAGAAAAGATAGAGTAGATGGGAATCTGAGCTCAAGTGGCAGTCTGAAGACAGTATATATACATATATATTATATAGAACCAATACTTATGTATATGTTTAATATATAAAATTTTATATAGAATATGAATATATGTAATCCTGTATTTTAAAAATTTTATTTCTATTTGCTATTATAACTTTTTAAATTATTCTTTCTGGTGATTTTCCTCACTACATTAATTGGCACATTCTGTACTGCACAGCGTGTCCTCCTGAAGAATGCAGATCTCTGTCAATGAAACAATTCTCTCAACAAACCCAAATCCCTACACTATCCTTATGTTAAATTATTTGTCCATTTTCACCAGTGTACTCATGGCTGTATAAGACTTAGGGGGCTTAGAGTCACTCAAAGGTCAGTGCTCTTCCTTTTGTCTCTTGTCTTGAATTTGGGGCTTCTGAGTGGACTGTTCTGGTTTGAATAATATCTGTGAGAAGTCCTTGAGTTTGACAGAGATTTTGGGGTTTGTTTTATCCATTGGTGACCTTGAGGGTAGGTAATTTGAAACTGCTGTACTCTGAATTATCCATATTGCTTTATCTTATGCATCAGGTCTCGTAGTTTAGGCTTTTTGTGCTAAAAGGTACTTAGAGGAGAGAAAAGCCTAAGCTTTCTTAGTTCATACTGATGGTGTACTGCAATGTTATACGCACATTTGCATTATTCCTACAATTTAATACATAGTAAGTAGCTGTCTTAAACTACTGGGTTAAATAAATTCCTATTTCTGCTTGAAGTTCTGTTGGCAAGAAAAAGTACAGGTCCCCTGGAGATGGGTTACATATTCTTTTAAGTATTTTCTGTCTTAATTTTTAGGAGTTCTAAGAACCTTGATTCAATTTCTTAGCAAAAGATATATCAGTCTTCTGGCTATGATCAAGAAAAGAATCAATCTAAAATTTGCTGTTATCCTCTATTGAGCCACTTCTCTTTATGGCAAGAGGATAATGGAATCATTGATAGAATACACATTTTACTACTTTCATTTCTCCATATGCGTATTGTTTTGAATAATTGAAAAGTTATGATTTGCTACATTTAACTTGTACTTTCTTATTGCTGGGCTGAGGACTAACATTACAAGTCTCTCAAAATCACTGTCAAATCACATGGAAATTTTGCCTACCTATTAGTTAAACAGGCAGGGAGAGATACTGAGCTAGACTGTGTTGACAAACAGTGAGCAAACAAGAAGTAGTATAACTCAGAACTCTGTCCATCCTGCTGCTGATACACCAAAGCAGTTATCCTCTTGTACCTGTATCTCATTTTAATTGGATACTGCCTGAAAAATGGCAGAATTATCTTTTTGTTTTAAAAACAAGTTTCCCTGAAAACCTGGGATTTATGTTTTTCTTTTCCTAGTACATAATCATGCCCAGAATTTTTTTCTGAAGGTGTGTATCTATATATGTAAAACAGAAGAACATTACCTAGAGGGAATGCTGTTCCTGGATAGAGTATCTATGAAGAATGTTATAAAGGAGCCAGGAGGGGGCTTAGAGACGGCTTAATTACTATGTTAATGCACTCATGTACAGTAATGCAGGGCTCTTTATTAAGAATCACGTAGCACTAATGTCCTGTTGCTTTCACAAATTACCCATTTGTGACTAGGAGGTTCAAACCCAAATACTGGGTGCAAGTCCTCCACACATGCTTGTGTTTTCTTCTCAATTCTTGTACCACAGGGCATGAGTATAAGCAATTTGTTGTCATGAGGGCTGGCAGCCAGGGGAGCTATATGTCCATCTGATGTTGATGTAGCAAGCTAGGAATTTCCATCTGCTTTTCATCTTTAATTTGCCTATGTCTAGTAACTGTGCTTGGTGATGCTTAACTATAAGTGAATGGAAACATTGAACACTTTTATAGGATCTCTGTCAATAGGAGGATGTTTCTGTGGGCCTATTTTGTGTTACAAAACCTTTGCTTTGTAAAAGGCAACTTCTAAAAATTCATTCCTTTTCTTAAATAAGTTTCATTTACTCCTGAAATGCCAGGATCTCTGCAACAAGTAACAAAATCAGATTGAATCACCTTGGTTATTAAAACTTTGGAAGACTCAGTGGAATATTTTGGAGCACTTGCACCTGCTGGTTGTGTTCCAATTGCAGGTGGCCTGCACTATCAAATCTTTGCTTGCAGCTGTGACCTTTATTGCCCCTTTGACATGCGTTTGTGTGATGCAGGTGAACTTGCTCCCTGCCCAAAAGATGAGGTATCATGATGAAGAGGAAAGTATTTCTACAAAGATGGCTGTGAAGTTCATTGTGCAGGGAGCAATGTGGAATTGCTATATTGGTGATGCTTCAGTGCATAAGTAGCAAAATGAAAATCTGAGAACTTGAAGAAAATTGAGGGGAACAACCAGCTCTTTGCCCAGCCCCTGCCAGGGCTGAGTGTTAGTGGGCTGTGTGGTGGTGATCTTGTACAGGCTACAGGGAGCCCAGGCCACATGAGCTAAAGAGCTTTAATCAAAGAGAGAAGATAAAAAAAGTGTTCCTTCCAAGATCCTCATGCACTGAGTGATACCAGTCTTGGCGAAACATCTCCCAAACCTGAACTATGATTGCTTCACAGACAAATAGAAGAGCACTTACTGTGTAAAGCCAGATTTTCAAATATATTCTGTTTAAATTACATATGCTGGAACAGACACTTTCAGGAAACCTTTGCATCTAACACAGCTGCACCAGTGGAGAAAGAGCTCTGATGTTCTCTAACCTGGAGTCTGTGTGACCATTAGAAATCATAGGAAATCTACAATGGTTACCTGTAGTAGGAAAGGAGTATGTCAGCTTTTTAAGTTCAGTATTTCTGTGTTTCACTTACAAGTTTGAAGGGAATCAAAAAGCCACCTTAAATATTCACATACACATGAATGTGGTTTTGTAAACATGAAGGATCCACATGAAATTAGACGCATGGCTTGATGCGACTATTGAATCATTCTTTTTTTTTTTAATTTCTAACACCTGACACCAACTATCTAAAAATCTAAATTGAAAAGTAGGAAGTTTAGGAGCTCACTACTGGACATGTGGTTTGAGCTTCAATCAGTGCTCAGCTTCAATCATCTGCTCAGTTCAGGTTTTGTGTAAGAGAGAATTCAGTCCTTTTATATTGAACAAGAGAAACAGAATTAGATCTTTCTAAAGGCTTTGAGCCTCCAAGTCTTTTACATTGAAAATGCTCATGGAAGTCAATGGGCATTTTAATTTCCAGAGGAATGCAGGGTTAAGTCTAGAATCTACCTGTTATCAACTAGATAATACCATAATGAACCTACACAATGTTATATTGCATCTAAATATCACACTTAATTCCCCAGTTTTAACCCCGTACTATGTGTAGTGCTGAATAATGTTCTTATTTGGTTAGATTTATATACACTGTAAAAGGGGCAGTAACACAGCTGTATAGCTATCAGGCACAGAGCACAAGCACAAATTGTAGGAATTCACAGTGTGGGCTCTATTTCTTTAAAATACTATGAAAATTCTACAAAACACTGCAGGATCCAGCTCACTGAACCTCAAACAGACTTTGACTCCTTTTGGAAGCGCGATTGGTCTACCTGTGTCAGTGAGGGTCAGGGTGTTTGATCAGGAACAGGAGCTACAGACGTGTTCCATCTCACACTATACATCACAATCTTAGTGGGTAATGGGTATGTTCTTGTCTCTTGTGCCCCAGCTAGGACACAGGTACTGTACTTGGAGGTTTGCGCATTTTAAGAAACTGAGGATGGCAACTTTCTGAAGGTGGTGGCAAACTCCTCTGAACCAGTGGCAGAGCTTTAAACAGCTGCAGAAAATCCCGGTAGGCCCTTGCTTTATGCGGGGCACTGCAACGAAGTTGTTTTGTCATACCAGCTTCCTCAGCAAATCCATAAACCTTGCAAAGTAAGTTTGCTCTTTCTTTATTCTCGTTACTGTTCACCTACCAAATGCCTGCATTATTTGATCTTGTAGGTAATTGCTATTACTCTGAATTACTGCTGCTACATGCAGTACAAAGCTGACAGAGAAATGTAGGAATAGAAAATGTATCGACGTACTTTTAGTTCACTACTGTTCCCAGGTCATTAAGGAAAAAGGAGCAGGCGCTGGGCCCTGCGGCGGTGCCGGCGCGGCCGTGAGGAGCGGAACGGCGCTCTGAGGGGAGGGGAGCGGGGCGGGGCGCTCTGAGGGGAGCGGGGCGGGGCGCTCTGAGGGGAGC
>WEKY01044884.1:61435-81334 GCA_013390045.1 Picathartes gymnocephalus | reverse complement strand
TTTTTTTTTTTTTGTAAGTCTCACTGGGTAGCTTTTTTTGCAAAAATATTAAAGATTCTGTGCTGTAACATGAGTTACCAAAAAATCAAAAAGGTCTTAAAAGTTCAGCAAGGGCTGGAAAGCTTAGGAAGGCATTAGTAGGTTGCCATTATGGTGCACTGGGGAAATAGGAGGCAGCCAAAGACTTCTGATGTCAGGCCATCTTTGTCTTTCCTGTACCAACACTCTCCCTCGTTATTAGTGTTTAATAGCAGCTAAATTTAGGGGGCCAGGAGTTCAACCTGAGACTCCAGACTTAGATTTGAAAGATGGGACTTTTCAGAAATTCATGAATTATTTAGGAGCTCTTGTGTCTGCTAGCAGGTTCTTAGGGAATTGAAAGCCAAAGGGCTGGGCCACTGGTCTAGTTTTGGGAAGGAAGAGGTGGGGGATATATAAAATCCAGCTTTGTTCCTCTGAATAGGTAACCATTTAATAGAGATTAAAATATTCCTGAAACATATTCTGTTCTTCCTATTTGTCACTATACTAGGGAGAAAAGGTCTTTCTGGGTTTGTTTTTTTTTAAGAAAACTGGAAAGAAAATTTGCTACCATCAAATAATAATACAAAAATTCTTTCCTTTCCTGTTTTCTCTTACACAATAGGCCTCTTTAAATTTAGAGAATGAAGTGTACAACTCGTGGAGACTAAAATGTGCTTAACAACACAATTCTTTGTGCAACTTTCTCATTAAGATTTAAAAGAAAAGCAGTGAAAGATTATATGCTCTTTTAGTCTCAGCTGATCACATATGTATTCATATATACACACTGTACAAGGGAAATGTAGAGTATATGCTGCATCTGACTGGAAGGAGCATAGTTACAGGGTATTTTATGCACACTTAGCAGTTTAGCAGCAGCGTTAAAATTTTGTTTACCACAGTGCATTGTGTCTATTTACAAGAGCAGTTTGAAGGCCACAGCTAAGTTTAGAAAATCGGTATAGATCTAATTCAGTATGAGAGTTTTCATGTCCTGCATTCCCATCTATCAGGGGGCTTTGTACTGCTGTCCATCTTCATAAGACTTGAGCACTATGAAGAAAGATGAAGCAGGGAGGGTAACTAGGAAATCTAAATGCCCCATCATTTCGCAGTCATGTACAGATACTGTTGTCAGTGACATGCCTTACAGAATATTGAAAAGATGAGTACTGGCATTGTTAGCAGAATCAGAAAATCTAAATCACTGAGAAGCTCTGATTAGGAAAACACAGAGTTGGCAGAAACTTCAGAAAGAGAGGATATGGACTGTTTCAAACCTTGGAAAGTTCAGCTGGCCACGTTCCACTTCTATTTCAGGACACAGTTAAGTGTTTTTAACCGACTTGCATGTGTGCAGCCGTACAAATTTGTCATGCAGAACAAAGGAATACATGTTTTAAACAAAACTGATTGGATTATATGCTTTACTCTGTTAGCTATTGAGGCTTTAATTAAAAAGAGAAACTCATCTCATTTGACAGCGTATCTGTACTGTATTGGTGAAACCCCTGAAAATCTGATGGCTGCTATCAGTAGGTCTGGAATTAATGTCCTTCTTAGGAAGGAATGAGAAGGCAACAGGGCTTGGGAACGCCTTGACTTTTTGCAGGGGACTAGAAACTGTGATCCCTGGCACCTGTATCCTCAGCTGTAGTTAAGAAGCCAAGGATTGTTTTAATGTGAAACTTAACTAGCTGAGCCACGGCTGAAGCTATACTGGAAGAATTGAAACCAAGTCCTAGTCCCAATCCCCTCTCTTCATGTGGAGAAAAGCACATAGTTGTTATAAAAGACATAACTAATTCTGTGTTTGGATAGAGTAGACATAAATGTGTCAGCAACAGTGTGACTTCCTACAAGGGAGTGTATTTTTTCATAAATTTTGCAAGTTAAAGTAAGTGGAAAAATTTTCATTGTGTGCCTGTAAAATGGGTAAAGGCTCTTTTTAAATGTTTTGAGCGTTGTGGAAGTGCAATTTAAACTTCTAAATATTTTAACTACTTTCAATTATTATATATTATATTATTTACATTACTTTTCAAATGTAATTTTTTGTCAGAGGCCACATGAAAAATAATCCTGAAATGGAAACAGGATCTTATTACTACCGTAAAACTACCTCAGAGTGAAAGCGTGATAGTGGAAAGTGGAGACTAGTTGTGTCATTTCATCCCACAAACCAATTCCTGATGAAATGCTCTTTTTTTCTCTGGGATTTTCAGTGTATTTCTCTTCAAATTTGTAATACTCTAATTTTTGTCCTTTTGTTAGTCATATCTTAACATTTCAGTAGTGTCTACTGAAACCTGCAGGTGATTGTTTACTTTTTGATATGTCCTCTGATCATAAATGTTATCTAGGAATTGATGTAGCTAAATTCAAGAAATTATGTACATATGCACATATGAATAATATAGCAACTAATAATAACTAATGTTATAGACATAATTGCATGCAGACCAAGTAAGACTTTGGAATCTGCAATTTATTTTTTAATTTCATTATTTTATTCTGCAATTTTTTTTAGGAAGATGGAACTATATCTGAATCTTACACAACTAAAGACATCTTTGAAAGAAGCTATTTTACTAGATTATTATACTGCAGGATTTTGGTGGGCTAAAGAAATGAACTTCAGTCTTATCCAGCTCTCAGGATTCATGGATTTATTAAATTTTGCCTTAGAGAACCTCAGCAGTAAGTATAATTAAAAACTGTAAAATAAATATCTGAAGTAGAAGGCAAGAATGTTTCCCAGTAATTTTAATAAAGTTATATTTAATTACAGGTAATTGTGAAATTATTCATTTTCCTCTTGAATGTTGTATGTTAGACCTTGTGTCTGAAAATAATTCTTACTGGCAGATGTTGAATTTTTGTTAGAGAATACTCAAGTATTTTGAGTAGAATACTCCTCATTCTTTGTTTGTTCAGTATGTGGTACAAATTGCCTGTGAAGAGGTCCTGAAGAGACCTTTTCTTTGCTATGGGAAAATAAATAATAATTACTGTAGGGTGAGACCAAGGAGCTCCTAAATTCCAATTCCAGCTTTCTCAGTAACTGACTCACTGCAGGCTTGGGCACATTTCTCTGCTGTTTGAGATATTCAGTACATCCTGTAGCATTAGAGCAGGTGAATTACATTTATTTTATCCTTGGAGGCCAACTCTCAGCTTTCTATATGGCAAATGCTGCACTTTTGGCACAGAGTATATGTTAACTAAGGACTGGTGAGGGAAGTAAACTGGCATTGCTGCCAAAGATGAAAAATGACAATGAAAGGACTGTAACGCCTGTGGCTATGAAGAAATTTGCTACAAACCATGAATCTTTGTCTAGTGGGAATGAAATAGCCAGGAAAAAAATGGTAGCAGTGTCCTCTAAAACCTTCTTTGTCAGAGATCCTAATGCTGCTTGCTTAACGTTCACTTTGAAGGTGATTATGTTGAGAAAAGTCCATCCCAGAGGAAGAGGGAAAGGATTCAGCAGTTTCATTCAAAAGAGAAGGCTAATATTTAAAATCAAGCTCCTAATAGTTATTATACTCTCTCACTGTAATTTAGTTCAAGGGCTTTTCTGACTTAGAATTTTGACAGGAACGCATGTGCTTTATGATCATTGGAATTCCAGTCGTCCTTCCTGTCTCCAATGAGAAAGTATCTTAACATATGCTAACTATATTGCTATAACAATGGAGCAGAATGGAAACCCATCAGAAATTAGTTTTATGAGACTGTGTAATACATGTGTACACTACAGGCTGGTAGCACAACCAGTTATTAAAGCTGACTGATGTTTTTCAGGAATGTCATCTTAGTTGCATTAAGCTTTTCCAAACTTTTAACTCTTTTAGCTGAAATTTTCTGTGACCCTGTCTGCTTTTGATAAATTTTTATATATAAAACTGCAGCTGAACCTGTCCAGTGGGCTTGCAGACAGAGGCTGTGGGAAAAAGAACCTATTTTGTGTCTTTTTTTTTTTAACAGGTCTAATGCCCTGGCGCTTTGCGGTAAAGCTACAAGGCTTGGCAAGCAAATGTTACGAATTTGCTTTTTGCTGTCCTGTGAAAATCCATTTGGATTTGGCTAAGATATATATGGTTTTTAGAGAAAGAAAATGTAGTTTTTAAATGCTTTCAGGAAACTTCTAATATTTACTTCACAGCCCAGGCCTGAGATGAATTTTCTTGCAATTACCAAACATTTCAACTAAAAGCAAAATTCTAATGTCTTCTATATTAACAACCCTTTCTTTTCCTTTCCCTGCCCTGGACCCAGTCATCTGGAGAATTAAGCTGACTTGGCCGTAGTAGCATTGAGCAGGAGTAATGGATTTAGAGTAGGGTAGTGGAAATGCATTTAAGGCTGGTAAAGGAGCACGGAAAACTGGAGGCCTTGCTTCCTGGGGAGTCAGAATGAGTTACATGATTTGATTCCTCTTCTATCCATTGAGGGTAAAGTGCTCCTCACCTCACAGAAGTGCTCCACTAGTCTTCCTGAGACAGGTGGTTGGCACTGAAAATCAGGTGTGCAGAGGAGCGGGAGAATTTAGATGAGCTGGCAACAGACTCAGGGCCTGGGTGATCCTGTTATATGCCTTCACTTCCCTACAAAGAATGATATTTCTGGTTCAGTTGCTTTTCCTCATTTCCTATGGCTTCTATTTCCTCTGCATTCGCTGTGTTTCTTTCTTGTCCCTTCCTGTATGGTTATTTATATTGTGCTGTGTCTCTCACTGAAAAGTGAGGTAAAATTTTCAAGTCTGTGATTACTGTACCACTAAAGGGCAAAACTATAAAAGAAAAGAAGTCTTCAAAGTCTTTTAATTTGTTTTCCGTGCAAAAAAACCCAAGGAGTGTATGAGTAGAGACGTAAAACAATAAGGAAAAGAAATCTATTTCGCCACTGGTGGATATTTCCTCTTTTTTTCCTGTAGATTTTTTGGATATAAAAGGAAAAAATAAATTGTATTTGAAGCCTTTTTTTTTTTAAACACCCCATGGTTCTAGTGATTACAGACACTGTGTGCAAATCAGAAAGAGGAACCCTTTCTTTTTATAGGTTCAGCAAGCACTGATACATTTCAGATTGTCCTCTTTGTCAGGACAGTTAAACAGAATTTAAATTCTAATTCCAACCTGTTTTGGCATTTGGTTTTGATTTCCAGGGTAAAAATGTAAAGTAATGATCTGTTTTGAAAGGATGCAAAAATGTCTCCAAGTTTGATGATACATGCAGGGTATTATGCATGTTCATGTTTAATCCATTATGACTGTAAGCAGTTTAAAATATTGTTTCCCCTTTTTAATATCTGTTCCTGTATTAATAGCTTATGTTGCAAAGGGCATGATCAGAAGAATAATCTTTTACAATTCATAACTAGTAGGCTATTTTAAGGAAAAACATACTCTGCCTTTCAAATTTGCTTATTAGTCTGCCTGTGGTTCTCTCAGCATAGATAGGAGGTGAAGCTGTAGTATCTTGAACACCTATTATTGTGATCCTTCCACTGTGAAGGCAGATTGGTGGTTTTGTGGTGGAATTTTACTGGGTACTTTATTGATGAGAATAATGGCAACAGAGAGAAGCATTTGACTGCTGTTGGTTTTTAAGTTTTGTGGTGGGTCATAACTAAAACTTCCAGAAGTCTTATAAATAGAATGGGCCAAAAAAACCCATCCCACCCTGTCATGTTTATAGATAGTTTTTATTCTTTGGGATTACTTTGCAGGCAAACATATGACCTTGGGAGATAATTTAAAAGAACTTGAAAGAGCAATGACTGGAATAGGAGAAACTGGCTCAGAAGAAAGAGGTGACCTGAATTTGTTCAGCATTGAGCAAGCCAAAGCAGTCATTGATTACTTGGTTACCAGGTATTTATTTCTACAGAATCTGTTCTTATTTCAGTAATCTAATATAGTGGGGAAGTGACTGATAAAATAACAGTAACAACATCAACAAATTTTTTATTATTATTATTGTTAGACTACTACTATTACTAGTATTTTGCTATTATTTTCTGGAGACCTTCCTACTGTACCAACATACTGCTAACACCAACCTTTAAGTCATGAAAAAGAAGAGAGGATATGTAAGGAACAGTAAAGATCTGGTCTCAGATGTCAAAGCCCAGAAAATAAATTTAGACTGGAAGTTTATCAATATGTAAGATTATGCTGAAAATATTACTTTTGGGTTTTGTTTCAAGTGATAAAAGAAAGCAGAGTGTAGGGACAAAATTCTTGTTTTGCTTTTAAAAGCTACTTTTAGATTACATCTGAATAAAATTGTAGATCTTATTTAGATCTTATCTAGAGTCTGTTACTCTAAGTATTTGTCTAGCCTTGATAGTTATAGTGGACTGAAGTGATTTAAAGTTTTGTACTTACAGAATTAAGGTTCCGATCATATAGGAGTCATAAAAATGTTGCATTTCAAAATCAGCAAAAGTCCAGTATGTATGTAGAAGAGGTTTTGTGACAGGTCTCAGCTTTTAAACAGAGACACAGAAGGAGATGCAAACATCAGTAAATTCGTTATTTCTTTGAGAAAAATACTGAGTCTGATAGCAACAGTAATACCCCTGTATGAAGTTTTATATATATGAAGGTGTACACACCTTCTTCCATTGGAATACCATGGTTAAGGCAGTGGCTGTACTGACATACCCCTGTTTGCAGTACATGACGGACAGAAGGGTTCTCAAGCTGTTTAATCATCCGTGAATGTCAGGGGCAAGGTGATGGAAAATTAATAAGTTACTCCTGTAGTATATGCTCATCCACTGTACTGCAGCTGTAGCCCTTCAGCCCATTTTCTGACCCAAATGGGGGCGACGAAGGGTGGGGGGTTTGTGGCAGATGGGCATAAAAATCGAGTAATATCGTGACTGATCCATATGTAGATTTGTTGGGAATTTTCTGACTGTTCTTTAGGAAAAGTTTAACACAGCAGAGAGGGGGTTTTTAGAGTGTTTTCCTGAATTCAGAAAAGTATTTTCTCTTGAAGAAAGGCAAAATACTAGGGTAGCTATTAGCTTCCTGGTTCAGAGTATTTCTCTTATGATTGGGCTATAAAATTTGTCTCTTTCTCCTGCTCTCTGATTTTTTTTTCTTTTGTTTCTTTTTCATGGAAAACATAAAACACTTAAGGTTCTTCCCATAAGAAATGGGAATATCTCTTTAAATCTCAAGTTTCTGAAGTCAAGGCAAACTAATGTCCTGCCAAGCACTAGCCCTAAACTAAAAGGAATCTTGGCATTTAAGATGTCTCAACTCCTTTTACTTCTCCCTTCCTGTCTGTGTCTTTTGTATATTTATATGGAACAAATGTTCTTTCCAAATAACATGTCTATTGCTCTTGTGTAAATTATCCATTGAGAGGTATCTTGTCCCTGAAGTAATTCCGTCACAGTCGCAAGAATTTCATCCAAGAGACTAAGTGCTCCATCCCACTACCACCAGAGTATTAGCTGGGCAGGAGTACAATCAAGCTGCAGAACTCTTGCAGCAGAATGGTAGTTTCGCTACCAAATATGTGGTTGTATGTCCAAACTGCTCAGCTTATTACAAATGTGTGCTGTGGCGATGTCATGGATGTACACATACGCTGAAATGTATCATGTGTGTCCAGTTTATGCAATCCATTATTTCAGTCACTGGAATATTTTTTTCTAAATAAGAATGGAATTGGCACACTTTAAACTTTATGAACTCAGAAATAGGTTGAGTTTTATTACAATTCAAATTAATGTATTAGTTCAATACATTTTTTCTTGTTTAATTTTACATGATAGGCCTGTAGCTTTTTTCTACTCAAGACAGTATGACATGTCATAGTTCAGATCACATTTTTACAGATGAGCTCTAAACCCACGGGATTTATAATGGGAACAGGAACAAATGCTTAACCACATTAGCAAAAACTGTGCAGCAACTATAATGACACCTTCAGGTTTGGTGGAAGGTGACAGTTATCATCTTTTTATCTTGTCTCCTTGGGCAAACACACATCAACATAGCTCCTGACATTTTCTTTTCAGGAAGCAGTGGAGCTGGGGAAATATGTCATTGTTAATCACCTTCAGAGTCTCATATGACATCATAAGAGGGCCTATTCTTAACAGTCTTACTTACACAAGTAAAATTATTTCTGTGTAATTGCTAAAAACACTGGTATGGATTTTTTTAATTGTTCACGACAAATAGAAACAAAAAAGGGTATTTTGTATAATGCCTGATAGAAGAAAGAAAGCGACACTGTTTTGTGTAAGTAAATGCTGATGTCTAATTTATGTGATTTGATTTAAAGAGCAGTAAATGGAGGAATTTTTTCCTTCATACAGGATTAGGAGTGCCAGTTTGAACAGAGATCTATTTAAAAATAAAGACACAAAATTCAGAAATGCAAAAATAATTACTTATATTTTTTGGTATATATTTTAAATTACATGTAGCTGTTACATAGTCCATAAAGAATATCATAACACATTTGGAGGGGAAGGGGAAAAGACCTGACTTTTAGGTGCTGTAAATCTGGCTTATTTCCAAAGCACTAGGATAAGAGAACAAATTTGAAATATTAATTTCTGCCCATCTGATTGGAAAGATACATGTCTTATTTCCTGTGTGTCTGTGATGTTCATAAAATATTTTTTATCTTTTTTTCAAATAATCCCTGTTAGAATTTTGCCAGATTGCTGGTGTGTATGAAAGGGGATATGTATTTCCATAAATTGGTGTGAGTCATTTCCAGGTTAAGTCCTGAACTCCCTTTAAACATAATTTCTGAAACATGTCAGGAGTTCTTTGGTGAAGTGCTGCAATAAAAATGTACTTAAATGGAATTGCAAATACTGTACTTTAATTAATTTACTGTAACTTAATTGCCTGCGTGCTTTGGGTTTGGAGGAAGGCAGCCTCTAGCTGATGGCAGCCAGACTTATGGTGGGCCTTGCCGGTACCAAGCCAAAGGTATTGCTGACCCAGGAAAAGAACCTGTGTCCTGTCCCTAGTCAGAAAGCACAGCAACCAGTTAAAGGTGTTCCCTGCAAATACTGCTGTACCTTTCATGGATACGTTAGGCAGGACTGCGATAAATTCTTGGAATCATTCTTCAACCTGGACTTGCTATGAAATCACAGAACAGTGTTTTAAATCATGTCTCAAAATGACATAACAGAAGCTAGGAGTTCTATATCATAATTGTAAGAGAAGAACTAATTGTAACAGATGGACTGTGGCAAACAAAACTTTTGATTAAACAAATGCTATCTCGTTGATCACTAGGAAAGGAAAACAGGAAAATTATTTAAAACGTGTCAAACAGAAAACCATACATGTTTTAAGGAAGATAAATATTTTAGTCCATTGACAAAGCCTTTTTAAAGTTACTTTTGTTGTAATACACAAAACTGCTGTGTGTCGATCTAGTTTCTTAGTTTTTCTTTGAGGAAATACTACGCTAGTTTTTCAAAGTGACCTTGAGAGAATAAATACTTCTATTCTTTATTGTTTTGGTGTTCCAAGATCAAACTTTCTCCCCATACTGGCAGCCCATCCCAGAATCTGAAAGCTGATTTGGCTTTGTTTCCTTCTTGTCTGCTGTTGCTGATTAAAGGCATAAGTATCCTGGTGATAAGTGTTTCAGGAATTACATTTTCAGAGTAGAACTTTGTCTTCTCAAAGTTCAATTTCATAAGGGCTAAGTGGATGTATTTTTAAGTATCACACTCTATTTTCTACAGCCATATGATAATAAATCCTGCAAACTAAATATGCTGCTTGCTTGTATCTGAAGTGAAACAACTATTTCTTTTTAAAATTTGGAGTATTACCATGCTGGAGGATGACTGTTAGTTTAACAAAACTTGTAATGTTGTTACTTTTCCAAAAACTTACAGCTGTGATAGTCTATATTATCTTGTTTTTCAGCTTATTTAAACACTATAAAGTATATGAATACCTCTTCCACGGTCATAGAGAAGAACCTGTGATAAGTAATGAGGTGAGTCATTTATATAGATGGAACTCATTACACAGAGTTACTTAACGAGTGCACCATGGCATATGTTTTATATTGCTCAAAGCAACTTCATGTCAACATCCCTGCATTTCTAATGTAAAACAGCTGATTAAAGAGTGGAAGTTAAGATGATTTGATCCTCATATTCAAAATTAATTTGGGATTTCAGAAAAGTGTAAATGCATTGCTTCATTAGTTGTGTTAAATCAGGAACACTTTTATATAGGTGTTTGTAAGTTGGTGCATGTAATTTGAATTAGCAACATGAGTCTGACTCTGCTTTAAAATCAGCAGTCAGAATCAGAAAAAGTGGTGTGCCATGCCTAGCCTGACCAGGGCCCTAATAGAGATGTATCCATGCGCATGTACAGAGTTTTGTTTCCACTGGAGCCACCAAGAATTAATTATACTGACTATAAAGAAACAAGCAAGCTAGAAATTGAGCATTTTGAAAGAATTCAGTTAACAATAGTGAGCTGGCTTCACGGTGAACTTTGTCATGTGTTCTAACTTACATGTGAAAAAATACAGAGGAAAATGTGTTGATGCAGAATGTGGCCTTTAATCAAATGGACAGGTTCAATTAATCAAATAAACCTTCCTTTAGCCTGACTGTGCTTTTTGAGGATACATGTTATAATACGTTAAAAAATATATGCATTTTAAATTTGTATTAGGAGCCAACTGGTTGCCCAGAGAGGCACAGTAGCATAATTTTTTTTATGGTACTTATATTTTAGCCTATCAGTACACAGTGAAATTAAAATTAGTGCATTGGAAAAATTCCTTTACACTTTCAGCTGGTATTTTGACTGTGGTGATGTGGAATACTTGGTTTCTATGTTGCTTTTAAGTAGCTTTATTATAAAAAAGGACATTTCTTGACATGGATGCAAATATTTGGAAATTATTCTTGTCATTTACAAGGTGGAGTAAAATTCCAGCTATGATGAAACCGGTGATAAAACTGTCAATACAAAGGTAGAGCAGAACTTCAGCATTACTATGTTAGGGTGGGGGTTTTATATTAGGTAATTAGATCAATGGGTAGATAGCACTTCTTAATTGGTAAAGTCGATTTTAATGAGGCTTTGATTAAGTAATTCTTGTGTAAACTTGAATCATGAATCTTAGAAGGTTTAAGACTAGCTTGAATGAAATGTCTTAGTGTTTCCTGAAGACCCATTTCTGAGTGGGTGAGATCAGCATGCGCTGTCCCAGCTGCGGGACAGGGGTTGCCCTGGGCAGGCTCTGCTGTGGAGCACCACTTCTACTAAGGGTACCAGCACCTCCACGCAATGGCAGAAATGGATTTCAGGGAATGACTTCGGTGATGATCCATCCAAGCAACAAGTGCCATCTGCAGCTACAACTGTGACAAAATTCTGTATGACAATCTTTAGCGGCCTTTTCTTACTTATGGTGCCACTTCACTTAGCCATCTGTTTTGTATTCTGAGCTCCATGGCAGAGAGCTTTTAATTTGTCCAGCTACACTCCAACATCCAAGAAAATCAATACTTATATTCTGTTAGAGTTTATTTTGATAGGGTGATGCATTGTTCTCCAATAAGTAAAAGTTTAAGGCATTGAAGCTGCACATAAAGTTTTATGGCATTATTTGCACTTACTTTATGTGTTAAAATGTGTTGAGAGGTGAACTCAGCATAGACTTCAAATTATTTTGCTGTAACTGTTTTATTTAGAAATTCTTATGCATAAAGGAGATCATTACTTCTATTTTGCAGTCCCTTAGATGAACAGACTTTTTTGGGCTGCCATGGTTTGGTGTGTGTGGCCATGGCAGGAGCACACCTGGGGTCACCTCCTCTGCAGTGCATCTGCTCAGGGAACAGGAGATCGACTGGGAAATCCACGTGCTGAAAGTAGATGGTAAAACTCGGCTGAAAGTTTGGCTGCTGTCCGGTTATGTAGACCTTGTCTTACCAAAAAAAAAATAAAAGGCCACTGCAGACACACCACAGCCCAGAGCTGCATGTGATCCTGACTCTAAGCTGAGTGCAACTGTCTTAAAAGCTTTCCTTTAGCTCCAGCAATAAAAGCCTGTTCTTTTGGAACAGGACACTGTAAATTGTAATGGCCAGATTTGCCCAAATAACAAGAACCACAGTGTTCCAAGAGCTTAATTACAGCATTATCGCCTTTTGCAAATGAACACTTCGAGACAAGTCAGTGAAATTACTTGCTTCAACAGAATTGATTTGCTTCCACTGAAGTGGCTTTAGCTCAGGGAGTATGTGTGTTGAAAGAATTACCTACTGAATAAAAGCCCAACAGCCTCAGGAGAAGATCTGCTTCTTTAAAAGAGATGCAGCTACAACAAATAAAAGCTGTAGTCAGTGTTGTAATGGATATCCTTTTAGGGAAACCAGAGTGTGTGTTTTCCAGAGAAATCTTATAGTGATGGGTTGTAAAGTCATTGGAATTCTTTTTTTCTCTAGCACAGGCAATTATACAGTGTTCTCAATCAAGTTTCCTTTTTGATCTTTCACTGCAGTTATTTCCAAATGACTGTCATTTCCTGTGTAGGATAAAATCAGACAAGAAAAGGGAAATGAATCAAAACTCAGTTTATGCATACAATATCTATGGTCGTGCCACTTAACAAAATCTAAGTTATTTAAATGTAGAACATAATTAGTGGAGCTTCACAGTCTGATTAATATTATGCATTTGATGCAGCTAGCATAATAAAGCCACCTCTGTAAAACACAGTGTTCAAGTATTAAAAAAAGGTAACAAATGCCAGGCTAATTTAATTTTTTTTTTTTTTTGCATTGGCTAAAGCCTTTAAACCTCAGACTGCCTGAGGTGATCATATTGCCTAGAAAAAAAAAGATTAAAACAGAAAGACATGAGTGCTTGGTTAGATGATAAAACACACATCATACTTCTAACCTCCTTTGACAGTATTTAAAATTTAAAACTTGCCTTTCTAGATATCAAATCCCTTACTTCTCCTTCATTCCAGATTTACAAAGACCTATATATTATGTATGCATGAATACCTGTTAGAAAACATGACAGTACAAGGAATTGCTGAGAAGTGTTAAGATTGCCAAGTAAATTCATTGGGTTTTTTTTTTTTTTCCTGTTACTATTATGAGCAGTTCCCCCCATTTAGAATGATTACAGAAGAAGCTGTGCTTTAGCTGTTCTGTGGCTATGATCCAAAATAAAATGCAAGTAGTGCTAGCATACCAGAGTTCTTCAGGAATATTTCTGTTAAGGATACTGGTTTTTTCCTTCTGCCTATTCTGGACATTTTGCTCTCTAGCTGTGATTTAATACATCTATATTAGCTTGCAATTTCAAGGAAAGCAAAAGGAGTACAGACTAAATCTTGATGTGCAGGGATTCAATGGAGCAGTTCCTATTAACATGTCAGATCATATAACAAAGGTTTAAATTGTTAATACATGAATTGCGTAGAAGTTTTTATTCTTTTCTATGTTCAGTTAATTTATTTTGCTTTGATAGGATGATATATTACAACATATCTTGCAATTTTTTGCTCACACTTACAAATTGTACCTTATACTGCAGTTCATGTTTTTTGTTGCTCTCTCTTGTGTATTTTTGGATGGTATGAGGCTAAGGTCTTTTGGGATTATGTCTGCTTTGAAACATTTCCTAATAAAAATAATGTGGTTGGTAAATCTAGTTTTATTCCTAGTTGCTTTAGCCAGCCTGGTGGAGTAATCTGCTATTTTATGGCCCAGATGACTAGCTAAGTTTGACTTCTTGAAATAGCAGTGTACAATGTAATTTTCTTTAGAGATGTCATAGTGGGTCAGGTTGCAATAAAAATATCAAAGATTAAATTTAATGGCAGTGCAGATTCAGTATTATAGCAGTCACTAGATATCATCCTCTGTACTTAGAGTTCCAAACTAGTTTCCATTAATGCTTTCTTTCCATGTACTCCTTACTTTCTGGTGCATTAAGCTTTTGGACTATGTCTGGTCCTTATCCAGTTGTGGGTTGGGGTTTTTGTAATAGGTTTTAACAAAATCCCTTCTGTATTTGAATTTAAGGAGGTGGATAGGGAGAATATGATTTTTGAAAGCTAATAAAGCTTTTTCTACTTCTAATGGCAAAAGCCCTAAAGTGTGGGACTCAACTTTGTTATGTAATCCTCATTAGGCGTTGCATATTTAGATTGGTTAATCAATGATTGTTTAAACAAATTTGCTCTATGATTTCTTGAGAGCTGCATTTTAGAGATGTATGAAACCAGAACATTTCCATAAGCATTATCAGTTCACACTACATAAACTCATTCCCCAGCTAAATGAGTGCTTTTTAAAGCCTGGAGGTTTCAGATATTTGTAGTGCCTAAAAACCAGTGAGTTGATTTTTTGTAGCTTTGTTTTCTAAATATCACCATGGCACAGATGTCAAGAAGAGCATAGGACTGGAAGGGATGTCTTCAATTGTCAGCTCTCATGCTGCTTTCTCGTAGGGAGACCTTCATAATCCTCTTCAGGAATCTGTCAAACTCCAGTTTAAAAAGTTAACTTTTTTTTGTCTTTATTCCTTCAGTTAGGAAGTGCCCTGATGCCTGGTTTCTGTAATTGTTATAAAACTTCAATTTCTGATCTGAGTGTATTCATGACAAGCTTATGTGCATTTGTCCTTGTGCCAGTATTGACCTTTAGCTCTCATTCCATCCCTAGTGTTTATTTTTCTAGTGTATAAAGAGACAGCAATCTTATTGTCAGCCTTCATTCAGCTAGACTAGAAAAGCCAGCCTTCTCTAATCTTTGCTTTAAAGGTAGACTTTGATACATGTGTGCTTACATCTGTATCAGCCTCTTGTTATCCTGTTGGCCTTCTTCTATAATTGTTCCACTTTAAATCAGTTTTGTTAGAACATAAGTGACCAAACTGACATAATATTGTTGCTGAGATAAAAGCAAGGCCTTGTAAAATATCAATAGTGTTTTTCTTTCCTCTGCTGGGAATAGCCTACATGATAGGTCCTAGAAGCACATTTCATACCTGTATCATGTGGTTATCTCATCGTACATCTGCTATTCTGGTTCTCCTTTGTTATTGTATTTTCCAGCTGAGTTACTCCCAGTGCACTGTAGGTTTTAAAAAAATATGTCCCCACAATGTCACCTCCCAATTTGTTATTGAATACAAGAGTGAATAGACTACAAGGGCATTCAGTCCCATCTGTGTGGTATTCCTGCGCACTCATGAATTGATCATGTCTCTCACATTGCTTTTGTCTAGAAAATTAGTTATTTAATAAACTATGAAATTAGTCTGGCATCATATATCTTTGATAAACTGGTGTTGTGTTACATTCCATTTCTCTTTCTTTTCCATGCTCTCATTTATTTTTTTCCTTCAAAACATGTTCCTCAAGCCTTTACTGGTATGAAGATCAAAACTACAGTTTCAAGTGTAGGTTCATTATTTTCTGATTATGGATGTTTAAAACTGGTACTTGTTTTTTTGATGTCTGAGGGGAAGTTTTTGATGTCTGTTACAGAAGTGTGCTGTACCCAAGTCCAGATAAGTAAGCAGCTGGAGAGCCAGTGGGTTTTTGACAAAATTCACAGATATCCAGCCCTTTGCTTTTGAGGCTTGCTATGGCTGTAACTAGACATCTTGAAGGACTTGTGATTAGTCTGAACGAAAAGCAGAGTTTGTTGGAATTGTATGCAGTGCTACTTCAAATATTTAAGCATCTGTTGTAGAAACAACCTTTGTTTTCCAGAGATTGCATTGGTATATTCATTTGTCAGTAGGGGAGCTACACTGACCTTTAGCAGTTGCACTTCCACATAGGTCACATGCTGATGGTCTAATGCAGTTTTAACATTCCTGAGTTTTGGTAGCTGAACTGCTCTGCCCTGAAAGCTGGTGAGAGCTCCAGAGAGCTGGTGAAATTCATAAGCCAGTGCTGAGTACTTTCACAATGCTTCAGAGAATGATTAACAAAACGTTTTTTAAATTATTTTCTTAGGAAACATCAAATACAAAACAAGCCTGCTTTTTAACTCAGTAACATGCATGAAGTCATGAAAGAAAAGAATTTAGGCAGGACAAATGCCAAATATCTGACATGGTCTGTGCCTTCAGTGTATTGAACACCATGGTTCTGACCCAGCCAGCGTTTCAACAAGCGCCTCTTTTTAACAAATTGGGAACTTTAATTTCAATGGACCTATTCACATACACAGAATTAAACTGAGAAGTGACTGGGGTCATGTTGTTCAGCACCCTGGAGGATGAAAAGCAAAAAATACTAGAGAAAAATAAATTGAGGCTCATGATCTCCTTTTAGTTCAGTTGTATAGTTGACAAAGCATCACATTTTTTGACTTTATGGTGTTAGAGAGAGAGAGGGGAAAAAAACTTGATTTCTTGGCAGAAAAACCTTTCTGCAACTATGCAGGAATTAATATATACACAGATGTGCTCTATGAGTTTTTAAATTATTTATTTAGAAAGTGGCTTGATTTCCATATGTGTGTGTTTGTATGTATGTAAACAAACATAGTTGTGATAAGAGCAGTAATGGCTTGTTTATTTGCTGGAATGCAGGTCAGATAGGAATTGTAGGCTTTGACTGGAAGGATAGTCAGTACATTAATGACAGCCTGCTTCTGCTATTCATCAGAATGTTCTCTAACTGAAATGATTAACTGCTCTATCAGAAGACTACAGCACGTTTAAAAATGGTTATCAATCAAGATGTAAATTTTAATAGAAGACATTGAGATTGGCAGAAATGTACTGACTTGGAGAAATTTTAAAGTGGTTAAGCAAAGTAACTGAACGCAGACTATTAGGATGTGGATTTTGTTTTACTTTTCTAGCATTCCAGAATAGCTCACTCTGTTGATGCCCTTTGAGGATTCTACTTGTTTAACTTGACCAGGATAAAAGAAAGTACTTGGAGCTGAGCAAAGATCGGTAATTTTGTTTCATAGGAGAATCTGAGAATTTTGCAGTTTGATTTAATTCCAGTTTAAAACAAAAAAATAAACACTTAACAGAATTGCTATTCTTACGTGTCTGTGTTTAAACTCCCTGATACCAAAGCAGTGCTCTTGAAGATCAATTCAGAGCCCCAGCTCTATCCTGGTGCCACACAGCATAGTTGGCTCTGCTGGAGCAAGACCCACGTGATCTAGGGGTCCTCAGCTTTCCATAGGGCATGTTGTTGGGGGGACAGGAATCTAGAAAACAGGATTCTATATCAGCCAGTGTGGCAAACCATTTGAAGGGCTTTATATATAAGCTGGTGAGAGCCAGGTGGGCTGCTGCTAGCACATTGGCAGAAAGTTATTTGCACAATAATTCAATTTTAGGAAGTTCAAAGAACGTAGCTTGAAAGGAATCTGCCAAAAAAAAAAAAAATAGAGACACATTTTATTTTAAGCCCAATGCATTATGTCTGCTGCAGAACAGTGCTATTTTCAGTGTTAAACTCTTCCATGTAATGCAGCAGGGATCAAGCACTTATTCAAGAAGGTACCACAATTTGTTTATATTTTGCTGGTTCAAATTTAGCTGCCTTTTTAAAAAGTTGTTTGCCAGCAGGTACCATGTTGATGCCTGTGCAGTTTGACTTACTGGAGACTGTTTTCCAGAGCAATTACCCTATTTCCAAGATTTCCTGCATAATTTTTTGGTAATTGGCAGACAGAGATCCATGGCCTTATACTCCAATGAACAACTGTTTTGTACCCATTACCTTTATCTGCAGCTTTTCATCATCTTGAAAATTAAATTGCATTCATAAAAGTATCTGTGGAATGGGCAAGTGATGCGATATTTCATGGGAATGTATCCCCATGGGTGAATATTTATGTATCAAATTCAAACATCTTGTGACCTTATGTTATGAATAACATGTTGACCTCATTCATATAAATAAATAGCATGACATTTCTTTACCATGATGATTTATGATCAATATACATTTTAATAAATTTTCATCCATTTAGTTGATGTTATGAGGACAAATTCAAGTCTAAATAACAGACAAGTTTTGCAATCCTTGAAAGTTCCTTTTTAAAATTCACCAGAAAGTTTGTATGTCTTCTAATTCCACCTTGAATTTTACAACTTGTCATAAGATACAACATAAAGTATTTTTTACTGAACACTGAATTGGATGTATTTGAATATTTAATTCATAAAACATTATTTTGGTTTCTATAAATATGCTAAGCTCAGCAAAATGTGGCGTTACTCATTAGAAAGCTGAGTTTTATAGGATGTTTGGTTCTATGTGAGGTAACTTACTGCTACTTAGGTTTACATTTAATAAACCTTAGCTAAGAAAATTGTTTTAATTTCAAAGGAAAGATAATAAATAAAATGAGGGCATCGAATATTAATGTGAACTGTGCCTTTATTTTGTTAAAGCATTCAAAGTTAAATAGTGGTGGTCTGTTAACAATCTAGGACTATTTGGCAAGTCTCTAAACTTACTCAATAATCAAAACATAAAAGGACAATGGAAACTTTTCACAATAAAAGAAAAAGGAGTTGAGTACAGAAACCAAACAAATTATTCTCTGCTTTTTCTTGGTGAGGAGGTGAACTTTATAGGAAGGGCAGCAAGCTCTGAGTTAGGGTTGCCTTTTCCTGCCTTTGTTATAAATTACATCTGTCTGTGAAGAATTCTCTCCAGTTACTTCGTGGTTCATGGCTATGGGGGAGGTGTGCCTGTCTATCTAGAATGGGGCAGAGAGAGACAGATTGTGGGGGAGCCTTTTCATTTTACTGGTATGTTTTTCACTTAGGAAATGGCAATTCTAAGCATTAATTTGCCTTGCTTACTAAATATACAGATGGATAAAATTCCTAAGATTCTAGCTGTGTAAATAGACTATTAACAAAACAACTGTTTTCTTCAGCATTTGTATTATTTGTTCTTTGTAGCTTGCTAGACTTTTGGAAGACTTCAGCACTGTTTAGGTTCAGTGTAATCATTCAAAATGTTTTTATTAGGGCTTAAATGAGGAAAATATTTGGGAAAGGGATGGAGTTTATCCAAAGCATAATGTTTGATTCTTTCATGAGAGTGTGAATACACTGCAAAAATATTGTAAGGCACCAGAAATATGGGAATAAGCTGCCAAATGGTACTGGAAGGAGAGCTATATACATACGTGGGTATAGTGTGCTCTCCATGGCCTCCTTCCCGTGCACCTGCTGAGCACCCAAAGAGATCAGGCTGGGGTAGCCCAGATGGGACAGTGCGGGGACTTGGTTCTGCCCCCTTTCTCTCCTGTCTGCACTGTTTCCTTCACCATTTGATCCCGAGGCAGGAGTCATTTGCAGGCTGCTAGCGACAGAGCAGGGTGGAAATTCTGTCCTTCCAATCCCTTCTTCAGTGTGGGCTGATGGCCAGCTCCCACCAGCTCCAGCCCACTGAGCGTCACTGTCTCCTCTTCTGATTTGGGAAGTGGACTCCCATCTGTCACTTCCATCAGCCTTAGCTAATCTTGTGCTGCCTGAGTCTCCCAGAAATCCACTGCATTTCTGTGGAAGCTGAGATTTCATTATGTGTTTTGAGTACTCAGAAAACATCAAGTAGGTAGATTATACTGTATCTCCACAGGGCACAGCAGCTGGAGCCTTTTGGTGTTCTCCATAGTTAAAACTACTCTCTGAAGTATTTTTTGGTTTGGCTTTCCACGTGCACTGTTGAAAATTGGTAGTGAACTCCTCCTGAATCTCCTCTTGGCCAACCTAAAGCAAAGAGAAGAAATACTTAATTGTTTATATTTAATGTTTGCTTTTTCCTACTTGTTAGAGTGGACAGACTTTGGCTGACCTTAAGATGCTT
>WEKY01044884.1:0-61402 GCA_013390045.1 Picathartes gymnocephalus | reverse complement strand
TTTTTTTTTTTAGGCTGATTTCATCCTCATATTCTCTCCTCTGACTGCAAAGCCTACGTGAGAGCCCATGTAGGTTCTGCAGAGTTACATTGCAGATGGTGCTGTGTCCAGGATAAAACCCAAATACAGATGTTTTCAACTGAAATACCTCAACTTTCTGCTCTCCACTTGTATGACAAGTGATCCTTCTGACTTTTTGGTTGGTTCTACAAGAATCCAACAGTATTGTAAATACATATTGCAGAATATTTTGTTACTACTCCCACAGAACAGGACATTCTGCATGAATTACATGCTAATGCATATATGACTAGTTTCTTAGTATTAGAATTCCTGTGCTTGATGTGTTGTTTCTGTTCTATTCAAATAACACTAGGCAAGGAAAAATATCTCCTGTACACTTGCACTGTCGTTTATTTTGACTGTGCATATCAAATTTGGCTTGTGAACACAATCTGAGGAAATGGCATAGATTGTAAGTGATAATGTTGCGTGCTTCATTTATAGAAAGACCATCCAAATATGGTCTTAGAGTCATAAGAACATCCTGTGCTTGAGAAGTCTTGAATTTTGCATTGATCAAGGCTGTGGAAAAGTTTCAGGCATTAACAGGCTGGAGTTCAGGTCTGTCTCTAGATTTACTGGATGTTGTGTGTTGTGAAAATACTGCAATACATTGCGACCAATGCATAAAGTACTCTTGTAAAATAAAATGGAAGAGTGTTAAGAATGTTCATTAGAGATTATTCTACTTTGAATATTTCCTTTACCTTTTCTCAGCGTTTTTCTTAGCATTCATTTTGTATTCATGGTGCCCATTTATCATTTTTGTCTCTCTGTTATACATTTAGGATCTTAATGATTTTCTTTTGTTCTGAGAAAGATACTGTGCCAGCTTTTTCTATTCCTCCGGAATTAGGATGTAGTTGAAGACCTACATTTGGAGAAATGTTAAATTACCTGTAATGATCATATTTCCAATGAAATATTGAAGATTTTTGCTCTCACAATAGACTATTTTCAATTTTTAGCATTACTGTTGTCTTGGCAGGTCTAGATTAAAAGAAAGTGAGGCCTAGAGCCTAAGTTGCTGACTTTTGTGGGGGGGGGGGGCAAGGAAGGCCGGGGGTTGGTTTTTTTGTGTGGCTTTTTTTTTTTNNTTGTGTTTTTTTTTGCGTTTTTTTTTTTTTTTTTTTCCTCATTTATATTTTTAAATAATCCTACCATTGGTCCACTGTGGTGCCCTCCGGTGGAATTTCTAAAAATGGCATTATGTTTCTGTCAATTTTGAGAATGACCCCTTGAGTCTATTGATACTGCATGCATGGAACTGTGTACCAAACCATTAATTTCTGTTTAATAATCATGTTTTGTTTGAAAAATCAAGACATTGTCAAGGTGGAAGTAAGGAGCCAAACATTACTTATTTTGCCATGACACAGATTTTATCTTTTGTCCCTCCTCCTTTCTTGCAAATAGAGCTCTGAATTACTGAATGTAAAATTCATATCCTTTTCTTTGCCACCCTGACATGGCCAAACATAATAGGAGTAGTTAAAGACAGGATTTCAGTCTTATCTCTGTGTTTCTGAAGTATTGCTGGTTTGTCTTCAGTTCCTACCCTTCTTATTCATACTGCTTTTATTGCAGTATATTTAATTGTCTCTTTGTTCTGATCAATCCTCAGTTAAATGGGTAAATAATAAAAGAAAGAGGGTACATAATCAAATTACCAGCAGTAATTGGTCAGTCCAAGCATTACTGGAACTTTATAGTGGTCAGACAGAACAGGGCTTGGTATCAGAGTCATAAAAGGCCAAGCCTTTAAAATTGACAACATAAATACATTGCTACATTTGCACTTCTTTGTGAATTTAAATTACAAATTATTGTGCATAATCAGAATCAGAGAAACTGGAAAATCATACAGCATGGATAGAATTTATTAGTTTTGGATACAAATGACAGACATTAGACAAGCTTAGAAATCTGACAGACTAGGAGAATCTTAATATTTGACAAGTGTAAGATAAAATGAGAATTTGTCTCCTGGATTGCTGGGGTTTTTTCTTTCTTTCATAGTAGTGGGAACATTAAACAAACTAATAAGCAGCAAACGGTACGCATTAGAATAAAATGTAGAAGTCTGTGCTAAGGAAGCATATTTAGGTAATGGGAAAGTTTAAGTGTTGTACATTAAATGGTCAATAGGACATGGTGTATTGTACAGGAGACTGGGTTGCTCTGGGAATTGGGAATTAAGCCCTAAATTTTATCAGAGCTTGATTGCCATTTTAATACATTTGTGGCTTTGCAGACCATAACGTGAGTTGGTTTTGTTTCATTTTGTAGTGAACCAATACAATTAAAAAGACAAATCTTCCTTAACACTTATCTGTTAAGATACTAGCAATTTTAGTAGCAAAGTAAATTGCTTAATCAGATAGGTACCAATAACTCTAACCTATACAGACATACGGAATTTGATTTTTTTTTGTATTTTCATTTTCTCCTTCCACCAAATCAATTGGAGAAGAATGGACAAAGAGTAATGAAAAGGTAGCATGACTTAACAAATTAGACTCTGCTCTGTGGAATTCAGTTATGTAAAAGGTCATTTTTATAGATTCGTGCTACTTACAGGATTCTGCATGTTGAATCTGGTAAGATCAGTATGGTGGGGAAAAATTAAAGCTGTTCTTGAAGAGTACATGAAACTTGACCAATGCTCCAATAAATAGTGATGTTTCAGCAGGGTATTATAGCTTCATTTTTACCTGGCAGCCAGGTTGACTGTCAGCTACTTCCCAATTAAGACCCTATTTACTCAGGCTGCATAAAATCTTCAATGTGAAAGTAATGTGCTCTGGAACTCTGTCTTCAGGGAACAGTAATTTCTATTCATCGAAAACATCTTGAATTTGAAAATTAAAGAATTTGGGATGGCGACTTTTAGAGAAATTTATTATGTGATAATGCATGAGAAGGCTTGTAATGGCTGTCCTTCTGTTACTGTTGTCAGGTTTAAATTTTGAGTGAGCAGCTAAGATTTACCATTCAATTGATGTTTCCTCAATCCACCGTGCCCCAAGTAATTTCAGGGGAACTGCTAGAATTGCATTGAAAATAAACACTATATTACCAAGGTGTGTAATGTTGGCAAAATTTGGCCTCAAACTGAAAACTATTACATTAAAAATACTCTCTCTAAAATGCAAACATCCCATATTTACAGTTGTAGAAAATAGTGCTATAGCTTTGTGATGTGTGGGCGTATGTGTGTATGTATACGTAGAGTAGAACGTGCTGTATTGGTTCATCTTGTGGGTCATTCCCAAATAAGACTTCATTTGAAAACATTTTAACTAATTGTGCTTTGTATTTTCTGTAACAAATTAAGGAGCTTAGTTAGTTTTCAGCATTAAGAGGAGATTGCTGCAGTATTTCTGCAATATAATAGGAATTATATTTGTTAATGTACTTTGGGAGCATTTAAATTCTAATCACGCAGACGAAAGGAAATTTCAAGTGATGGCAAGTAAATTTAAATTACACAACAGTAAAGACTTTCATACCTTTGAAAATATTTCAGCACTGGCTTTTTTTTCACTGGCTTTGATTATCCATGATCACAGCAGCAGAATTCTATTGCTGTTGCTGTAATTTCTAAAGCATAACTGTGCTAACATGAAATATGTATATATAGGTACATTTGCCAACTTGTTTTAATTTTGTCCTTGGCTTTCCACCTCATGTGTTGGGAGGGGCTGCTGATCAGTGCAGTGGCTGAAGGAGAATGCAGAATTGTTGCAGGAGAAAATGAAGATAAGCAAGCAACATTTGCAGAAAAAGTAGGCTTTTTTTTTTTCTGTGGTTTCAGAATCAAGAAAATAAGATTTCCATCCCATAAAACCTGTCTTTGTGACTTCTGGGAGCCCTCTGTGGCCATGCAGGTGTGAGTGGCTCACAAGCACTGTGTAAGGCAAGATTTTTATGCCACATAAAATTGCCAGCTTTGCCTTTGTTGAGCAATCCTCTGGATCACGTCTCACAAGCTATGGATGTCCAGTAATCTAATGGATATAGCTTGGCTTCTCCTGCAAGCTGGGTAAGGCTAAGGTAGAAAAATGCAATATAAGATACATAGTGGAAGGAAGGACAGTTCTTTCCAAGGAAGCATTTTCCTACTCTTCTCAAGCTCAATGTCCTCCTACCATGAGACTTTTCATGTCTTCAGCAGCACTTGCATATTGTAAAAAAGAGAGGAAAAAACTAACCACCACTGTGACCAAAAATCGAATTCCCCAATTTTTATTGCTGTGTTTGACCTCTGTTTTTTTAATCATATGCACAGCAGGACAAAGGGGATGTGCTCTAGCAACTTGTCAGGCTATGAAGCAGTGCAAATTTTTAGCTAGAATCATGCTATCAGTTGGATGCAAACAATAAGTCTGCATATATTTAATTATTTAATAAATTTTGAGTTATGCTATTCTTTTAATTACATTAATCAGGCAGGCTCCAACACTGCAAGCCTTAGGGCTTGAAGTGCAATTTCAATGCTTTGTAATAAATTTGGCGAACTTTGGAAAAAGATGAAATGACTTAATATTAAATATTTGTTTGATTTAAATTTTACTAACTCATGCACTTTATAACTCATATTCTTTCAGTGTAATGTACAGCCCCAGCAGAACAACCATAATAGTAATTGTGAGTAAGTGTTCCTTTTCCACACAGGTTTTGCCTATAAACTTGATTAATAAAGGCCTGGCTATCGAGGGAATGATAAAGATCTAGGCAGCCTTGCACTTCAAGGTCATTGGTTCAAGCACACATCATTAAAGACAGAAAGTTAACATCTGACTGCTGCTTCATAACATATATTAAATGAGTGCGTGGTGTCAGTGGAGACAAGGAAAGGAAACAACCAGTTCAATAACAGGAAAAGGGAACTAATGCACAGGTCCAAAAAAGAGGAGGAATCAGGAGATACCCAGTGTACTTCTGTCTTCCCCTGCATGCAGTCCTAAGGGCTGTAGTCTTTCCTCAGCCTGGAAAGGTCATAGTCACCCTACTTGTTCTCATTTCATGGCATAAGCTTAATTGAGTTTAGCTGGGTAAATACTTAGGTCGGAAAGGATCCAAGGAAAATGCAGGTAGAAGATGGTTTGATGATGAAGTAATAGTGAACCTGGTTTGGTGCTGCACAACAGGCTCTTTGAAAGGAGCTGCCACACTGATATCCTGGCCACTGGTCATTACCTCAGGCATATAAATCACAGGCCGAGAACAGTTGGCCATGATGTCCTCATGACTGCCTTCCAAGTGAGTAATTACAACCTGCCAATGGTAATTCCCTGGAAAAGTTAATCGCATGAGGTGCTCTCTCTTTTGATCAGTTGTGCAGTATGATTGTTGCTTAAGGCACATTTAAAGAAGTAGTTGCTTTTCAGTGATGTGATTCCTTTATGTGAGACCTTTATGAACATTAGGTGTCTTTGGAAGAAGGAGTTTGTGGAATATGGCAGTGATTTTTTTATTAGCCATTTCATTTTTAGTTGTCAAAATGAAGTAAATTCCTTCTGGCTGCTCTAAAAATGCATTATTTTTCCTGCAGCTTTTCCCTTCCTTTGGTCTTGTTGTTGTCATTGTTTGCTTTGAAATCTGGGCTGAGACTGGACCCAGGATGTCTTTACTTAATGTATACATGGGGCTTAGTGAAAGAAATTATTTCAGCCATTATAAAAGAGCCCTGTGACTTCTCCTCTGTGGTAGTTTTATTCAGGAACACAGACAAAAGTGGGGGGAAAAAAAAAAAACAAACAAAATACTTCACCAAGTAGTTCCTGTATCAATAAGCCCCCTTTAGAACATTTTGTGAGTATGAAGGAAAATAAGGTGAGAAAAACCAGAGAAGGAGAAACTCAACTTCCTAGACAAATGAATTTCCAGGAAAAAAAATACAGATATGCAACCCTGGTTTGGTTTGGTTTGGTTTGTTTCTTTTGCCCTTTAGCCCTTGTTACTTGTGCAACGTGAAGTTTTTATACCTTTGGAAGAGGTTTTAGTTACTTTTCTTTTATAGTTTTAATAAGAGTATACATTGAAAATACTTGGTAATATTTTACATTTAATGTGGGAATTTTCTTTTTATTCCCAACACTTCACTGAAGCAGAAAGCATTTTTGGAAGACCTCTTACCCATCTGAGCCACTGAATTAGTCTAATGTAGCAGTTGTTAATTGATAGGTGGTTTCACTTAATTGTAATGGGGAAAAGCTAGTGGAAGATTCAGCAATGGAATTTTATGAATGAAAGTGTGGTTTACTTTGAAATAAGTATGTGATGCTCAATGAAATGATCTCTGGAACTTCCGTGAATATTTAATTCAATAATCTCAGCCCGCGTTTGTTTTTATGAGGAAAGTGAAGTTCCAACTGTCTTTTTTTACATTTAAAATGTCAAAAGCTTCTGTATAAAAAATACATTGCAACCTCTAGGTATTCAAGCATTGCAAGAGTATTATTTCTTTTCATAAAGGATTCTATCTAAATCTACATAATAACTTTTTTTTTTAGTTAGCCCAGGGGGGAAACATTCATAGGATATGTTAGTTCTTTCCTGAAAGAAAACAAGATAATTAATCCCTCACTTTGCACCTTGTTTATTTTGCCTCCAAACTTGAATAGAAAAATTTTTTTACATAAAAAGCAATTAGGTTTTAAACTTGTTGTCTCTGTTAGAAAATTACACAAGCTGAAGTAATTAAACAAAAAAAAAAAGAATTCTTCAATCTCAAGTTATGGCAACCTGTGATATTTAGTTGGAGGATTTTTTGAGTTTAAAAGAAAAACAACAGAACTTTTATATTTCAAAATATTAGAGCATCAGCTTTCTTGGAAAAAGCTGAAATTGTTCAAATGATCTCAGTAAAACAATTTGGACTACGATTCCTGGAATGCTCATGAAGCTGACATGTCTACATGTTCTCAAAAAGTCATAATCCATCATTCTGATGCTAGATCGATGGATTATGACTTTCTGATGTCAGATCTGTGAATTAAGGCTTTTTTGAGTACAGCTTGCTATCCAGTTATTGCCCCTGTTCATATATTATAAATCATTACTCCTTCACCAGGTAGTCAGCAGTTTCTATTTCCTGAAGTTTCACAGCCTTCTTTTTTTAGCCATTGTGGCACTCCTATTGAGCAATCAAAAATGGAGAGTGCTGACCTGAAAAATAAAGCTTCTATCACAGCAAATTGTTGAGGGAACAACAGTCATTTCTAATTCTTCTAGCTTCTGATGAAATAAAGGGTATTAGATTAGACTGAAACAAATCTCATCTCCTTCCTGCACAAACAAGCAATATAATAAATTAGTACAAAAGTTGTTGGCACGTACTAACTTCATTTTTAAGTGCTCACGCCTGAGTTGCTTAAAATTGATGCTTTCTTCTGAGAAGTTGCTATTTTGTTATGTGAATCAGAATTAGCTTCTGATTCAAAGCTGAAATTTGCCAATGTGCTACTTTAAGTGACTGTGTCTATTAGGTGCTGTTAAACTGAAGCTACTTTGAATGACTTATTTATAGAGTAATAAACTTACCTCTAATGTAACGGAGTATACGATAAAAATAAAAAATGCTTTATTGTAACCAGTTTAGGTGTCAAATCAAAACACATCGAGAACAAATATGTTAAAGTATATTCAGAAAGACAAGAGGAATTGTTTTCGGACCTATCATGCATCCAGAGAAGTCATTGAATGAAATGTAATCATGCTATGTTGGACAGTTATCTCAACAGATTTCTCAAGCTAAGGGAATTTAGGTCTGGTCTGTGTGGATGGAGAAAATCAATACTTTGATCTTGCTGGTTTTTGTTTCATTTTGCTGTACTGATATTCTTCATTAGAATGCAGTTTTCACAGTAGATGGCTGTGCATAAAATATGCCCGGTCAGTACATTGCTAGTGGAGTAATTGTCAAAAAGGATGGTAACTGATGGAAAGGAGTGTGGTGTAATGAGTGGAGTAGAAATCATCTTTATTAACTATTTGTTCTAGTCCTACGACTGTTGTGAGAGAGCTGTCATAGTGCTGGCTCATGCCTCAGTTTCTCCTTTGGCCACATGGATCCTAAAATCTGTGTCCCAAGGACTATTTTTGTGGTACTCTCCTGATAAACAGCTTTGTGTACCTTGTGTTACCCCTGTTGCTCTTCAGTCAGGGATGTTATCAGAAACGATATGAGAGAGTTAACAGGCATTTTGCATGTCTGCCATTTAGTAGTTGGGGGGGGTAGGGGGTTGGGCGGAGGGAGGAGCAGTTTGTAATATTTTAATGTAAGGGAAGACATTGTCTAGGCATATTCATCTCATTCCTTCTTGTTTATTTCAGGAGTTCTGGTCATTAATGCCATCCTTGCTCTCACCTTCCTTTTCCTGTTACCTGTTTTTCGTTTTCAGATTTTGGCCACCAAGACTTCTAGGGTTCTGCGAAGCACTGTAAAGAGGTGGTTTGTTGTGAGAACAGAAATAGTTGTTCTATGAATTCCTCTGCAGAAAACATTATTTCAAGGACAAGTGCCAGCACAGGGGTGGAACCAGGGTGGGGCTCCAAAGCCTTCCTTGTTTCAGATAGCCCAGTTCTGCTGGTGGGGAGTCAAGTGAAGCTCCTTCTGCCACCCACAGAAGTCAGCTCCAACCCATTTTCAAATTTCCTGTGAACTGCAGATGCCCACTAGATGGAGACACAATATTTTATACGTTAGTGGCTATACAGATGGTAATCAAACCCACCAGCTGCTGCCTGCGGATTCCGGGCACCTCGCCAATTTACTGGCAGTATGTTGACTGGGAAGCAGACAGTGACACACTTTGATCGAAGAGCTTGTATGATGATTTTTTTTTTTTGGTTGTAATATTATTGTTTTTTAAAAAAAATGATAAAAGAGATCAAGATGTGTATCTTGATCAAAGGGTACTGCTGTCTGTTTTCCCATCAGCAACTTCTCATTTATAGAAATCAGATTGCATGGAAAGCAATCAGCAAAGGTTTGAGGTCTTTCTTGTTCTCACTGCCAAGACATGCTGACAAGTGAGAAAATTAAAATCAGAGAAGGTAGGGAGAGAACTAGTAAAACAGTGGTTGAAATATAATTATTTAAAGTTCATTATTTTAATAACTTTAGGGCTGTTAAAAAATCCAGTTAAAGTGCTCAGTTTGTCTTTCACCTGTATTATAAGAGCGCCTTAAGGTCTTTCTCTGATGGAGGGTGTTGCTTTGAGATTAATTTGCCGCGGAGAAAGAAATATATCTATTACTTGTCACAGAAAAATGACCTGTCTCTGGTTCTGGGGCCAAGTTTTTCAAAGATACCTCTTATCAGCTCTATTTCTTCCACAAGGATCTGTGCATCCAATATGATTTATTAGGATGTATACATGATACAATGGACACCTCACCTGCAAAGAACTCTTAAACTAGTCAGTCCTATAAATGTGAAGATATGTTGTGCAGAGGGATTTTACTGATAATTTGTCTATTATACTTGGTAAGGACTTTTGTCTTTAGGGTCTCGAGTTGAGTCATTTTTGTTTTCAGCTCTTGGTATCAACTCCTTCTTTAAAAAGCTTTTTTTAATTTTAAGTCCTTCTGGGCTTAAAAAACAATTAGCAGTTGCATATATGTGTGTGTGTGTGTGTGTATGGACGCTGTTTCAGTGCATAGGTCAATATTTCTGGCCAATATAAAAGCACAAACCCAGTGACAGTGGTGAGAATTGCTTCACATTCTGCCAATTTTTAAAATCAAAATGGAGAATCACGTGATAGAAGGACCTGGGATATGTGACATTTTGTCTAGATAGAGCAAGGGACTACTGGAGGGAAAAAGCGTGATTTAGGTAAGGAAGTGAATAGAGCCCACCCCCAGGAGTCTTCAGAGTGTGATCTTTGATCTGATCTCCAGGTTATGCTTAGCCTTACTGCCTCTCCTCTGCCCATGAGATGTAGTTGCTACTTCCCATTGCTCTTGCTCTTTTCATCCACAGCACCAAATGAAGTCCTGTGGCCTCATCCAGCCTACCTTTCTCTCTGTTGCCAGCCGAGCTTCCTAGCCATTAGAGATTTTCCGATCTTCTCCACTTCTCTGCTTGTCAATCCAGACACATTGGATGTTCCTGCTGAGTGCTTTCTTCTAAGGGTTAGATCAAAAGACAGCAACTTCAGAGTAGGCGATGTCATGTCTCTTGGTATGGCTCTGCATTTTCAAGAGAAGATGCTGCCATTGGGCGCTTGCTCCCTCTAGGTATTTATGACATTGCTATTTAGGAAAGCTGCCAAGGAAAAGGTGCTGCTGAAAGGAATAAATAAAACCCTTTGGCATCATTGCTTCGTTTTTTCCCATCAAAAGCTGACACATTGTCTTTATCTCATCAGGCAAACTGCATGCATACTTTGTGATCACATGTTCTTTGCCTATTTTTGTAGAACAGAGTTTCTCAGAAAGACAAAGCACAAGGGGAGGAGAGGAAAGGCTGCAGAGTACAACTCAATGCAGTACCCTTTAGCTTCACTTATTCTAGGGGTGACTCAAGATTTTCACTCCAGAGCTGGAAGTGTTTGCTCTCTGTTCTGAGTTGTGATAGAATTCTGTATGATTGTGGAAATCTTTGAACAAATGTTAGATTTTTTTGTTGATTCTGTTACTTGTGTGTATGGTAATTTTCTAGAAGATGTGGAGTTTATAAGGAATAAGGAGTTAAGAGACTGTTGGTTGTTTGTTTGTTTAATTGGAGAGAAATTATTAAGTAGAAATGTTTGTTTCTTCTCATGCATTGTTTAAACAAATTCTGAAAATCCACATTGGATTATACGATTTGTCATGAGCTTCCTAACAAGTCAGAGCAGAATGAGATTTGTGCTCTTTTTCAGCAGAAACCATTTCATGCCCCAACAGAAATGGCAATGACTGTTCTCAGAAACCTTCCAAGTCAAAGTGGGAGGAGATAATCTCTAAGGAGATATTACCTTCTCAAAAACAACCTCACATCATCCAAGGTGTGGTTGGCTTTGGCAGTTTACCAAGGGGAAGCTTTACTAGATCTCAAATCACCAACCCAGCCAAGCTGTGCTGAGGCAAGGCTTTGTTTAACTCCTGCATTCACGAGAACAACCCTGCCCCTACCCACAGCTGCGTTTTTATCTAACATGAATGAAAGGATTGTAAGGGAGAGTTAAAACAAACATGGGCACTCAAGCTGAGATGCAGCATAAACAGCTTTATGGACACGTACGTAATGAGAAGAGCCTCTTTACAATGGGGCATGAAATCTAAGTGTCACATAAGGAAGGGGTGATTTCTTTTGACTAACAGGCTATGGTTAGAACTCTGCAGATGCAAGTTACATAGAAATGGAGTTGTAAATAACTAGACTTATGTGGGGGGTTTGTGTGTGCTGATCAAATATTCTGGTGTTAAAATAGACTAGTTTCACATAGAGAGGTGACTGAAAACTGTAACTCTGAAATTTCAGAGAAGAGCTGGCTGGCTTCTGCATTCCCAAATTGGGAAATGTATGCTAATAGCTTAATTTTTATGATAAAAACATGAAAAATAAGTCCCTAAAATAGAGTTGAATCAATTTTCTGATAAAACAAATTTGTTTTCCCATTTGTGATTAAAATGACCTACAGTAAGATTTTTTTTTTAACTAGGTGTTAATTAAAAATATGGAAATGGATTTAAAAAACCTTGCAGTTCACAGTGGAAGAATTACCATAACTGATCTGTTCTCAGAGCCATGCCTGTTCTGAGATATTTTTAAGATGTCTAAGTTACTAGTTGTTTTTCTGCATGATTGTTTCCAAAGCAAAATGTGATTCCAATAAAAATAGTAATTGAATTTACAGTCCACAGGACAAATTGTTGTGTTAACAGAAACTTACACACTCAGGCGAAGACTTTATGTTTTAAGTCTAGTAACAAAGAACACAAGCTCCCCATTTTTATGTGGCCATATATTGTGGAAAGTTTTCGTATGTGGCATTTTTTCTTAAAAAAATAAAACTGTATTGTATTTTTTAAATTGTGTGAGCAGTTTTTTCTTCTCTCTTAGCTCTGGATCAATATTCCTTAGGTTGTGTTGGTTTGGGGTTTTTTTAATGCAACCTTTTAAATGTTAGTGCAGCTATTTTCTGTAGCATCAGCTGGGGGTGAATCAATACAGACAATCCTATCCACATCTAATGCACCTAATGACTGAGAGGAGTTTGGAGAGAGCTTGTTCATCTGGCATTTGGTGCTGAGAGAATGTGCAGAGCACAGGGAAGTTGTGTAAGGGGCTTGTCCAGAACCAGTCTTGTGTGGAGAAAACGCTGATTTCGGAGGAAGTGGGTGGGAAGGGAAGGCTGTCCAAGAGCAGTGACAAAAGCAGGAGGTGGGACCTCTTTCTAGCATCAGGTAGTGACTGCACTTTATCAACAACAAAATGCTATTTTTCTGCTCTTAGACTTTCTCTGGAGGAGCCCCCAGGCTCTTCTCAAACCCTTTGTTTTCCTAGGGTTATGGAATCTTGGTGCCTTTTTTTTTGTTATGGAATCTTGGTGCCTTTCCATGGCGCCCCCATTTAGGTAAAGTCTAAAGTCTGTGCTTGCTGAACTAAGAGAAATCTGGTAGGGCTCAGCTCCAGGGGCTGAGCTGAACAGGCTGCTGTGAACTGGTGTGTGCAGAGCATGAGACAGACTGGAGATTCACACGTGCTGGGAACACAAGAGCAGGCATTTTGGAAGTCTTGGGGCTGACCTAAAGCCCTGTGGAACAGTAAAAGTTGGTGAGATATTGATGCGTCTCAGATGTAACACCTGGAAAAAACAATCCAGGATACTGCCAGCAGCTATCTGACTCTTCCCCTATACACTCAGGGGTGCAGGAGGTAAATATCTATGAGCTCCTACAGTGACCATTTGAATAAAAAAGGGAATATTTTGTATTTCTCAGCACCAGGCAAACCTGAGTGAGGAAGCCAGCTTTCCTAGGTTCCCCTTGGGAAAAGGCGAGGGAGCAGGCTGTGCTTACTGGGGTCCAGGGCAGGTATATTAAGGAATTTTTAGGTTCTTAATTCATTTTAGGTGCTCTGACTGTCTCTCAGGGGAGGCAATTGTCTTTGCGCTTCCTGCAAGGAGGGCTTAGGGGCTTGACAGAGCCCCTAAAGCAGGTGTGATGAATACCAGCCCCCTAAGCAATTTAATTCTTATAGGCCATTTTGTTGCCAAAGGCACATGCTCTCATGCAAATTGGTTTTCTGAGAGCATGGAATTGCAGCAAGTATTTATAAAATGTTTAAAGCCTGGTCCCAGAAAGAATAACCAAGATGCATCTGGCCAAGTGTTGTTTCACATCTTGATCATAATGTTTTCAGCATTCATTTTGGATCTTTACTAATTAAATAATGTGGGAGAAGAGATGCACAACAAGGAAGTGTAAAGCTCCAACCTGATAAAGGTGGATGCCACCAGAATTAGACTGCCTGTTGTTCTTTGGGTTCAACAGAACTTACTTTTATGGTTTTCAGATGTGATCACATGAATAATGAAAAGGGCCTTCATTTTTTAAAAGCATTTGTAGCTCTAGATAGGTGGTTCCTGTGGGAAAGGTGCTTGTGGTTTGGGGTTTTTTCTGGTTTTTTAAATGATTTTAGATCCCTATTGATTATGACTGTACAGCCAGAATAGGAGCAGACTGCTCTTTCCTTGTTTGATGGGTGTCCTTGAAGTGGAAAGAAGGGAGTTGGTACTTTGAAGAGTCCAGACATACAAGAGTTGCACTTTCAAGAACTTAAAAAAAAGTCCTTCACCCCTCCTAAAATTCTGTGTGTATTTTTAAAAGGGTTACGTTAGCCTCGAGCATTTAAAATTATGACATCTATCCCAAAAAATCATGAGTTGCTTAAAAATAATTGTTTGGTTCCTTTTCCTTGCAGTCTAGTTTTTGAGCTTTCAAGGTTTATTTTTTCAGTCTTTCCTCTGCAACTGTAAGAGAACTTTATTTTTAAATGAAAGCTGAGATTCTCTTGTAATCACATAACTCTTGGAGATTTGGCAATGCTAAATACAATGTGAATTTAGAGTGACCATTCCAAGGTGAATCATTTAGTGATGTGTCCTCAGCATTTAAGCCAACTGGGGAATTTCTTTCTTATGTCTTTCATTTTGTCTTTCTAAATAATCTGCAAATTGGCAGCAATAATTGGAAGCTTGGTAAAAGCAGTAGAAGACAACTGCAGCCGAGTAAAATCAGGGGGTTTTGTAGGTTTTTTTGTTTTTTCCTGGTATGTTAAGATAGATAGATTCTTACAGAATCTAGGTATTAAGGGCATTCTGCATTAAGATTTCTCTAGAGAGGAAGGCTTTGGTTGTTTTTGTAGAAGCACCCTTTTCTACTCAGTCAAGCATTAAAATTGGCAGCAGTTCCTGGAGTAGCAAGAAAATCCTTGTTGTTGTCCTCATATAGTTACTGAAAACAGTAAGAGGATATGTAAAAGCTTTAACTCCAAGGAAAAATATTTATAACTGTGACATTGTGTTTCCTTATAGGAATTTATGGGCAAAATATAGGAAAGGATGAACACAAGTTATAAATAATATTTCTTATGTAAACATAATGGCAGTAGCAAATTCTTTTTATTTAAAAATTAATATTGATGTTCATTAATATAAATTACCACATTTCAGATGACTCTGATGTCCTTGAGGCCAGATGTCACTGACTGATTTACAGCTTCCTGGGGGGAGGAGGAGATGCTGTTTTGTCAGTGTAGGCACCAAATTGCTTCAAATAGTTATTTTAGACTAAATTAATTACTAATGTATTGTCAGCAAAGTCGATTCACACCACAGATCAGCAACATGGAAAACTCTCTTTTAGAACATATTGACTTGGATTTTGAAATGCAGGAAAAAGAACATAAAGCCTACCTTTGACTCACTGAATTTCTGTCTCTTTTAGGATTAGTGGTTTGAAAACTCCTGCCCGGGAACATGCACACAGAATTTCCATGTGCATCATTAGCAACTGGGGAACATCCTTCAGAGGCAGTGTTTCAGGCCCTCATTGATCTGAATTCTACTTTTAAAAGTAATACAAATGCATGTAGCGAGGATGTGTGGGAGGAAGCTCTGCCACCTCAGTCACACCACTGAGGTCAGATATCTGGATTAAGTTTCTGAGTGCTTTGGTCCTTTGGACATCATGTACTAAATTGCTGCAGAAGAGGATGGCAGATGTATTTGTAGACCTATCAGCAGCCTCTGAGGAACCTCCTGTGGGAACGCTCATGGGCGATGCCTCTGCAGGCAGGTGGGGTGGATATGTTGTGTTTGCATACACTGGCAGGTTAAAGGGGAGGGATAAAAAAAGCAGGCTGGTTTGAATCAGTGCATCTCTGTCCATTAGGTATTCATTCAAATTCAACCACATGAAATACGGGCAGCCAACAAACCATCTCTTGTAAATGCCTTTTATTCCAGCAGCTGAAATTCAGCACATCTGTAGGTGTGTGGGTGGGCATGCTTAGCATGAGTAGCAAACTAATGTAAATCCTGTATTACAGAGTTTGTTTGATAGCAAATCTCACATATATATGAGATAAATCTCTGCAGGCTTCTGGTAGCATAAGGTTCCATGGCATACAAGTACAAACTACACAGGTGATATGAATATAGAGAATAATGCACAAAGAATTCACATTTTGAAACTCATCTGCCCTTCATATAAATCAAACCCATATCCATTGAAAGTCTTGGAAAGATGCTACAAGGCTTTTGAAATGGTCCATGTTGAACATGGGATATTTTTTCCAATTCTTATAAATAATTATTTTCCTGTGTTTGGTAAGATTAGCTGCAGAGAATTTATATTAAGACTGTGTGGAAAGGAATACAGAATTTGAGGTAATATCAAGCTGAAAAGCTGGTTTTAAAATGTGTCTGTGATACAAAAGCCTTCTATCAGAGGCAAATGCATCACCCCCTCAAGTCTTTTTTCTCATTTATGAAATAAGTAAACGTAAACTCTGAATTCTCATTTTCAGCAAGTACGTTAGTAAAGCCGAACTGACCTTGACCTTAGCTTTGCTAATTTCCGAAGTCTGATATTTATTCCTTAGTAGGAATAGATTGGTAGGAGTAGATTGTTTCCCTTCATACCACATACATAAATACTGCAAACCTTTCCAATGCCTTGAATTACAGCGTAAGTAAATAGCTGGTTTTAATCTCCATAATATTTTGAGAGCAGACGTTCTCTGCTATGACTATTAAGACATACCCAGCAGCCATTTCTGTAACACTAAAACCTCTCATATATATTATTAAAAGTAATGCTATCAGCCAGGGCTTGTTTTATGCCACAGAAACTTTAAATAATAAAATGCAGCATGGATAAAATCTGCAATAATAGTAACTTAAGCAAAATTAATTTAAGTAGCAGATAACATCTGGGGCAAAATGTAACGGTATATTGGTAAGTTATGCAAAGTTGATATTATAATAACTACTACATCTGTGGAACTCATCTCTTAGAATGCTTTACCAATCTTCTTTCCTGCCATTATTCTGTTTCAGAAATTTCCCTGTGTACTATTTTACTGTCTTTTCTCTGCCTGTGTTTGTAAAAAGGCAATTTGCTACCTCTCAACAACCAGAAAAGTGTGTGAGTTTATGTACAGAACAACACAGCGCATTTTATACAAACCTGTCTTCATGCACACTTGTACCAGAAAGAATTCCAGAGCAGGACTGTGGCACAGGGCTGTGCTCTGGGAGCAGTGGCTGCACCAGCTGCAGTTCTCAGCTGAGCTCGTGCCAGTGGGCTGGGGAAGTGGTGCTGACCCATCAGTCCCATGTCAAGCTGTGCTGACTTCTGGCACCCCACCTCGCCTCAGAATTGGTAAGAATAGTGCACCTAATTGTCCCTCCAGTCTCTTTCAGAGCAGCTGATATGCCAGCTACGTTTGTGCAACTGCCTCACAATGTCTTTATGTTTGAATTACTGTGGACCTGCTGGACCACAATGTGCAGGAAAATACTGCCAATTAATTTTAAGGCATTATCATCTTGCCAAACTGTTTCTCACTTTTCAATAGTTATATTGATTCAAGAGGACACTTTGAGTAATACATCTTTGTCATAATGAATAATGCTCACATAATGACAACTCTTCAGGAATTAAAAAAAGGAGGACGAAATTTTTAATGTAGGTCAGTGGAAGTAATTCACCATAAATTTACTCAGACTTCAGAAACTAGCAACATTTTTTAAAGCCACTGTAACTGTATAAAACTTAACTGTGTCTCCTTCTCTATTTTTAAGTAGATTTTACTACAGAGCCATTGGTGCTATTAAACATGAGGATTTGTTCAAAGGAAACACAAAGACTTAATTGTATTTTTTAAAGGAAAGTATTGCATCAGAAGGATTCATTTAAATATGTTTGTTGGCTTCAGGCTCTCACCACAATTCATTCGTTCTAATTTTCCCCTGGACTTGTTAAGGACATAATGTATAGGAAGGAGCAATGCAGAATGGCATTTTTAGGTCACTATATTTTGGCTGTAAACTGTAGTCGTGCTCATAAACTTGTTATTACTAAACAAAATGCTTCATATTCTACATTGAAATTTCACAGTCTTTAAAAAAAACTTTTGGCTGAATGTTGGGACTATTATGGCTCATTAAAGAGACTAGTTCTGCTGTAATTTAGTTATTTCTTAATGATCCAAGGGTTATTATTAGACATGGAACAGATGAGTAAAGAATGGCTCTCTGTTAAAAGATGAAATGAAGTAAAAGTGTTATTCAGAAAAACAGAACCTCTGAAAATCTTATCCATGCAACAAAAATGTATTTGATTGGCTTGGAATTGATTCTAAAAACCTGGTCTATTTTTTCACATTATTTTACTTAAGAAAAAATTTGTCCTGGAGAGAATAAACAGAATAATAATTTAATCTAAATAAAGAAACATATATTTTGAGTGAATAGGTAACCAACTAAGCAAAAAATACTATTTTAAGGAAGCAGAAAGTAATTTTGAATTCTTACCCACTTCAGCTAATATTTTTTTAATAAGAAAATATAAGGTAATAAATCAGAGAAAATGGAAATAGTTGCTAAATTTAAAAAGCTCTAGTTTTTAAAAAAATAGAATTTGAAAACAAAGTGTCTTTATTTTTGAAAGAAATATAATTTGGGTCAGTTTTTTCATTTTGATACAAAACCCAAACTTTCTGACTATTTCTTTTGTGAGTATATAGGCACTGACAAAGTGCTGAAAATTTGAATTACAAGTGATAGAGGAAAATGCTTCTATAAATCTGTTTTTGTCCTCGGTGATAATCTGCAAATCTTTCTGTCAGCCCTTTAGGTTCTTATAAACATGGGCTAATACTTTCTACACACTTTACTGAGCTCACACATAACAAGAAACCTTGGAGGTAGTGACAGAATCCAAAGTTCTGATAAGCTTTTAGGACTACAAAGAGATTTTTATTGTAATGAAGTGGCTAGGTCTAACTTCTTATTTTCAGTAGTTGCTGTCAGTTCTGCAGATGTATAGAACCTTTAATATTTTCAGCATGTTTAACTGTAGCAAGTAAGTAAATGACCCAAATATCAACCTAGCTATGATTTCAAAAATATGAGGAAATTAATTTATGGGAGCTGCAATTACCCTGATGTGAATTAATGTCTTTTACTTACACCATCCAAGCAAAATCCTTTTTGTAATCGCTGACTCAGAACTGGAACATCTGCCTCATATTCTCAATGCACACTTCCCCTGTAGAGGCCCCAGAGACACCATTTCAGTACTGTACCCTGCTCCTTGCTTGGTCACAAATGCCTTTTTTTGCCCTATTTGGCACATATGTTCTCTGTCATGCATTTTTTTTAAAGTAGGACACAGAACCTTGTCCCTTTAGGGGACACAGGGCTGCCTTCTGCACCACTCCTGAGCATGGACTTGGTGCTTCATCCAGCTGCTCTGAGTAGGAAAAGCCATGCCCTTGTCAGAGCATTCCTGGACCTGCAGGTCACACACCAGCAGAACACCAGTGAGGTTCCCATGGTCACAGCAAAGGAACAAGATGAAGCAGCAAAACTTGGACCATTAGTGACTCTTAAATTATAGTTACATATTAAAATATTTTCCTTAGGGCCTTATTTGGTTTAGTGTCACTGCGACTTCACTCCAACTGGCTCCTTTGATACTGCCCTGCAATTTCAAACTGCAACAATGTCCCTGTTCAGAAGTGACAAATTTGCACTGGGAAGACAGAGTGTTACCTGAGCACTGTGTTTTCTAAACACAATTATCCACATGAGTAAGAAGCTATAGTGTTATGAAATTATGAAAATCATCTGTTCTTTCCAAGTATTATAAAGAGGGCCCCTTGAGATGCAACTAGAAATTAAAGCTGATCTATAATAATTTTCAGAATGCTTTCCAGTTCTGAGCACCTGGATAGTAACAGAAAAGGTATTGTTTTTTGTTGTTTGCCAGCCATTTCATTTCCATTTTAAAAAATCTGCAAGAAACCTCTGAGCAATAATTAAAGATAAATTACTTTCTTCTTTTTTCTTTTTTTTTTCCATTTCATGCTACCAGAATGAGATTGAACTTGACCAACCTGCAGTTTCCCCCTCAGCTTCAGCGACAGAATCTCAGGTATGGTTTTGTTCCTTTTAATTTATTTTGGGGTTTTTTTTAAGCTATTTTTCTATGAATTTCCACTGGATCCCAGTCGCTGATGACATTTATTTTCTAGAACATAGCATGCATTCTCTTCTAAGATTGAATGAAATGACTTTTAATGCATTAATCTGTCAGCAGAGAACATTTATTGGAGTGAGCCCCTCTGGGCTCTCACCCTGTGGGAGGATGTGTCTGCCTGGCCTGGGCAGTGTGAGACAGCCATGATGGTCTCTGTCAAGGCAGCACTTCCCAAAAGCAGCTATGTGTATTGTTGCCGGTCTTTGTGCTGGTGCTATTGGGTCTTGTAGAGGGCAGGAGGATGTTCTGACTCAGCGTTTCCTGTGACTGGTTGCAGGGGGATTACCTGCAAGAGCCCTGTCTAGAGGCAGCGTCTTCCGAGGTGGATGCTGTAGCTGGAGTCACTGCTGAAGATGAGAAATCTGCAGTGTGTGAAATCCCAAATGAAATTATTGGCAACCTTGAGGTACTATTACTAGAAAGCTATTCACTAATTTTGTCTATGGTTAGTTAGCTAACTAGCTCAGTCTTAATGAATATAAACTGTATTTATGCTAAAGCTGGCAAAAAGCACATCCATATGCTGTAAAAATGTGAATTAGCCTCTATAAATAACTCCTAGTTAAGCCAGCTTACATATGATAAGATAAAAAATACTCAGTAATATGACAACATATATCTTCAGCCTTACTATGTGTCAAAAACATGGGCCAAATCCTGCTTTCAGTGATGTCAGTGATAAAATTCCTTCCTAGGGGTTCAGGACCAGCTGCTGTGCTGGAGTGTATGCAATATGTACTTAATATAAATTGTTAGATGCATCTATGTCACACGTCCTTCAATTTGTGTAAGAAATGACTCATTTATGCCAATTTTAGGCTTTGTCTGGTAGGTGTGTGACTAGACAAGAGCTGCCTTAATGAAACAGATCAGCTGTCGGTATGTGGTCTACAGACTCTGAGGAGTCCATGATTTCTTTCTGTAAGGTACATTTAAGGGAAAGAAGCTACTGTCACTGGAATTAACAGGAAATGATTGAAAGTCAACCTGCTAGAACAGATTTGCTCCAAGAAACTGCTGGAATTTGGTCTTACTGGCAACAACCAGGTGGAATTAGGCACTTTGAACTTCAGATACAGCACATTAGACACTATTGACTAAGCAGCAGTTTAATAAATACCTAATATTATCTGCAAATTCTGTGGTATTAGTAAATTGTTCTACTTGGACTATGCATCAGTGGGGAATATGAATTAGAATAATGACGCCATCGTTAGATCGACCTTTTTGAGTTCATATTCCTTTTCGACATGTCTTTAGAAATGGGAGGGAATCTCTGGCCTGTGTTATTTTGCTCCTGTCCTTATCAATAGAAAAGAGTAAATTCCTGCTTTTCACTTGACCTCGATGCCATTAATATCAATGCTAAGAGGTTTTTTTTCTTTACAAAACTGCACAGATGGGAAAAATGCTTGATTTTTTTCTTCTTTTTGCAACTCTGGTTGTATACAAAGAAAATAATTTTCCCTCAGGTTTTAATTCTTTCACCAGTATATCATTTTCACCTGTTTTCTCAGTTTCTTGACCTCCAAAGTAATCTTATAATTAGATTTTTACCTGATTCATGATCAAACTCATACCATTTTTTGTTACATGTGAAATATGGTTTCACAATCTGCATTGTGTCTTAACGTATGCATTAACAAGGCAGCTGTTGCTCTAATTGAGTCTAGAAGATAACTTTTGGTCTGATATCACAGTGCTGACACTCAGTGGTCTCAGTAGCAGCCATAGTGAAGTGTGGTGGCAGACAATTTTCAGTGGAGGTAGGACCAGAGACAGAGGTATGTAAAAACTGGAGAAGAAAAGGCATCTGGAGTGGCTGGGAGTTGATTAGCCTAGGGGATCAGTGTTCCAGCAACCAAGTACACACACCACGTAAAGGGTTGAAAACATATTTGTCGATACTTGGATTGAATATGGTGAAGGCCGTCTCCGAAGATACAAAGTTGAGAGAGAAATTCCAGCCTTTTGATTCTAATGTGAGCTACCAAAAACTTTGAAAACATTTCAGCTGTGGTTACCCATTGGTATATTGCAGAATAGCACTAATAGGGATTTCTAGGACTGACAAGCCACAAAGTTCCTAAAATGTCAAGTTACTGCAAGCGCACTTCTGGGACAAATCCATTTGCTTTATCAAAATTACCTGAATTCTGTTAAGAGCGTAACTCTGAGTTTTGGAACAGTTCCTACAGAGTCTGTAAAAGACCTGTGAGCCTGTCCCAGTTGTTTGAACAAAATTTTATGACTCTTAGAAGTACTGTCATTGCACTCCTTCAATTTCTCTTGTATTTTTGCAGTAATCAGTGCTGATACTGAAAAATATACGTAAATTACCCATAAAACACCAGTGTTTGTGGCCCTTTTTCCAGTGATCCCACATTTCCAAATGCCATACAGAGATTGCAATGCATCATCACTGCCAAAGGCTTCATTAGAATATATCACAACCCCTGTACCTTCCCCACAAATGTTACATTGCAAATTAAACACTCAATGTCTACAGCAGTTTAGATTTCCAGAATGAGATACATATTCATAATTGTGTTTGTAATTAAGACAGACAAGCAGCATCACAGAAATATGGTTTTTTTATTGTTCATTCTCAGTAATGGTTTTTAATTCCAGCACTGTTTCAATAAAACACTTTACACTAGAGAACAAACATCTGCAGCAAAGGAAAACAGTGACAACAACCAGATCCCAAAGCAATTTTTCTGATTTGGTGTCTATTGGTAAAGGCTGTCTGAGAATACAGGCAAATTAGCCTATCTCCCAAGACAAGGTTACATGAGGAATGGCAGTCCCAGATCACTTCCTGCTCATGGCAGCCATGCCATCCCTCGGAATTGTGCATGGCAGTATGATAACATGTTATCACTTAAGGACAGACTGGAACACCGTTCTGCCTGCAAAACAGGAAGGTGTGGAGGATAAAGTCTGCCTTGCTGCACTACACTCTGTCAAAACCACAAAGACAATGTGCAGCCTAAGATAGCTCCATCATAACCACTTCTTTCTTCTGATTTTCTTTTCAGGCACACAGAAATGAAACGCTGCAAATGCAGGAAGAAGCTTAGACTTGGAGAACAAAAAAAATTGAAAAGTCCTAAATAACCCGATAAGAAAGGTGATGCTGAGTTTTGCAGGCATTGGGCAGTAGGGGATGGCACAGACAAAGGCTGGCTCGCTGCCTGAACAAAAGTATTTCTGTATAGAGGAAAATGGTTTTGTTAATGTTTACCTAGAAGTACTTCATCCCAGTCCCTCAAATTTATGGTGTTCTGCCAGCGTTGTTGTTTAGTTTAGACTTAAGTTGAAGATTATAAACAGAAGGACACATAATTAAAACATGTTGAAGTTCAGTTTATTTCTGAAGAGAAATTCTAACCTAAAAAAAAAAAGCTGCAGTTTCATTTGCCCAGTTGTGAAATACTTAACAGTTTCTGCTTTACACCTATGGGTTTTTTTTCAGGAAATGTTGCTACAAGGAGAATAGAGAGAAAACATCTTTTTGAGACATTGCAGATATAATAAGGAGAGAATTTAATTAACATGTAATTGCACACCTTTCACTGTAGCTATTCATTAATAATATGTATGTTATTTTGTTTTAATTTTATTCCTAAGCTTAAAAAAAAACTTAATAGTTTACACTTCTTTCTTTCCACCATATTAAAATTGCATAACTGAAGAGTTTGCACTTCAGTATTCCCAAGAAGAGTTCCTTTAGATTTCAGTGGAATGCATGTATCCTTTCATCTGATAATGTTTCCATATTTTGTCATACATTATAGAAATGTTTCATGCTCAAAAGGAATCCAACCAAATAAATGACCTCAGAAGAACCGGTTGAACATCTATGTTTCAAACTTGCAGCCTGTATTTATTGTGTCACAGAACTCTGTGCCCTAGAAAGCATGTGAAATACAAGTCATGGTTTGAATCATAAAGGCTGGATTGGATTGCATGTTTAGTGGAATATATGAGAAATAGAGTGTTTTATTCACTGCATTTTCATATTTCCTTACCACTAAGTAAAAAGTTAGGTTTTGTTTAATTTCATCCTCATTTTTTGGTGGTGGTAAATGAGAAAAAATTTGCACGCCTGCCTCAGCCAGTCAAAAGAAGAAAATAGCTTGTAGCAGTTTTTGTAAAAGGTCTAATTTGATGCTGCCTGATTTTCAGGGGCTGCTCCTGGTGGGCACAGTGCTGAGCATGCAGCCAGAGGGGTCATTCCCATGTGCTCAGCAGGAAGTGCTGCTAACAGCAGCTCCCATAGCTAAAGACAACACCCAGTAGCTGTAACTGGCACCAGGAGCCTGGGTATGCTCTGCAGAGTGCATGTCCAGTGTGGGCATGAAGCTCCTGCAAACCAGTGGTTCACAGAGCGTTTTACTTGGTCTCATGCACTGAGAAAAATTCTTCCCCTGGTATATGATAAGGAGAAGTAAGGCCTGTAATGATTCACTTCCAAGTTCTCTTGATTGCTGTTTCTAGTGCTGGCCAGCAAATTAGTGAGAGCTTCCTTTCAGCTATTAAAAGCTGACTGTTCTGCTTTGAACACTGAAGGAATTAGTGAAGCATTATTAGTCTTACCTTTAAAAAAAAATTTGATTCCTGGTTATGTTCTTTGTTGTTATAATCCTATGAAATATGACTTTTTTGGTAACAAAACTTTCTGAAATCAAAATGTCCTTTATTTTGATACATAAATCAATCTCCCAAGACATTATGCTACTGTCACCATTTCCCTGGTTTTGAACTCAAAGGTGAGAACAGAACTTTTGAAGAGAGCTGTCCATATGACAAAGAGTATTTTAAATACTTTTTACTGAAAATGTGTTATTGGCAATTTAGCATTGTTTAGCACTTCAGACCTAAATCTGAGGGCTGCAACATTCTTGCTGTGGTGCTAAGCAGAAAGGGACTAACTGTAGTTTATATTAAGACCAATGCTAAACAAAGACTTTTGTGCATAGCTCTTTCTCCCTCTCCCAGATTTTGTAGAACCTCTGGGAAATTTTAAAGTGCTTTGAAGATGAGAAATAGTATATGAACCTCAAGTATTACTGTGATGATTTGTTAGCAGTCAGTCTTAGTACATATGCATAACAGCTGAGGTAGTGCAGAAATCCAGAGTGAAGTCCAAATCCCACAAACCGTATTGGTAACCAACTTTCTGCTGAACTAAATAATGCTACCAATAAAGAATAGACACAGGGGTTTTTTTGAAAGTGGGAAGGAGGATGGTTAGGAGCCTGAGGGAGGGAAGATGAGTAAAAGGTAGACATAGCATCTCTCTAAGCAGTCAGAGTGTGAGTTCTGACACAGCATATGAACATTGAATTGAAGAATTCTTTAATGTCTTCAGAATGTTAATGTGAAATGCAAAACGTCATGCTTTGGATAGATGGGTAGGAACAAAATGTTCAGATGCAATATGGTGCATTAGGAGCAGTCTCCTTTCTGCATTCCTGGCTTTCCCATTGGTTTAAATCAGGCTTGCTGTTTCTCAAGTCTCTCATGTCATGTTGAGTTGCTGCTCTAGTCATCTCTAAAAATAATTATGCTGTCATTCCTGGGACCTACAGTTGAGGCTTTGGTATTACTATCTTCGAGTTTTTTGCCACACTGGTGGTCTAAAAAAGTTCTTCACAATGCGCATACATAGCATAGTTCCTAACAGGTTCCCACCTTACAGAGCTATCAATTTGAAACCAGTAGATCTTGTAGAAATGAAGGGAAGAGTTGTTGTGTTCTACCTTGTCTTCCAGAGAAGTGGTGGTTTTCCAGGGGCAGAGGACAGAAGAAACAGTATAGTTTCTCATATATAAGGTATAATATTGATGCTTTTTTAGCATCCTCATGGCAAAATCTTAGTCTTTACTAGTATTTTATAATGAGACAGTGCACAACTAGTAATTACTTTTCTAGTAAAAGAAAAGCTCTATTTTCAGGCCGTGCTTTTCTGCATTGCACTGACAGTGTGATGGAAGTTTAGATGGAAAGCAGCTTTTCTAGTAAGAAGCTGACTTGAAAGTGATGGGAAAGGACACAAAAAAAGAAGAGAGGTTTTTACCTGTTTTATAGTGTTTTTTCATGACCTTTTCTTTTCAAGCCTTTCTTCTCTTCTTTTGCACCGAATTTTGATTTGAATTTGAAACTTGCCACAGTGTTTCCATCCTAAAATTGTAACTGGCATTCCTAGAAAAATTGTTTTCCCAGAAAAGCCACAGTGTGCAGGCTTCAAATTCAGCTTTTTGCAAGTTAGAATAAGACATTTTCTTCAAGAACCTGCACTGCCAACCTGACCACAAAACATGGGCAAAGTCAGCACTGGCCTGTTTCAGTCAGGCTCTTTAGCACATGATCCAGCTGACCACTCAAACATGTTCATCCAGATAAGTGTGTTGTACTTACCTGAAAAGCCTCTGGAGCACAGGTTTGGCCCTGGGCTGACCCAGAAGGGTGTAGAAGAGAACCACAAAGTTCTGTCAGCTGGCAGTCTAGGGAGGGCTGTGTTCAAGGTGAAATCCCCTCTGCTTCTCCACCACCCTTCACAAGGACGTGACAGCAGTGGCGGAACACTGTGCTGCTTGTCACGAGCAACTCCAAAGTGAATGTTTGGAATGAGCATTTCAGCCCATTTTGTTGTGGTACTTTGAGTGTGCAGAGCAAGCTTCGGGCTCCAGCAGTTGCGGATTCAGATCACATGTACCAAAAAAAAAAAAAAATTTAAAGGGTAGTTGCAGTGACTCATGTAATTGCAAGTCCCATTCAGATGCAGAGCCTTAAACAGGACATGGAATTAATAATGCTGCAGAAAGAACGGAATGTAAAATATTTCCAGGGTAGAAACAACCTGATGTTTTACATAGTGGACTGCTTTAAACACAGTAGTTCTACTTTTAAGCCTGTGCTGTTGTTGACTCAACAGAGAGTGCACTAAACAGGAGGTTTGTTCCTGCAGAATTCTTCGCTCACAGAGTTGCCTAGGCCTGCTGGGTGTTGTGTTCATTTTGAATGTGTTTTTGAATGTGTCTGCAGCTGACTCAAAGAATAGGAAAGGAAAAGGTGAGTTGCTACAAGCACCCCAGCCTGGTGTAGGGTAGGGAGAACAAGAGGGGGGACCTGTGGCCTTGACATCAAGAGACTGTGAGGAAGAATGGTCCAAAAAAGTTATTCTCCTAAATGAGCACTGTACTTCTGTGTTCCTGGAGAAAGGCTGGTGGAGCTGTATCACTTCAGGCTGCCAATGTGCATGGTCATTCATGGTGGGAGCCTCTGGAGGTTGCTTTCAGCATCTTTTAAGGTGAGCCTGTTCCTCTGGTGACTGCAAAGGTGGCATCAGGATTTTGTCTCCCTTCACTGAGGTTGGTCTACATGAATATCTCAAAAGTTTTCATTTCTCTCTTTCCAGCCATTTCTGAAGATCTTTCATACAATATTTTCTTGACATTTGAATCTTACATCTTTTAAATTTCAGCCAAGACAATTTTATTGTCTATTTTTATGATTTCTTTGATCGTAGCATAAAAAATGTCATATCTGGACAGAGCAGGATCCAAGTATCCTGGGCTGCTACTTTTGGCATTGGCTGTGGGAGATGGTCAGTGAAGAGCATAGGAACAGGGCATCCTAAGGGCATACCCCTTCCATGTATTGGTGCTTTAGAAACTTGTGGAGCCAGAGTATGCACCCATTGATTGAAATTTAAGGATATCATCAAAGGACATAATCTCTGTGAGTTTGTCTAGTCCTTTTTTGACCTCAGCTATGCTCCTGCCCACCATACTATTCAATGGCAGTAAGTTCCACACTGTCATTTTTGTGTTGTTGATGAACCCCAGCTGCAGTGGATATTGAAGGCTCAAATTCCTCAGCTCAGAGGCTTTCAAGATCCTCAGCTGTATTGGTGGCTTGTGCGTGTTGAGAGTGGATAACCAGGAAGACACTGACTTTTCGTGTACAGACGCAGCTGAGATCGAGGTAAGAGACAGCATCTGTCAGTCTCTACAAGACTCAGACATTATATATGCCCTGTTACTGTTTGTCACTTCTTTTTGTGCCCTATCTAACTTGGATTAATCCTCCTGAGCAGAGATGCATCATTCAGTCTTCATCTGTGTGTCAGGGGACACACACGTGGCCCTCCCTGGACAGAAAGATACTGACAAAGGGAGGAAAGATGACCATCTTTGGTCTGTTAGGCAGACAGCAAATAGTTTGCCATTCTAATCATCAGAGCAGCAAGTTTCCTTGGAGCATGTAAGTCGTGAATTACTACACAACTCCAAGAGGAAAATTTTGCCCTTTGATTGTTTTCCAAAGAAATGTTCTCAATTTCTTTTCTGCCAAATTCATATTACAGATCATGCTAACAAATTTTCCCAAGCCTTCTTGACCTTCTCCCTCCTTTCCAGTAGTAAAAGAAACTTCACTCATGGCAGAGAGATATTGAAGATTGTTAAATTTTGCTGATTTAGGAACTGAGTGAATGAAACAAAAATATAGTAGATAGTACATGTCAGAATGCAGTTAGCTACACTGGTAAGGACGATGAAACTTGTGATAATTCTGCTGTTTGACAGTGTGTTAGAAAATTGCCTGCTAATGGTTAGGTGGGGGAGCTGCACGTGCACTCTTATGATGAGGGCAGAAGTGTATGTATGGCCCTGGGGAGCCCTGATTTGGGAGAATATTGGTTTTGGTTTATTTTTCTCCTTATTTGTCCCAGTAAATCTCTGCCCGCTTTTGCTGAACACAAGGTAACAGCAATGCTTTGCTTCAAATAAGGTGTTTTACGTTGATTGGAGCTTGAGGGGCTCAGTGTTAGTAGCACCACTTCCTCTGTTACTGACTCATTTGTAAACTGCTGAGTGAGCCTGAGAGGTCTCTAGCCTGAGTTAGGATTTTGGGGTGTTTTCTGAATGAGCAAGGAAGACACCTCTTTGCTGTACTTCCCTGCTGTTGACAGTTCCGGTATGCAATCGTCACAGGGCAGTTTTGCCACTAACCCAAATTTTTCCCTAGAGTTTTCTTACCAGGATCTGTCGGGATAAAAGAGGGATGCAGATTTTTTATGCTCTGAGATCATTCCAGCCTTTTTTTGAAATGTCACATTTCAACTTAACAAATCTCTGGATCACGCAGCTCCAATGCCCCAGAAGCCATATTCAGTGACATACTACAAAAGCAGGACTGATACAGATCTCCTGACTGCATTTCAAAGACATACCTTTGGATTACAGGGTTGTAGATGAGACTTTAATTCTGTAGAACTCAATGGAAAATTTTCATTTGCTACCAAAGGCTCTCACTTTAATTTTTTTATCTTCTACTCTAGTTTTCTGTTAGTAATATAGATATGGGGGCTGATCTCCTATTGAAGTAGGGGAATCAATTATTCAAGTGAATTCTGTTACTATAAGTGCCAGTATTTTTGTGAAACTATTATTACATAGGGCTACATGAAGGTATGTCTTTGTTTTATATGTCCGCTTTCAATACTGTCTCCCAAATATAAATTATGACGATGATTTTTAAGCCCTTAATCTCAGTTTTACTAACTCCCTACTCAGACAAAATGCTTCTTGATGTCACGAGGCATATTTACCGTGGCATGACTCAGGAGTGACAGAGGTGTGCTGGGGCTGGGGCAGCAGCAGCAGCCCATGATGAGCTGGGGAAGCTGGGCAGGGGCCAGGACAGCCGGGATGAGCCCCTGCTCCTCCCACATGCTGAAAGGTGGATGCCGGTGCTTCCACACCATGGGGGAGCCTCACTTGTGCTGGGGGTTGTCTCTGAGTAAAAACAGAGTTTTGAGCATGAATCTATCAGGCTCAAAGCAAGAACTGGGATCTGTTTGCAGATCCCTGAGTTGCGTTCTGAGCAGGTTAAATGTGTGTGTGTGTGTGTGATGGTATTTAGAAACAGTGATTTAGATGGATACACATTATTTCTCAGCTCTGTGTCAACAATCAAAACCGAGCTTTTGGATTTATTGGTTCCCAATCCTGCACCTATCTTAAATCATTACCATATAATAAGGACTCTATATGGTGCATTGTCAATGAAACCTAATATTGAGAAGATTACCAATCACCTAGTGCAAATGGAGAGCGCTGTAAATGATTTAGAGGATACATGTCAAACGTTAAAGCTATCTAATACCTTCTAAAGTAGGTTGATACTCATAAATCTAAGATAAACGACCTGTAAAACCACTTAAGAAGAAATAATACTCATTTAATCAGGCTTCCAGTGGAAAGACTGGGTAGGAGAGCAATTCATAGGGAATTATGAAATCTCTTCTAATTCAGGACTTTGTTGATAGAGAATGTAAACATACATTTGATAAGCAATTTTGGTTACTTGAAACTACTGTTGTAATAGCACTAAATTATGCCCCCACTGAAAAAAGAAAAGATCAAAGGGCATTTCTTCTATGGTTTAATTGAACTCTTATTTTTCCAGATTCAGCACTGTGTGTATCAGATGGAGATATAAAAAGTATTCATTAGAATTACTGTTTTGTTTAATGACAGGGATGTGGTGTTGGATTGGCTTCTGTCAGTGTGGCTGTCCATATTCGCTGATAACAGTAGATTCATTATTGCATTTCCCTGGAAGGAGAAAGTCATCATTTGCTGGGACAAGCCTGGTAAAAAATACAGTGAAACAAACTCCGTGTTTTCACAGAGCTGAGTGGTACATTGCACGAACTAGGTTTGTTGAGTTTAGAGTTCTTTTCTACTTTTTTTTTCCCCCAGACCCACTTGAAAGGTGGCTAAATGTGTGTGGTGGGAAAATTAGGTCATAATTTTCAGTACCAAAGGTCTGATTCTTCAGTTCTTGCCCAGACAAAACTTCCATTCTCTTCAATATGTTTTTAAGGCCACTTGTTAATTCCTGTTCATTCTCTTGACTTTAGGAGTGCCCAGAGCTCAGTGTCACTGCCAGCATTTATTAGCAGTTGATGCAGAGCTTTTCTTGAAGAGACTGTAGTGGTATACTTAGCCATGGAGCAATCTTTCCAAAGAGCTCTGTGCTGTGACTCATGTGACTCTGCTGCTCTGCTGACCCTAGCAGGCTTACTCATCGTTTACATAGTGGCAAACAAGGTCAGGTTCTGGCTTGGTGCCTGATTTCCCTTGATGCAATAAATGTGCTACTTGCATATGCATTTTACATCAGTTAATGTTTTTTAGGATAAACTGGGAATTCAGCTTCTTTTCTCTTACTGTGAAAAATAAGGGCGCTTAACTCCTTCTCTGAGTGGAATCGGTGAGTGAAATGCAAATGCAGCTCATCCCTGTGTAACTCATTTGTACTGCAAAAATAACCAGGGGATGGCATGGTTATGGTTAAAATGCATTATCCATCACCTTCTTTCTTCTGCTTTGCTCTCACAGAGGGCAAAACATAGATGCGAGCTCACCTATGCAACAGCTGTAGTCTCATCCAGTCATAGAAGTGGTGTTTGGATTGGTTGAGTTTGTAGTGGGCAAGGGGGGCAACCTTGGCAGCACATGCCCACTGGTGAAATTCTGAGATACTGAAGTCTATCTGGAAAAAAGCTTGTTGATTTACTTTCTAATTTCTTCTCAGCTGGCATAGAGTCATTTTACAAAAATACCAGTTAAACCGAGCATACATTAAAGATCATTTCAGAAATATGTCAGCCTCAAGAACATTGCTTTTCCATTTCCTGAGAATACCTTGGAGTAACTGGTTTTGCCACTCTGAAGCAGAACAGCTGTTGCATGTATGTGTTGTATTTGCATTGTGTATGGGAGGGTATTTGTTATTAGTTTAAAAAAAATGAAAAATCAGAGACAACAGCTGACTTTTACCTGATGGTTACAGGAATTGTGTTTCGCCATTGACAGAGAGCAGAGGAAAATTCACACATTATTGAGAGCTGGAGAAGCCTCTGAGAACTGGGACCTGAAGCCTTCAATCATGTAAAATGGCTTGTGAAGGGTGAAATTGCCTGGGGCTGATCAATTTTTATTTAGATGTCAGTGCTTTTTAAAATCTATGAGTTTTTTTAAGCAAACTCTAAGGGACTGTAGAAGAAGGGTGATTCCAGATAACTGGTTATGAGTTTTTTTATGGCAGTCCAGTAACAGTTATTTTATGGCAGTCGGAGAACTATTTAACCAGTTATTTGATGGCAGTTAGTCTGGGAGATGCAGATGGCTCGGGATTGGATGAGGTATCAGTAGTTTTGTTGTTGAACCATGAAGAGCACTCAACAGTCAGTCAGACTGGGGGCATCATGCACCAGCTGCAGAGGGGGCCTTAGCAGAGCTGAGGACCTGCCCCTCCTCTGCCACGTGTGGGAGAGACCCCCATTCCTCACTCATAAGCAGGCAAATCACATATGCACTCCTCAGTTATAATTAAATTAAAATCTTGCTAATTTGGCAGCATACCTATCGCATTCTGTCCTAGCAAGAAACTATTATTTCTTCTTTTATTCTTTTTTGCTTGAATCCCAAGCTATCAATGGTTTTCAAAGAAAAAGGAGGTTTTTTTCTTTAGAAAAAAATCTATTCAAATTATTCATGATTTATATCAAGAAGGAGCCTTTCCTCTTTCAACTTGCAAAAAAAAGGGGTGAGTTTGATCTTCCTCAAAATCATTTGAGAACCTTGTACGTTTCTTTCCAGAACTGAAACTTTTTTACAAAGCTTTGGATATTCAGTGGAATAATGCCTATTACATAATTGAAGCTCAATACAATACCTTGGGCCTAATAAATGGTCTCCTGGTTCTATAGAAAATGTAACAAATCATAATAGTACTTACTGGGACTAGACCAGGCACAAATGACAAAGCTGCTTTTGAAAGTGAGTTGTGGCCAGAAATATTCTTGGACCAAAGTCATTCTCTTGACTGTCAAGGGGACGTTTACTCCCTTTAATTTTCAGCCTATATTTTATGTTTATCCTGCACACTGAATAAAATCAAGCCTGACAGAGCTGCTACTGCAGCTGTTACAGCTGTAAATGTGAAGAAGGCCGTTTAAGACAACTCTGTTTCACTGACTATGTTATTTGGAAAGTATGCAGATTATATTAAAAATGGCTTGATATGTCTTTATTGTGTGGCTTTTTTTTTTTTAAGGAAGCAAAAGATTCTGCACTATTGAGTAGTTTATTAACATTTCTGATCACAGCTCTTTTACTTCAAAAATAATTGTTCTATTGTGTGCTATGAAGCTGCCTGTAAACAACTGGCAAAGGAGTACACTGGTTTGTATTCTCCATGAAGAAAAAATCAAATTCAATTGATTAATCAAAGGGGACATTCTTTGATGGAAGGGAACCCTTTCAAACTTTATTAAAAATATTGAATAAACCATGAGTGATCAAAGTTCATAGTCTGAACTCCTGCTTCTACTTGAATACAGTAAACCTTCAAAGTAACTCATAAAGCAGGAGATGAGATGTCTAATAAAAAGAAATTCTCAGAGCAGCCTATTTCCAAACCTCTATCTCGATCTGGATCTTGGCTAGACCATTGCAGTCCCACTGATTTTACTGGAGTCACCATGTGTTTACAGTGGAGAGACTGGTAATAAGAATTGAGCCTTGGAGCTTTTTTCTGTGACTAATTCAGAAGTATCTATGAAAAGACTCCCTGTCTTTTCGTTGCGGGTTTTCCTTCATTCTGAAAGAAGAAACAAGATTGCAGTCAGCAAAGCTGCACAGTGATTAAAGATAATCTAGGTATGACCTGCAGGCTGAATGACTGTCCCCTCTGTTCTAGGAGGAAAGCAGTCATATGGCCAAATGCAGGATGGCTGGTGGGAGCGAAGATGAGTGAAATGGAAATTCCCAGAGCTGTGGAGAAAACAGAACTCACTCAGGTGCGATAGCATGGCTCTGTCTTGCAGACAGCACTGAAATCATGGGCCCTTGTGAAATACTACGTGTAAAGCTCAAGTGTGTTAGAAAATAAAATGCTCATATCTAGCAGCAGGAAAAAGTTAATGGTATTTTGATGTGAAGTAAAAAAACAATTGAGGATTATAGGATAACAATAACTGAAGGTACACAGGCAAAGAGTGAAGGAGAGGAAGAAAACACACTGATTGATCAGGGCACAGTAACCTGATGTCATTTTGGTTGGGTCACAAGGTAGAGCACACTCAACATGTCCATATTCCAGGCAGAATATGGAAGGTGGAAGGTCAGGCTGCACCTTGCAGGGAGATTTTCACAGCCACACCAGACAGGGAGGTGGAGGTGGGTACTTGCTGCCTGGGGTACCCTGTGGCTGGAAGGTGGGATGGAGAGCCAGGAGAGGACACCTGATGATGCCCAGCACAGCCTGTCAAAGACTTTTGCTCTGCAGAGAGCAATTCATAATTTTTTTAGAGTAGCACCCCTGGCCCAATAGAGGTAGAAAAACCCAAACCAACAAAAACCCAAAACAAACTCCCACCTTGAGAGCTTTTGAGGGGGGGTCTGTCAGGAAAACCTCTGTCCCTTGTGGGTTCTTAGCTCTGGAAATGAAGCAGAGAGATTTGCAGTGAAGACCCTTTGACAGTCCCCAGTCAGGGTAAATATAAAACTTCTAAAACTCTGATTAGTTGTTTGGGTCAAAAGAGATCATACTCTATAAAAAGCTGCCTTCCTACATGTCATCCCATCCTGTGCAGCACTGCTGTTGAAAGGGCTTGTCCTAAATACTCCATTCTGATATAGCAGCACATGAAAAAGAAAAAAAGACACTTTATTAAAAAAAGGAGCCCTTTCAAAGAGTGACAGATGAATGTAGTGACAGATTAATATAAATTTTAAAACCTGAATGTTATCCTCTAAGGGGAAAAAGCTCCTAAATACACGTGTAAAACAAAATGGGAGAGCAAAACCTCTGACAATGCCTTGCACAGAATCATTTATTAGGTCTCTGTAAGTGATCATTTACATGAAACTTGCATTTAATCTAGTATTCAACCATTGCCTTTTATCTTCTTTCTCTATGTGTTTGTGGGAGACAGTGGTCCCTCAAGCTGCTTCTTTTCCACTGGAGTGAATGTGTAGGGGACATAGGTCAGAGAAGGGAATTTGAATAGCCATGTTTCAAGCTCATCTCTCTGATTCTAGCGTAGACCAAAAGAGGAAAATGATCACCTCTGCTTTAGAGCTGAACAAATTCTTTCCAAACCAAATAAACCCTCAGCTGTCCTGTTAGCCGTACAGCCCTTTGGGTCAAAGCACAAGGGAGCAGTGTGTGAGCTGGAGTGGGGTCAGGGGTGCACAGAAATATTACCTTCGTGTCACTGTGTGGACATGCTCTTTCTGGGATGTTGGCAACAACATGTGGGCTGGCTACAGCAATTATTTACTTGTGCTGCTACTACAAAAGCACCCAAGCAAGGGATTTCTAAACTAGCCCCATGTATCTGCCACACAGTGATGTGTGGCCATCACTGGCATGGTTGCACAGTGAACTCAGCTCAGTATCCTGGATTTCTGATGAAAACTGTTGCACACCTGGGGTAACATCTAAAGCCATCTCCTTGACCTGCTCCTAGGAGTACCTTGCTCAGGGAGGTTGGTATGGTGTGAAATTGCCTTCCCTCTCACAAGAACATGGCTCACTGCTTCTCTAGGCCGTGTTGACACTTCTTGACAAAGATGGGTTGATGGCACAAGTATAGCATTCACTTTGGAGATGTCCAAAACTCTGAGTGCTTTTTATCATGTGTATCCTTTTGTGGTACATGCCTAGCTGCCCTGCCAGTCTGCAATGCTGATTTCAGTGAGTGACAAAAGCATTTCAAACTGAAAGGAGGTATTTTAAATACAGTCAGGAACAACATATAAAATGACCTCAAACAATCCCACATAAAGTCCTTTCTTATTTTCAAAGCACTTTCCCAGCTTGACACCTTTGCTTTTTTATATCCAATATATAATTCAAAATGTTTTATTCCAGGGCAGTATGTGGATCTAAAATATAAATATATTGAACCTCTAACTACCTTTTTTGTGCTACTGCTTTGAAACAGGACCTGAAGTAAATTCAGTGTAAAGATCCAGAAAATTATCAAGAAAATTCCACTTATCAAACTCTTGTCCCCTGTGGTCTTCCACAGAAGAACTTCCAAAGAACTTCCCTGAAGCAAGTATGAGGAGCTCTGATAGCGGCGAGGAGCCGCCTGGGTTTGGATGGCTGTGGGCAGCAGCTCAGGACTGCTTGGGGATGGGCATGCTGAGATGCCTCAGGTGTCCCTTGCATGGCTCAGAACAAGTCAGCCCTGCTGCTCACAGGAGCAGGGGAGAGAGCTGGAGTGTGGAAGCGCAGTCCCATCTTCCAGAAGAACATCCGGGTTTGTGCAGTGGAGGCCAACACAAACCCTGCAGGGCCTGGCAACCCCTTCTGTTTCCTAACACTTTTTTCTACAATGCAAAAGGTCAGTGGAAATGGTTTGTTGTGGTTCTGTGCCCAAAAGGTTGATATCTGATTTCTGCTTTCTCTTCTGCTAATTGCTGTTATTAAATGGCTTTGAAATTACCTCACAATAACTGAGTGCAGGTTTGGGGCCTGTGTGTACACAGAAGTTGAAGTGAATCAGCTCGGAGATGTTTGGAATAGGCATAGCTGGCAGCACACAGCAAAGCAAATGGCTGGATGAATTTGCATCTTGTTTAATACATCAAAAAAAGTTTTAAGCTGTGACTTGTAGAAGTCAAGCCAGGAACAATAAGCTTGTCTGGAGATTTCTGGTCTTAGAAACGAAAGGATACAGAACCATGTCCAAGGTAAATATTGACATGACTCAGGATGAACTAGTAAAATGTTTAATGAAGCTGAAAATAAGGCATCTGGGATAGATGTTTATTGTTAAAAATGAAACATTCGAGTAAAAGTAGCATAGTGATGATGGAGGTTATTCACAGGGAAGCCAAGTTGGGGAAACAGCATAATCTGAAAAAAACTGACTCCAACAATTTGTGAAACATGGAAAAAAATTAGAATTATAAGAGCTAAAAATGTAGGTGAGTAGCAAACAGCTACAGCTAAGGATATTCAGAGTAGATTTTGGAGACTGAATCATACCAAGGGAGAAATTACTCAGGTGTCCAGAATAACTCTATTGGCTTTGACAGATTTCTTGGTATTTGCCTTCTTGTAATTGAGAGTTTACTCCCTTATGCCATATGAGAACTGAATATTAAGAAACTTGGAGGAAAAAAAAGCACTTTCTTTCATTCCAGTACCATTCTCTTGATGATAGAGAATAAGTCACATTAACTTCACAAGGCATTTCAGGAACACATTAGGAGCTTTTGTGTTTCATGCAGCAAGAAAAGAAACAACCCTTGCAGAATGCTGTGAAAATAATGAGAAGGGTTCCATTGAACTGGGCATGGGAATGAATTGGGCTGCTATTTTGGAAGTCTTACACGTGAGTCTGTGTTGTTACTGGAATACTCTGTGGTAAAATCCATGGCTGGGTGAGGCAACACTACCTTCATATGCTCACCAGTGGTGGAGATACTTGAGGAAGAGATGCCAGGAGTTGGAATTGCCTTTTTAGGTATGCTCTATAAACCAGTTTTTTTTCTACCTCAGAAATGTAACCCTAATGCATAAGAACTGATTGTGTACAAAAGGTACCTTTGATCTTTTCCCATGCACCATACCTATAGTTGCAGTGGCACAAATCTCAGTTCAGAACTATCTGGTGATTATGCACATGCAGCTGCAGTACCCCAGATGGCTTTGTAGTAGAGTACAAGGGCACACATTCTTCCAGCCCCAAGCCACAGGATAATCCACACAGCAGAATGAGTAGAGGCAGGGACACAGGAGAAGAAGGGAGGGATGCCTGGGGAAGACAGCAACTGGGAGAACCTGCTATGCTAAGGCAGTGCAAGTGCCCTTGCTCCTTGACTGCTTCTGATGGATTCAGGAAAACTGTAATTCTAGTGTTTGGCTCTGCACCATCTCTCAAAGGCTTTATCCAGGGACAAAGTGAATGCTACAATCTCTCTTAGTCCTCCAAGCAGTCTTTTGGAAAGCTGGGGTCTAAAATAATTGAAAACTTTAAGCATAATCATCAACTTTTTGGCCTAGATTTAGAAAATCCATAGTCAATCCATCTGTTTCCTTCATCTTCTATTCACTGAGGAGGTTTCCTTTGGCCAGCCTTCTTGTCAAGGCCACAATCAAATGGTAGTTGATGGTAGATTTTATTACTAACATAAACAAATAGCAGGTTATTTTGTTATTGTCCCAAGCTTCAAAGCTGGAGCTGGTCTTTGCTTCAGTAGGCTCTACCAGTACTGACATGCAATTGGAATGCCTAGGGGATGTTGATAATATAAAACATATGTTGCTTATGCAGATCATTGAGCGTCACTTCAGTGCTCTCTGCAAAGCACCTTGGCCTGTTGATCCTCCAGCAGCCTCAGCCAAAATAACCCAAGAGCTGCACGTTCTCTGAGCCACTACACAGCGGCATCCCAAAGGATGCACACTCTGGAGAAGGATGTTGACACAAGCAGCAGATATGTAGGATCTTATGCTGGCATTGCTGTCTGAAACTCAGTGCAGTCTTCTCTGGGCAGAGCAAGAAAGATGTAGTGGATATAAAAGCACATCAAAAGCAAATAAGGGATTTTTATTATCATTTATTGTCATTTTCCTCCACACCATTTCATTGGTTTTGTGCTCATAAAAACATTAGCTGATTAACTCACTATCACAGAAAGTCAAAGCTGCCTACCAGAAGCTGTGTGCACATGCAGTGCCTTGATAGTGGTAGGGTGAGATTTTTCTTTTCCTGCTTCCTTACTTTTAAACCCCAGCCAATATAACTCTTTTCTGTCATCATAACATTTGGCACTACTCCCATATGTAGAGATTGCAACATCTGCAAGTTTTAAAAATTAATATAAAGTTCTGTAATTGTATAAACCTTGCTCATTTTAATGGTCCCGGACGAGCAGATCTGGTGCAACCGAGACACAGTCAGCAGACGAAGTGCTCTGCTTGTACTGAGCAAGCTGCTCCAATGGGGCAGGATGTCCATGTAGTTGGTGCCCATGTGGGTGATGATCACAGTGTAGGATTGTGCTGTGGAGGAACACAGGGTGGACTTGAGTCGCTGGCACACAGAAATTCAGTAAGTTACTAGTAAGTACAATCATAGGTGCCAAATTGCAGAGCAATCACATTTGATAGAGCTCATTTCTGTCACCCGCAGTCCATGGAGATCCAGCATGAAAGTGTGAGGTTTCATTTTGTCCATTTCAAAACCACATTGTACATGGACGTCTACTTGACTTTTCATGGATCTTATTGAAAGCCATAAAATGACTTAGTCATTACCTACTCAGATATGTTGGAAATATGGTTCAGTATTTCCAGGTTTATTGAAATAATGATCCCTTGTTTGTTTTTCTAGTGACAGGGAAAGTAGAAACAGAGCTGTGAACAATAACATAAACCTTGCTGTTACCAAGCACTCAGCAAGCAGTTTTAGGAATGCTTTACTTTTCCTGTGTGTATATAAAATCTTAGAGAACCCTCTGATTGTGGCATATTTCAGCATAAAGAAAGCAGAAATAAAATCAGGCCCTGTAATTCATGTGTTCAGTAATGGAGGACTGAAGCAGGAAGAGACAGGTGCTTTTCTGGAAAGAATGTAAGATCTGAGCAGCTGATTCATGGTGAAGTAATATGCTTTTAGCTAAGAATGTTTATTGTAGCTGAACCTCATGCCATCCCCCAAGCCAATATCTTAGATGAATCAGCAACTTGCAAGCTTTATCTCAGCTGTACCAATAGAGTCTATAATATTTTTCTGTCAGTGCTATTTATACATCATCACGTGGCTGACTACTCCAGGCTGTGCTTTTTTTACACAGCCTTGGATGATGTCACTGTGGAGTAGGCAATTGTACTGAACAAAGGCTTTCTTCAGAGCAACAACAATTAAAGCTGATGGCAGAGTACAATTCTGGAGCCATGGAAATACGGAAACAAACTCCCCAGTTTTAAGGTGGCTCTAGAAGGGCTTTCAGTTCTTCAGTAGCTGGTCCCACTGGGAAATTACTTGAAGTGATGTCCTACAGCTGTCAGTGCCCACCTGGCCTTGGAAATGTGTAGGGAGCAGAGTGGTCTGAAGCCTGGGGCTGCTGGGCAGAGCATTCACTACTCATGTGATTGTTTGGGGAAGAAAGCAAGCTCCTCCAAGAAGGAAGATCTGTGGATCCATTCTGCATCATTCATTAAGAGAAACAGGGTCAGTCTGGAAGTCTGCAGCCTTGCCATGTGTGTCTTCCAATAGCCAGGGGACTGATGTCTATTGTAATCTGAAGCAGTGAAAGGATCTACAAATTATTTGTAAAGGAAGATTCAGCATCCTCAGTTGATTGCCCTTTCATTTGTGATGTTCCAGTGAGCCTGAAATTCTTCACTAGATCTCTATTCCCCAGTGCATCATGTGCATTTCCAGCTGTTTATCATCATTCCATAAGGCCAGCAACATGTCAACATCAACAGCTGTGTTCTTCTCATCTGCTACTTGTATTGGAGCTCTCAGAGTTTAACCACCGTCACTGTCGATCAGCGCTGTTTGGACACAGTGTTTGTAACTCTATCCTAGAAGCTGCTTCTCAGGAGCTCCCTCTGTATGTCCTCCAGCCAAGCCATGACAAGCATGTCACTGGGTCACAGATGGAGGCAAGGAAAAGAGAGTGTTACCCCCCACCCCCACCTGTGCTTTGCAGAATGACTGAGGTAACTAAGTGGTTTATTTCAGAAATACTTATAAATTGGACACAATTACTGACTACCTCAGAGACAGAGCTGCGACATGCTTATGCTGCAAGTTCTGACCTCTCTTGCTTTGCAGACCTCTCCCTCCATTTTCCAATGCAGGTTTAGACTCAGGTGTGAAAAACTGCTGTCAACAAGGTTGGTTTTTTCCCCGTTAGGTTTCACAGACTCTCCAAATACATTCCACACCCCTCAGGGACCTGCATTTCCAGACAGGAGAGCACTGGCCTAGTCCCAGTTGCCTTTTTCCAGTTACAGTGGTCACCCCTCTCTAGGGAACAGCCCTTCCCAGGGATCTGACTTTTTTTATCCTCCTCTCAAAATGACTTCTTTCCAAAGCTTCCTTCCAAAGTTTGGCTCTGTGCAAATCATGCCAGCATCAGATAAAGGTTCAAAACAGAAACAGAATGGCATAAATAGAAATTAAGTAAATTAGGAAGAGGTGCCAAAACAGCAAAACCCTAATGATAGCTGTAGCTGCATGTCCATGTGCTGTGCAGCTTCCAGGCCCCGCCAGAGTGCCAGGCTGCCCCACAGTATTCCTGGGAACATATGCATCCACTGTGTCACTGGCACCGCCTGCTTTACCTTGGACCGCATCTTCTCCCAGACTCTCTAGAAAGCTGGGGTTTGTGCAGAGAGTTGGTGCCAGAGCTCCAACCAAGCCAGCAGCAGCCTCTCTGTGGCTGGATAATTTTTCCTCACTTGGTAAACTGTGCTTGTTCCATCTAGTCAATGCAAACAGCCTTATCCTCTATGTAGCCACATTTTGTGGAAATCGTGGTCTACCTGCGTCGTCAGCTCAGCCATGATACTATATGGTTTATTTCCCTCAGGAACCAGAGGAAACCTGGGCCAGATTCCCAGCTGGTGAAAATCAACATGACTAAGGTGAAGTAATTTTGGACCATCTGATGGTCTTCATTAATGGCTGGGGCTGGAAAGGTAGAGCACATTTTTTTGCTACTTATTCATTATTGATGCTGTTTTTCCATAAGACCATTGATCACAAGTGAACAGGAGATACATATGTGAGAGCTATTTTCCTAAGCAGCATAAGAACAGAGGGTTCCAGGCTGAGATCCTTCAAGAAATGGCTGTGTGTGGTGCTGGCTCTGCTCAGGTAGCCCTGAGTCCCTCAGCTGGGCTCCCACCACTCATTTCCACAGAGCACAGCTTGGTCCCCTAGAGCTATGCTGGAGATAACCTAACCCAGCTTTATGTTGGTCTTGTTTTTGATTCCTGGTTCTCTTTATTCCACAAATTGGGACATTCTTAGTTTGAAAATACAGGCAAAGTTTTAGAAAACTTTTGGGATGAGAAAAAAATGTGGAGCCAGTTGAGAAAGGATGTAATAACCTGTCACTCTTGGGTTGCTCTGCCTATGCATATGTTTTTGGCCTTGCCGTATATTGAATTCTGGGGACCTATGCTTTTGAGGGCGGAAACCTAGAAAGGGACGTAGGTCTTGTGCAGAATCTTTCTTGCTTTTTCCTGCATCCTGATGCCCTTCCTCAGCAGCTTGGCTTGCCTTTCTGTAGGAGGGGTGGTTCTGGGGCAAGGGAGAGGTTCTGTGAAGAGCTGTTGGTCTGAAGCTCACAGGAACTGCCAAGTATGAGCACAGTCAAACTGCAGTTGTTCTTCTGTGACACAAAACAAATGGTGAAGCTCTAGAGTGGTGGTTTAGAGAAAGGTAACATCTCCTGTCAGACCAGCTGACATGCATGGGAGAAAGGGGACGACATTTTGGGCACATGGGTCTGTGTAATCAAAAGGAATGCACTGAATGAATGGGCCTGGAGTAAGGGAGGCAAAAATAGAACCAGCCATCTGTCAGTGCACTCCAGGATGCCTAACTGGGAAGCCTCAGTGCTCAGCTGCTGAATGTCCTGCCTGGTTTCATCACGGAATAGAGGCGTCTGGAGCAATCTCTCCTTGTGGGCTGGGTACAGCTCAGTGATGGGGCGTCTGGGTGAGCTCCCCCAGTGTGCTTCTGCAGCACTTGTGTGTGCCAGAGGCATCTCTGTCCTGAGGATCATCATCTTCCTCTGCTCAGGCAACAGGAGAAGTCCTCATGGCAGAAAAGGTAGGGAATGACTTGAGGCAGGTCCACATCTGTTGTCTCCTCCTGCGTGGGCAGGAGAATTTCTTTCACAGCAAACAGCCCAGCTGCAAAGGCTGGAACAGAGAGGAGGCAGCCCAGCTGGGGTTGTTGCATTTATCCAGAGGGGATCCTAACATTACTTGGAGATGTTACCTCTGCAAATGGTAGTCAAGCATTATAAATATATATGTAGTGTGTATGTATGTAATGATTGATTTCATAGTCACCACACAAGTTGGAAATATTGCTACTGTGGTGCTTATAGACAGGGGTTAGTCCAAATTAAAGGCAGGAAATTCCAAGGTATTGTTTTTACGGAAGCTGTGACAGCTGAATTATATGGGCTTGTTAAGGAACTAAAGATAACCTCATTCAGAGTAGATAAAAGCATTATGTATGAGCAAGAAAACTGAATTACAATTGGAGTGGGAGCTGTAAGTCTGAATATCTTGACTGTTGTGTGCAGTAAATGGAAACTCCATCGTGCTGTTATATTAATTTGGTAGGTTTTATTTAGGGACAAATCTTCAAATTCTTTACCTTAAAACTCCAGTGAAGGCACTGGGGAGTTTCAAATACAGAAAGATCCAGACATGGGATTCTATGCCTGGTTCATAAAGGTAGGATGAACTTCCATCTTGATTGTTTCTGCTGTCGTGATTTGGTGGTGGGTGTAACTGTGGGAAGCATCCTGCATTGCCTTCAGACACACCAGGAGGAGACTGTAGAAAGTAAACCAATCTGGAATTATTTTCTTGCTGATCACAGCCTTTTCTGGGACAAAAACCATGACAGAATCTTGGAGAATAGAAGCCTGACCTGATAACATCCACGGCACCCCTCAAGGCCATGGTACCCCTTCCCACCACAGCACGTGTCTGTTTAACAGCGGGGGCACTGACAGGCTGTGTCCCACTTCCCACAGCTCTCCCTTGGGATGACCACGTGGATGAAGGACCAAAGTATCTGGCTGCCATCAGCCATGCTACTGCACCCTTGCAGCTGCCAGGCAGTTGTCTTGGCAGGAGATCTTGGGGAGCCCTTTGGGCTGAGGAGAACATCCTCAGCCGACTTCACTGCTGCCTTTGTTTGGGGAGCACTGAAAGAGGCACTGGGGTTCTGTACCTGCTGTCCCTGCTTAGAGTGCCCATCCTGAGGGAGCATCCTGGCAGACACTAACCTTTGCTCTAGACAGGCATAGGGAAAGCACACCTCTGCTGGCAGACCTGGGATGGGATGCTCTCCATTTAGCATCAAGCAGAAATTTTGCAATGTGAAAATCTGATAAAAACACACATATTTTAGCTGGCCTTCCTTCATCCAGTATTTGAAACCTGGCATCTGTGTGCTGGCTGCACTTCTTAGACCCAGTGGAGCAGCTTTTGGAGATGAGTTGGGGCTGGACTGGGGCTCTGCCCCAGATCTGGCAGAAAACATGGCTGGGTTTTCCAGAGTGGCTATCAGAGTTTTTCTGTCATTTTATTGCAACATCTCTACCTTGCCACTAGTTCTCCTACTCTGAGACAGTAATTGGTCTAGGTTTTGTTGCCACAATATTACATACCTGGAATTTGAGACATTTTGCTTCTGCTTTGCTTTGTTTTAATCAGACTTGCTTGAAATGTCATATTGAAATGAGGAAAGCAGCAGTCATAGACTGCAAGGCAGTAACTGCATACAGAGCTTGGCAGGAGGCACTGGGACTACCTGAGAGCTCTAGTTGGCACCTATAAATATCAAATATATCAGTATGTGTAGAGAAGGTGAGTGCAGAGGACAGAAAATAGTTTTACTCTATGCTGTAGTATGATTCATGCTTTTAAGATCAAAAGTCTCTGTTAGGTTCCAGACTATGATTTTATTTGCATTTACATCAAAAGATTTAAGAGCCTTCAAACCCCAGCATTTTTAAAAATAACTTTTAAGCATTCTGTCTGGCAATGTGAGTCCCAGTTAGCATGGAAGAAGCCAGGTTCTGCTCATACAGAGCAAATAACTGAAAAATCAGAATTAAAGAAATACCTTGTCCTCAATTTAACTCTGACAGATTGTATTGTATTTTTGTTTCAGGAAAAAGACTTCATGAAATGTGGGCCCATGTAGCCAGGACAGCCCTGGCTGATTTGCCCTACAGATCAGCAGAAACCATGCACCATAAAAGCTTGTGCTTTTATGCAGGGTTCAGAGCCTTAACTTGAATTTTTGGGCTTGTTTGTATTTCAAAAGCAAAAGCTGAATTGCGTCTTGAAAACCGTCTTTCAGGGCAAGTATCCTCCAAACACAGCCCAGGTTTGATCAAAAGGTTCTTAAGTCTACAAATCTTTTGACAAACCCAATGAATGTTTACACTTTCTAAGTAAACTCCAAACCATGGGCTGGCATCTTGCTTATGGAGTTTTTTTCAGATTTGCTCTCTCTTCCTCCCTGCTTCCCCCCCCTCACCCCCCCCCTTCCCCCGGTTCTTGCAAAAATCCAATTTGTCCTCTGGAACTGGACTTTCAAGATGGGCATTTTAATATCTTTATTGATAAACACATGAGCAGGCACAATAAATAAATATCTACATGCAAGCAAAATATTGAGCTGTATTTGTAAAATGCCAAATTAAAAACAGTTTTGTATTTTGGCTTTATTTAATGTGGATCAGACTGCACAGAGCTGACTTGTCCAAACCACTAAGATAATCCTTACCACATATAGAAATAGAGTTTAATTACAGAGCAATAAATACTGTATCTTTTTTTTGCTGTATGCATTTTTCTATCAGCAGACAAAAGCTGACATTTATTTTACTGATAGCCCTATATTTCCTCTCCCGCTACCACCGCAGCAGAATTTCCCTTGCCTAAGGAAATTGAGAGGATCAGAGCACATCTGATGTTCCATTAATTTAAAACGGCTGCCAGGACTTGCATATTGTAGCAGCTTTAAAGTGATTGAATTTGGATTATTTCAAACTCTGGAAAGTCCTGCCTTCCCTGACAGAGGTGTCTTGAGTGACAAAATAAAATACGATATGTCATGTCTGTACATCCTCATCCTCTCACACAGCCTTGCAACAAGCACAATAGAAACCATGGAAAGAACAACCCTAATTTCCCGGGCCCCCCCGCCTTTTTTTTTTTTTTTTTTTTTTGGTATCGGGCCCCTTTTTTAAGCCGTAGCCCAGCTAAGTGGAGACACCTGGTGTTTGCTGCAGCAAGTTCACTAAAAATATGTGAAAGGGGAGGAGGAGAGTGGGGGGTGTCTGGGGTCCCCTGCCTGCGGCACAGCCAAAAATATTCCTCTCCCCTTGCAGGGGCTTCTACTGTGAAAATAGCCCTGCCTTGACCACAGAAGGGCTGCTACAGCCCAGCTCTTGTCCTGGGGGGAAGCTTCACCCTGTCAGGTGATAAATAAAACATCAGCTTTTGGGCAATATCTGTTTTGTAATGCTTAGTGAGTAGCTTATGCAGCATAATTCCCAAAGCAGAAAAAGTTTATGCACGGCCAAAGGAATATTAAAGTTTCACTACAAAAGACATATTGTGGCTGCCAAGGCCTGATTACTCATAAACCCCAAAGCATTATCACCATCCATCACTGCCGAGCTTTAATGACCAAACTAAAAGGAGAGACATCAAAGTGGGGGGGGTGGTGTCGTTGTCGTTTTCAAGAGTAAGATTCCCTAAATATAGGACCAATAGTAGAGCTCAACATATTTTTTGACCAAAAACTTGAAAAATCATTCCAATGAATCACAAAACATACGCTATGTTTTGCTGTAAAAGCCATGAAGTTTGTGCAGTGCTCTGTTATGGTGACTGCTTGGCTTTTCATGCATTCCTAAATTACCATGTAATCTAAAACCTTGTTTTCAGCTGCTCTATATTGGAAAGTCCCTTGCAATAATCAGGATGATTACAGGCTAGTGCAGAGAACAAAACTTGTTTGTATTATTGCAAATAAAAATGTAGTTTATCAGAAATTTTACCTTTCAAGGGAAAAATAAAAATAATAATAATAAACTTTCTCTTTTCCCTAGCTGGAAATATTTTAAGCATGGGATTAATTTTGGCCACTCTATGACTTAAAAACACATGGATACTTGGTATAAAAATATGTTTCTTTCCTGTAGGGACTTGACTCTAATTGGTGTGCCAAAACTATCTCACAGAGATTTCATTGTCTTATCTACTTACATCATCTTAATGCGATTTTATTTTACTTTGTCAAAGTCATATTAATGTAAATGTGTTCTTGATAGCAAACAGAGTTCTTTTTATGCTAAACAGGATTCAGCTGACTCTAATAAAACAGCTTGCAATCCATTAGACTATAACTGTAATATACTTATTTTGTTTCCCAAATAAAGACCGTGTCAGAAAGCTGTATAAGGATTTTTGTCTTGTTTTTCCACAATAATTGCTTGGGTGGGGTTACATTCTGGTCTTTAAATGAATAGTATCGCTTGGAACAAACACTTCATATATCTTTTATCTTCCTCTTGCAATACAGTTCTGAGTTTTCTTTGAAAATGCAAAGCTACTTTTCCAGATAAGTCATCAAAATGTTTCCAAAGTATTTTAACTGCCAGATTAACTATGTCTTGAATACAAAGATAGATGGCTTACATTCTTTATGCAGAAATCCTGCCAATGCATAGCAACCAGCAACAAATTAATTTCTTTTGCAACAGTAGGAAGGAAATAAAAAAAAGAAACCCTGCTTTGCTATGCAAAGCTCAAAAAGGTAAATAGATATTTTAAAAGAAAATAAGGTTACTCGTTCTGAAAGGGTAATCTGTAAGCAAAGAACAGAGGATTAAACATACATTTGCTCTCTTTACAGAATCTGTGTTCCAGCCTTCTCTTAATGTATTCAGCTAATTAAGGACTGCAGTGACCTTGTGGCAGATTCTGAAATCTAGGAATGTCAATTTTTTATTTTATTTTTATTTCTTTTAATGCTGCCTCTGCCACAGAGCTTAATACAATCTGTTTCAGGTCAAAGTCTGTTTATGTCAGCAATGTTCATACTGCACAACTAAAATGTTTTAATGCATTTATCAACTGAAATACTGCAAACATTTCATTTCCTTTGATACAGACACAAAAAACCCTCTGCCTTCATTGCAAATTCTTGTTCATATGAATCACTCTGAGTAATATTTGCTTTAACTTTTGTGTGGTTCTACAAACAGCCTTTATATGGCTGGACTTCAAAGCTGGTAGAAATAAAGGTTAGAAATGTGATAGGAGTAATCTATTATTAGGCATGAAACATTAAACCACTTTTAGTTATAAGCCTTAAAACTTGAATAATATAGATTTTTAACTTGCTGCATATTTATTGTGTTTTCAGTTATTTAAGTCATTTAGCATGGAGGGACTGTTTGGAAGAGAAATATTTTCCATAGGAACACAGACCACAATTGGGTTTAATTTTTCCTAATATTTAATTTAGAAAAACTGCAATATGGTAACAGACGTCTCATATGTCAAAGCTGAAATACTCTGCTCGGTGTTCCTTGCAGGGTAAAATTAATCTCTTAGGCTGACCCGAAAGGCAGGTTTTAGTGAAATGGGCATGGGGTGATGGGAGGGGTGTGGGAAGGGAAAATAAAATCTCCTTCAAATATCAGGGAAGGGGAAAAAATTAACACAGAGGAAAGTCACAGAGTCTGCCATTGACATCCAATGACATGAGCTGATCCAAATGTGTGTATGTGAGGGTTTCTTTGACCAACATGACGCACACCATTCGTGGTTCATCTCTTTCACCCCACAGTGGTTTGTGGGGTGTCAGATCTGCAGGGGGACATTGCTGGGGAGGGATGTGCCCATGGGCCCTCAGCTTTACCCCTTCACTCCCCTTGATAAATTCACATGCTCATGGTCCAAGAGGAGCTGGACAGGGAGATTGCCATGTCTTTGGGGGACTTCAGCCTGTGCAGCCAACGCAGGCTGAACAGTGTTGTTCTTGTTCTTGGTTAGGTTTGTGTACTAACACAGGAGCATAAAAATAAGCTGAAAACATGTAACATTTCAAGCCAAACAGGTCAGCCGGAAATAAACTACCATTTAAAATCCAGAATTTTAAACCTTCATGAGCCTGGGAAAGAACAGGAAGGCAGCCAGGGCCCTATCCTATTCCTACCCATAGCAGTGGGAATTTTAACATGGACAACATGAGACACATTGCCCTTTTCTAAAAATCTAATTTTGTTTCCTTAGGTCCAGCTCTGCCAGCTTGCCATGGCTGCTGGCTGCCCTGCGCAAGGTGGGATGAGAGGATTCACTTGCCCTTTCCTGGTGGGTTCAGCAACAGCACAGGGACATTGGCTACCTCCGGTTGCATTGCCAGGGAGACCTCGGCAATGTGGAGAAGGGACCCATTGCACCATGTGGAGTGGGTAATATCCAGATTTACAGCATGTGTGTGGGGCAGGTGGCCTCTCTGAACTGCCCTGCTCTCCCCTCGGTATCACAGGGATTTGGCGGCTTCCCTCACAGCTGCCTGCAGGGCAGGGACAGTGGCAGAGACCAGGTCCCACCTGGGCCAGGTCTGAACGAGGGAGGGGTCTTGGGACCTTTAGACCAGCAGAGCAAAGTTGTGAAGTGTATGAAAGCTGGAGAAGCCAAGCAAGACCTCTCTGGCGTGGAGTGGGGGATGGCTCACTCAGCATCAGGGAGTAGAAAACTCTTCACTATTTCTATTTTGGTCAGTGGAAGAAAAGGTCATACCCATCCATCTCATTAGTATAAAAAAGCATTGACAACACCATAGCCCCCACCTTTCCTTCTCCTATGCTTCTCCAGAGCACCTGGTCCTGTGCCAGAGAGTTTAATAGGTTACCCTGCAAAGCCTGGGGCCGTGGCATCGCGCAAGGTTGCACATTCCCAGGAAGTGTATGTGCACAAAGCTGTAACAGATGCAGACTAAGGAGCGATGGCCCTGGCTGGCAGTGGCAAGAGATGTTAATATTGCTGGGGAAGGTGAAAACATAATTGAAACCGTTTATTTTGGGGGGCATGCAGGACACACTGAGGCAATAGCTTCTGAGCAACAAATACCTGTAATTTGCCTATCCTGGTCTTACAGCCTTTTAATTTGCTCTACAGACTGGGCTAGTTGCAGAATGTGTAAGCACCCTGAACTGTACACGGCAAACCATTAAACATTAACTTATTGTCGACTTAAAAAACTCACTCATGATATTAAAAACATAAGGGGAAAGAGATGCCAAGCTAGTGAATGCAGCCAGCTGACTGCTGAGAAGAGGCTACAGGGTTTGCTCCCTAGCTTTGCTGTTTTCAGTAATCTGACTCACTGAGATATTTTTAGACACAGTAACAAGTTCCATTGTTAAGTAATTTTTCATTTGAATTTTTCTCAAATTATGCTGTCCTCTTGGCCTGCAAATCCCTTTCTTCACCAGGGCAGTGCTGCTCTCCACACCCCAAGGAGGAAGGGGAGCTGTGGAGGACTGATGATTTGGACCACATGGTGGAACAAGATAGATCTCAGCATCAGGTTGACAGGATATTTCCCTTTCTTCAAAGGTCTCCAAAACCAGCAAGATTTTCTTTGATACCTCTCCAAAGGGATTTATCAGCATTGGGGCATACATTTGTTTAGATTGTTCCTGTAGGGTGGGACTTTCAAAGGAACAAAAGGATGCCAAGTGCCAAATTCTCACCAAGTTCTCCATATAGATTTCCTTAGCTTCCTTTGAAAATGCTAGCTGTGCTCCCCATTGCTCTGTGCATCCCTCCTGGAAAGGTGCCCAACAGTACACTAACAACATGGGCACAAGGGATACAGGAAAGATTGTGACATTTTAAAAAACAGGAGGAAGAATGGCCTGAGAGAGAGAAAATGCATGAAAATGTGGAGGTTGGGGAGGAAACAAAGAGGGAAATGGAGACCAAATTCCCTAGACCCATCATTGTTTTGTTGGTTTTTTTTTTAATTCTTCCTCTCTGCTTATGATTCTCTCAGGTTTTCCTTGACATGTTTTAGTTACAACAAGAGATGAGCATCTATTGAGAGCATGGGCAGCGCTCAGGCCCTGAAACCAGCTTGTGCTCGTGCTCTGGACTTGAGACATGTCGGAACAGACACAGGTGACCTGACGGTGCAAGGCATTAGTCTGGTCCCCTCTCAGGGCTCCCATAGGAAAAGCAGAGGCTATGCCCTAGGACAGGGCCCCAGGGAAGTTAGAGGTTTGGCAACTGGTTGTCTTATGTACTTTCCATGAAGCAGGGGCTAAGTCCTTCCTGATGGTAATGCACTGCCTCAGAAGTAAGCTGGAGATCTACAGGGAGTTGCATAGAGAGATTCAGGCCAGTAGCTCCCGAGTAACAAATGCACTTATGTCCAGGTGAGGGCTGCCAGAGCAATTTGTTCTGCCCTGGGGAAAGGGCCCAATGAGGGCTGTTTGGAGAGGATGTCAGAGAAGGAATTTTTATTTCACGAGTAAGGAGATACAGAGGCTCTCTCTGATCTGTTATAGGTGCGTTAATGATTTGTGAGCGGCAGAAGCGTTTGTGGTCCTCTGGTTATTTTGCAGTCTGAGAAGATCCTTCTAAGTTCTCTAATACCATACTTGTAGTCGTGTACCTGGCTGTTGTTCTTAAATGATATGTACCTAGAGATTGCTGAGAGCCACAGTATGTCTTAAACCTAGTTTCTCCTTAGTGCTTGTTGGTTTCCAGATACAATTTAAGATGTTTATTTTGCCCCCAAGCCCCCATGGCTTGGTGTTGCAAAGTAAAGTGGTTCTGTTAAAATTTGTCTTATATCATAAATTGGTAAACCTCAGCACATCATTTCTCATCCTGTGTTGATCCAAGGATTAGATGTCAGCTCCCTAATTCAGTGAGGACAGGCACAGTGCAGTAGCTCTGCGCAGTGCATCTGAGGAGGGCGAGGGCAGCAGGATGCTGAGGCAGAGAGGGGACAGGGGCCCTTGAGTCCTTGTCTCTTGCAGAGAGCTGGAGGGCAGAGGGAAGAGCCTGGAGAGACTCCCAGTTTGTCACTGGGGCACTCAACAGGGCCTGCAGCCAGCCGGGGAAGTCCTTGGATCTCAGCCAGGAATGGTTGTTGAAAGGAGCTTCATCAGGCACTCTTGACCTGTAAGTTTTGAGAAATCAGAGTTTCACTTTGATTTATTTCAAACATTCAGCTACCAAGAATAAAATAAGAATGCCTTATATGTGTTTTGGAGAGCTAATAAAACATATTTACAGGTCTGCAAAGTCCTTTGCCATGCACAGTTAAATCAGTGTTACAAATCTATCCGAACGTGGTGCTCTGGCATCAGCCTCCAGATGACATGTAACATGTTTGTGGTTTGATGGCCTTCACTCAAAAGGCTGGCTACAATATTTTTATATTTAGATTTATTTTTGGAATTTATGGTTGAAAGACTTCAGCTCTGGGCAGCCTTTCCCATGGCTTTTAGCAGCAACACTTGCAGTTGTGTTTCACGTAATTAAACAGCCAACAATACTTAATGAAGAAATAAATAATGTCAATAAAGTAGTAAATAATTATATGCAGGCAAACAGCAAAGACATTATCCATCAAGCAACAGCTGTGAGCATTAGTTTTGATTAATCAATAATGTTGTACAATAGGAGCAGGAATGCTGGCCAGGCCTCTGGGGGAATCACCAATGCTTTTCTAAGCAACAAGCATTGTGATTTTAAGCAGAACTTTCAGCAGAATCTTTAATGAAATGTAACAGCCAAGAGCTCCTCCAGCAGCATTGCTGCACTTCTCAAAGCCCACCGAGCAGCTGGAGTTGAACCAAGACCCATTTGAGGAATTGTCTGTAGCTGGGAAAGTTTCTTGGTACATCTGTGTTGGGGATACCAGTGGGATACCATGTCCATCAGCGAAGGCACTTTTCAGCCGAGGGTGCTTTGGTGGGGTTTGGTGACCCTCCCAGCAAGGGGCCAGTAGTGGCTGGCTTGTGCCACCTGGGAAAAATGAGCTGGAGCTTTTGGCTCTGCCTCCAGCAAGGTGGCAGAGGGCATGCCAGCCCAGCCTGCAGCTGGAGCCCACAGGGCCTCATCCCAGTCTGGGCAAGTCTTGGAGCAAGCGCGTGTTCTAAATTTTGTTTCCAAATGTAAATACAGCTGAAATTTCCCACCCATGCTGCGGCTTCTCAGGAACCGGATGTGGGCAGGTTCATGACAAAATCAGCAAAGGCTGGTTCACCTTTATCCATACCTCCTGGAAGAGGAACCTTAATGAAACTTCCAGGAGAAACAGATCTCCTCCAAGGCATACCCCTCTTCCTGAGCGTTCCTGCCACCAGCCCATTGAATTCTGTGGCACTGCTGTCTGCTTGGGCAGCATCCCTGGATTGTGCTGAAAGGTTCTGCTACATTCAGCCAGTCAGAGCATGGGCTTCTTCCTTTCCTTTTTATTTTTTCCCCCTTCTTTAATGTGTAAGAGATTTAAAAGAAGGTAAACCATTGAAAAAAGCTGATCACGGCACCAGATCCCAACTTAGATAAAAGGCACAAGGTTTTATAGCCCCTACACCATTAAAAAAGAAAGAGGAGAATGGACAGAAAGGGTTTCTGGTGTGTCAGGGACAGGTTTCCAGAGTCTGCGCTCACATCTTGATCGTTTGTTCCTCATGAAACCAATTGCTGATAACTTCGTGGCATCTAAATAAGCAACAGCACCACACTGCTTCCACCATGAGTCTAATGCCGGGGACACCTCCCGACCAGCAGAGAAAGGAGCATGAGAAGGGAGTGAAGCAAAGGCTGTAGCTTGGCTTGACATGAACAAGACAGATGTGCAGACCCACTCCTGAAGGGTTACTTTAATTCTCTGAGATGGCAGATGCACGTAGGAATTTTGCAAGCATAAGACACATGGGTTTGTTGAGCTAAAAATGGCAAATCTCTGGAGAGGGATGGACAGGGAAAGCCTTTGGCTCTTGTTTGAGAAATGGAGGTTTGCAGAAGGCAATGGGGGAAACATCCACATGGCTTAAAAACTCAAACAGTGCCCAAAGACCTGTCTCGAAGCCTTTTTTTCCAAGCTTTCTCAGCAAGAAAACCAGGAACAGAAATCTCACATGATAATTGCTGATAGCGCAACAAACCCCAGAGGGTTTCCTTACCCGCTTCTCAACATGCAGGCACTAATAAACTCCTGTGTTAACGTTAATATTCCTGATAGTCTCTGTGGGCTCCTTCTCCCAAACGTGAATCTCATTAACATCTGCGAACCCAAAGTAAATGTGTGGGCATTTAAAGGTGTATCCTATAAATTCGGGGCCTGCTGCCTGCTCACAGAACCTGCCTGCCAGGGATGGTAGCACTGATTGCACTTCTGGGCTCTGGCATGGCAAATGGGTACTGCCAAATCTTCACAAATCTGGTAACGTCCCAGATAATGCCAGGTGAAAACTGCTCACATTTCTCCTTCAAAATCAGCCGATATGATTATGGTCTCCCTCCCCTGTGAAGGATCTGTGGGCTGTTCCCAGGGGCACAGAACACACATGTACATTTCTCTGTGGATGCTAAGGCTGGTGAGGACAAACTGACTGTGTTTTTGGTACGACATGGATTTCTTTCCAGGAAAGCAGCATCTTAATAACAGATAAGATTGACGTGACTTCAGAATAAAGAATTATTCTAGGTCCACTTGTAAAGTACCTTAAATACTACTTTTTCCTAACTGGAATAAGGCTTCTGCAGACCTTTTCTTCCCAAGAAGACAATATTTAGCATCTTACGCACTGCATCAGATAAGATAAGTGATGATGTTCAGGTATCTCTCTACAGTCCTGTTATTCCTGCTTTCCTTTATTGAGATGAAGCTCTGGATTCCTAAACCTGGGAAGGGCAGATCTCATCAGGCCTCCTCCTTTCTTGCTGTCCTGAGCCTGTGCTTGCCACTGACTCTGCTCAGAATGGGTTTTCCCTTGGGTTGCTGTTTTCTGGTAGTTTTGGTAGGGGTGGAAGCGCTGCCGCCAGGTGCGGTGCCCAGCAGCCAGCTCTGGCCTCCCTGTGGCTTCACTAAGGACCATGCTGTCCTCTAGTTTCACCAAAATTCAGGGCTTGCGAGTGAGATCTTTTTGAAGGACTGCAATTTTTAGACCCCTTTTTATTGCTAAGATAGGTAAAGCACCTCTCAAAGTCATTATTCAAATGTGGCATATGTTTTGCTGTGAATTTTCGGTAGAACTCTTTCCAATGATTTCCAAAATAAATGAGACTTTGCATAGTACTTTTTCCGTATTTAACATTGCCTTCCTGGTTTTGCAGCCAAGGCTTCCTTTTAAAGGCATGTGCATGAGATTATGCAATCCTAGTATTCCAGATAGCCAGAGCAATTAAAATAAATCAGGCTAGGTATAATGAAGATGAGCCAAAGCATCTGTTTTTCAAGAGGATTTAAAGAAACCCCACCAACACTATCATCCCCAGGGGCCTGAACTCCTGGTGGTTAGACCTCAGAGATTCTTGTACTTCAGAAATGTGTCCAGCACTCACTTGGATAAGAAAAGGAGGAGCTGCAAAGGAAGAGAGGACTCTCTGGTATGGCAACTATCCCTGCTCCCTCCCTGGAAACAGCAGCTGGATAACCCTGTGTGTTTGGCAAAGCTGGACTTGCAAATTCATTCTATTTCCCTTCTAGTGTTTTAGTTTGATGTGTGTACCTGGGTGGAGAGGAGGAGGAATGATTTCTGCATCCTCTCCAGTGTTTGCCATACACATCTGGTGTTTATAACCTGTAGTTATTGATGGTAGTGCCTCAGCAGGAGGTGCAGAAAGGTCCATCCCCCCGACGCCAGTGCGAGAGATCGCAGTGACCTGGGACACAGGAACACTTGCTTATTGGGCCACTTGTCCTGCAAGACAAGAAGGAGCCTTCAGTCCATAGAGTTGAGGTACTAGGAGCTACGCTGATTTGTTTCCCCCTCCACTGCCACTTGGCACCAGATGCCACCAGCTGTTTTCAGGCAAAATCAGGGGGCAGGGTTCCGGCAAAGCACGGAGCAGTCCACAGCCGGTTGCCTGCTGAGCTGCCTTGCTTAGGTAGGATGGCTCAAAGGCAGCTTAGCCAATTGACTCATCATTGTTGTGACATATGTAGCTCAGGTAAAGGATGAAGACATGGGAATAACTGCAGAAGAGACTGCTAGCGCTTACAGGGAAAAATCTGCATGCAAAGGAAACAGCAAGTTGTGGTGGTGGACACACCAGCTCTGCAGGTAGTCAGGGGACCTCAGGAACGCTTTCTCTGTGTCACTGCATCTCAACCTGGTGCTGGCAAGAAAGATCTCAATAACTGGGAGATCAAATGTCCTTGCACAAACCAAACTGGGGAAAACAGAAAAACTCAGTCCCAAAACAGATGAGCAAGGGTTGTCATAAACACTTAGGCATTAGGAAGGCAGTCAAAGTCAGTAAGGAGGTGAAGTTGCCTGCTTTCATATGATTGCAGGGCAGAACAAAGCAAAATTTGAGTTTGGCTGGTGCATCCCCTGCCTGGGAAGCCCACTTTGCCCTGACTTGCTCCCCAGCGGCACTGACTGCTCCCTCTGAGACAATTGCTTACTGTCCTCTGGGGCCCACCAAATTTCTTTAAAAAATGAATTTTCTCAGAAAGAAAAAAACCCACCATGACTGCTCAGACCTGCTAAGTGGAAAGAGGTCAGCTTGTTTACTAAAACTGATTTAAATCTGGCACACTGAGAATAGCAACTTGCTTTGACCACTGACTTGGGTAAATATGGCCTGGCATTCTTATGGGGATATTTCCAGCCCCAGCTATCCCCATCATGCAGGGATATATATATATATATATACACACACACACACACACACATAGGTATATTTTCACTAAAAACTGTTGAGGTAAATTATTTGACAGGAGCTGGATGTGAAATGGCTGGTGTCCATTTCCTGTGTGTTGTTCAGAAAGTGAAGCCCATCTAAAGTCCTACCAGGCAACGTCCCCTTCCAAGCTTTATGATTATAAAAGAAATAATTTGGTCACATTTAGGAACATTTCCAGTGGAGAAATTTTACTCAGGATTTGGTGAGAAGGCAGCTATTTTTAGCAGATAAATTAGCATATTTTCTGAAGTGATACCCAGGGATTGCTTGCTGGACAGTATCAGCATTCCAACTTTGAAATGACAATTCAGTCCTTGTAACATGAGATGAAATGATCTCCGTGGCCTTGGCTCCCTCCTTCTTCCACAGCCATACACAATACCACCACACGTAACGAGACATAATTTTACATAAGTAGAAGACTGTGCTCTGAGCCAATATACAAGTCGTGCCTGATTGAATATTGCCATTTCAGAGCCACCATCTAATCACATTTTTGAGGCCGCGTGAACAAAATAATGTTGTTATAATTACACAGAGCGTTTGTGTGTATGCGCGCTTGTGTATTATATATGTATAATGACATTAGGATGATAATATAGCTGTTTCTATTAGCTCTGTGGTATTAATAAGGTATGACAGAAAGTTATTTGATACCATTTGAAATCCCACATGCATTTTCATATTGCTCTCAGATGTAATTCAGGGACTTGATTTTTATGAGTTATGGCTCTGATGTCACTTGTATTTTTACCCATAATAGGTCCCACTGGAGCAAAATTCATCAGACTCAATTAACAGCATCTGAAAAGTGTATCTTGGTTAGCAACCAATCAGGCAGAAATGGCGTGGCTCTGTTTTAGCTGACCCATCACTCTATGCCACTACATGAAACCAGCTTTGCAGGTAACAGTTAGCAGCCACTGCAGCTCAGTTACTGTGAGAGTAAAGCAACAATTTTGGGGGCTGCTCAGCTGCTGGTTCTTCCTGTCCCATGGGGCTGCACCCCTTGTTATGGGTCTCAGAATACTCTGCAACCATCTGAGCACCCTTCTCCTTTCTGCATGTGCAGGTGATCTGTCTCACCAGTCACTATTTCATTGGTGAATATCTTGATACTCAGTGATGATAATTTTCTTTAAGCAGCCTGGTCTGGGAGCCCTGGAGCAGTGGGGTGCTCATTCCAGGTGAACTGCTAGCAGTGCTGTGGGGGAATTAAAAACACAATGCCAGGGCAACAAAAAGAAATGCAAGGTAAATAAAAAATAATTCCAAATGCATATATGAACTGAAGACTGGGGTTTGCAAGCTGGTCTCACGTAAGGTTTCTGCTTGGTTTGGTCACTTATTGGGATGGTGGATCTTTTGAAGGGAAGATAAATGCTCTGACTCCTGGTATTATTAATGCTTTGGGCTGGTGGTTTGAGCATCTGATCTAAAGGGCTCCCAAAGTGAGAGAGATGGATCCCAAAACTTGCTGAAGTGAAGCCCTCATGGCACTCACAGGGCTTTGCTTCCCATCCCATGCGCTGAGTGGGAGCAGGGGCTGGCATCACCCTCACAGCCCCGCTGTGACTCCATCTCCCACCCTGAACACTCCTCACAAAACTCCTCCGTGTCTAAAAAGCCTGGAAGGGAAAAGCTCCGAGTAGAGAATCAGTAAGTGAAGTGGAGCACCCCAGCACTGCCGGCTGCCCCTCCGTGCAGCCACAGCCCCACTGCAGTGTGGGTCAGGCTGTGTTCCCTTCCAAGCACAAAGCCGGGCTTCAAGACTCCAATTGCTTCCTGTCTCCCAACATGCCTAACCACAACTATTTTTAATTGTAAGGCATGAAAATGAAGTTATTTAATAAATTAACACTTCAAATGCTTTTTGGTTCAATTTTGGCTGTTTATTAGGACCAGTCTAATTTCCAGCTACCACTCTGTTTGATCCCCATCTTATTTCCTTTGTAATCTACTGATCTTCTGTTGTTATCATTGCTGTCTTTTATAGTTTTGCATTACTTTATTGACTTGGTATACTGTAGACTGTTTTTTTTTTTTCTCTCTTCACTGAAAATAGCCTTTTATGAGAAGCTTAAGCAAAAGCCTGGAATGTCCAAAGGAAGGCACAGAAAAATTACAACATTTTGCACATTTCTTTTGGCCAGAGAAAGTTACAAAATATTCATAAGAAGAAACTTATTCAGTGCCTGCAGGACAAAATCCAACTTTTGATAATATGTGGAATTTCAATTTCTGCTATAAACAGACTCTGTATTTTTTTTTTTAATTTATTATTTTGAAGAATAAAGAGTTTTCTGGGGGGAGGGGGAAGGCTCCTATAAAACTGATGTTAGAGCAATGATGAGTATGCATACCCTCACTGCTGGGAATATGTACTCTTCTGCATTGCCACAGCCTTTGTTGCTCTCCCATTCCAAATCCTACCAACATTTGAAACTTAAACAGGATGCTGATGGTCCTACCAGCCAGCAGCACTGGATGAAGTGACACCAAGGGCTGGGGGCTGGAGCCATGGGGATAGAGGGTGAACCCTCCTTTTGTTCATGCTGGGCCCCTTCTCCTGCCCCACGGACAATGAGCTCCTCTACAGCTGAAGGTTAGGTGGGGTCTTGCAGGATCCCAGTGCATGGAGAAGTGACTTGGGCCATCCTACACAACCCCTGCCTCCCAGCATGCTGCATGGATGGATAATCATCCCTCTGCTGAGAGGACCAAAGCATGCGCTTACCTGGTTATTCAGCCTCACCACCTTCTTCACAGTGGTTATAACGCCATGGCTTGAAGGGATGCTTGGAGGAAGACTGTGGCTGGTGGTAAGCTGGGGCTCTGCAACTATTAGAAATGTGGGTGATGCTTCATGCACTGGGGAGAAGCTCAGGGCTGGCACAGGGGCTGCCAACAGTGCCACGCCCCGAGATGCGGTGGTAGAAGCAGAAGGATTTCGGCACAAATGGAGATGGGAAGTTCTCTTTGCTACTTGGTTATATATTGTGGGAAAGGAGCAGCCCTACCTGCCTGAGATAAAGAAAACGAACAAACAAATAAAAACCTGTTTGTGCCCAAAATATTGTAACAATCGTTTGAGGATGGTTTTATCTGTGTGAGAATATAACCCTGATTAAACATGCCAAGGTCAGTGAAAACAAACGTGAATTGCAGAAGAAATGTGTGTTATTCTGGCCAGGAGTTCACTGGGGATGAAACGGAGCAGCACTCCCTGTTTTGCAGGGGCGTGTCGAGGTGTGGGTCTCACTTGCATCACCTCCCATACCTGCCCAGCCCCTGACAAACATCTTCCCTCCCCAGGGGACTGAGCTCCCAAGCACAAAGCGACAAGACTTTAGTGGCCAAAAGGGCTGCTATTCGCAGCTCTGCTGAGCTGTTCTGCCGGGCTTGCCCATCCAAGCCGTGCTGGTGCTGGGTGGAAGCCCAAGCACCGGTACCTGCTGGCTTCCTGCCGTCCTCAACAAGCATCCCAGCCTGCTCCCGGTGCTCACAGCGTTCTCACCGCTGTACGAACCGTGAGGCCACAGACCGGACAGTCACTCGGGGCATCTCAAAAGGGCAGGAAAGGTGAAATCTCGAACAAACTGTAAGGATTTGGTAATTCCTCCAGAGGAACCAGCAGAAAATCAGCCTGTCTCTGGAGAAGCACCAAGCATCGCAGCCAGGCTCGGGCGCCGAGGATGTCAGGGTGAATGCCTCACCTTCACGGCACCGGTGCGAATCTTGCCCAAACTCCCGTGCCTGCTCCGTTCCCGCTACCCGGGGCCAAGCGAGCCGAGCGCCTCCCATAGGGGTTCCCACCACCGAACATCACGGCTTGCAGTGGGGTGGCCCCCTCTGTCCCAGCGGCATTTGTGCACCGACCGTGCCCCGCCGTCCGGCTCCGCTGTCCCTCTGTCCGGCCCCGCCGCCCGCGCCAGGGCCGGGACAGCGGCGGCCCGCCAGGGGGCGCCCCGGCCGCGGCGCCGCCGCCCGCACTTGTTGCTGCCCCCCGCGGCGCGCGCTGTGTCGTGATGCACCCGGCGCTGACGTCACAGCTGGCGTCATTATTAACGATTTCATTTATTTATTTATTTCCTCGTTTGTTTATTTGCTTATTTAATTATTTATTTGTTTCCGTTTCACGGCGCCCCGCTGGGGCGGCTCCGATCCTGTGCCCGCCCTTGCCCCCTCCCCCTGGGAGGGGGCTTGGGAGGGGAATGAGCCAAAAATTGGGAAGAAAGTGCCACTACTGAGGAAAGCGGGGGGGTGGGGGAGGGGGGAAAAGTTGGTCCCCGCGGAGCCACTTTGTAGTGCTCCCTCCCCCCCTGCCCCGCGGAGTCGGGGTTGGCTGCGCTGGCGCGCAGTGATGGAGTCCCCGATGAAAAGAGCGAAAAGGACAGAGCTCCCCCAGAATGACCCGCCCGTCCCTGCCCAGGGGTGGGCGGATCGGGGCTCCGCTGGCGCGAGGGGCCGCGCAGCATCTACCTGCGGGGATGCGGCTCCCGGGGCCCCGATGGGAACTTTCCGTGCCCAGCGCTGCGGGCGGCCCTCGCGCCGGTGCGGGACCAAGTGCGAAGCCGGCGGTACCCGCCCTTCTTGCCGGCCGGGGCTCTCCGCGGCTCAGGCTCCCCGCGGCGCCCCGAGCTGCCCGCCTCAGGATCGCGGAGGCTGCGCGGGATGCGTAGAGCCGGCGGCTCTCCCCGACGTGGGGCACCGCCGCAGGGGGCGAGCGGGGCGCAGGTAAGGGGCCGCCCCCCTCCGCGGGGCGCGCAGCCACCTGCCCGCC
>WEKY01044883.1:0-15362 GCA_013390045.1 Picathartes gymnocephalus | reverse complement strand
AAAAAAAAAAAAAAGACTAAATAACTGCCTTAATACACAACTGAGGTCAATTTTAACAAGTCCCTCGGATTTCCTTTCACCTGTTTTAAGCTGCTGTTAAGTGTTCTGTTTTGTAGAAATACCATCAGTGGTCAGACACATTATTTTCTTATCAGCAGCAGATATAAGAGTCTAAGTTAAAGCTGTGTTTCTTTCACCAGTTAGGGATAATTAAGGGAGAGGATGGGTATATGTCGTTTATTATGCAATTGAGGACAAAAGGAGTTCAAGGGAAAAAAATAGTTCAGGCCTTTTTTTCCCATCTTCTTCTGGGCAGCCCTTAGATATTGCAGTATAATCTAATACAACACCTGCTTGAAACTTGGGCTATTCTCTCATCCTACCACACTTCTTTTTGCTGCTCCTCTTCAGAGTTACTGCCCCTTTTACTTTCCCTCCTTAGCAACCCCAAACCGTGTTGAAAGCTGTTTTTTTCTTCCACACACCTCTCTGTGACAGTTTTTAATGGAACTAAGGGGGAGCTTTCTCATTACTACAGTTTTATAGTGCAGATTTTGGTTAGCTTTATCTTAAATTAGACATTAGGAACCATAGCAAGTGTCTTGCTAACACCATGGCTTTACAAACCCCACTGTCTTGATGATTTTCCATACAGAGTTTCCCTTCCTGTAAATCATCTCCATTGACTCCTGTTCTTTTGCTGTGTACCTCCGAGAAAAATCTAACTTGACAGGAGTCAAGCTTTTTACAATTCAGTAAAATATGCTTCAGTCTGTGCAAGTGAGTGACACGACTCATTGTTCCACTTCTGTCTCAGATCATTGACCTTGGGGCTCTGCAACCTGGATGACCTGGCTGTCCCACCACATCCATGCTGATGCAGGAATAAAAGGATTTTGACAAAAATCTAGAAAATCCACTTTGCCTTCCCCTTTCTGTAAACAAATGACAGGCTTTTTCCAACACTGCTATTTTTCAACAGATTTTGAACCTTTTCTCTCAGCTTGCTAGATCCCATAAAATGCACAGGCCTGCTGTCTTCTATGGTTAAGTAACTTACTTCCAGACAGGGGTTTATTATTTTTTTATTGTTGTTCTGTTCTATTTTTCAGAGACGTGCAGCTGACAATTTGAGGAGACATCATCAATACCAGGTACAGGTCTCTCTTTATTCTTTGGGTAATTATTTTCTGTGCATTCAGAATGTCTTCATGAGGAAAAAAAATGGAAGAATTTCATGAGAAAGCAGAAAAGGAAAATAAAAGGAAAAGAAATATAAAATCTGTACTTATTCCATCTTTAGCAAACAAGCTTAGTGTTTTTGAAGTTTAAAGAAAAGCATTTGAGAAGTTAAATTGTCTTCTTTTTGGAGCAAAAGGATATTTTCTAGAGCAATAACATGCTATCCAGTATTTTGCCCATTGTAACATGGAATGCCTTTAAAAAAAGCAAATACCCACCTGCCTGCCAGGAATCATCAGGACCGTATACGCAGCTCACTGACATGCTGCATCAGAACCTGCTCTTTATCTCTCCAGCTCTAGTCCCCCATAGACAACTTCCTTAATAACCCCTCTACCTAGATCCCCTGTAAGCACTTATTTTTCACCCTTCCTTCTTCAGCTTCTATTTGGTTTTTTTTAGATTATTACACAATGAATAATTTTCAGCTTTATTTTGAATTTTTGTCATGTTAAAAGGGCTGCAAGTTAAACAAGGGGTGAGCTGTAGTCTTGGTAGTTAATGAATCCCATATAGGAAATAACTAGGTGAGCTGGGACTTTTCCAACCTGAAGAAGAGGCAGCTGTGGGACGTACAACAGGGATCTATAAAATCATGAGGAAGGTGAACACTGAGCAGCTGTTTGCCATTTATCTGTAAACTGATTACCACACATGTAGTACACTGCATTAGTGAGGCTGTAGGCAGCCTTTTGGGGGAAGGGATTATTCTCCTTCAGCCCTCACTTGTGAGACTGTATCTGGAGCAGTATGTCGTGTCTGGGCCCCACACTACAAGAGAGATGTTAACAAACTGGAATGGGTCCAGCAAGTGGCCACCAAGATGGTTAGAGGACTGTCATATAAGAAGCTCTGATTTCAGCCTGGAGCAGGTTAGGGGGAATATAACTGCTGTCTTAAATAACATAGTGGGTGGTTAGAGAGAAGGAGCCAGATTTTCCTTTTGTACAATACAAAAGACAAAATGGACACAAGTTGCAGGAAGGGAAATTCTGTAAGGTAAGGAGAATTTTCTTCACAGTGAGGGTAGTAAAGAAGAGGTTCAGGGAGGCTGCAGCATCTTCACCCATGGAGATATTTAGCACTTAACTAGGCATGGGCCTGAGATGACTCAGACAGCCTCCAGGTATCTCTTTCAACCTAAATAATTTCTAGGATTCTTAGAAGAGAACAATGGAAACTACCAAACCGAAGGTTAAAAATAAAACCCCAAATGGAATCTTACTCCATACTGTGGAATTCATTGGCAGAGAATTTCTGAATGCTGAAAGTTTACATTAGTTCAAAATGCATGAGAAAACCTGTCGCAGCCAATTAAACATAGATCTAGTCACTGCATCTTACAGCACAGGAGGCTTGAGAGAGAATAGCTGGAAATAGAGTTATACAACCACACCACACTTGCTCTCTTCATGAGACATCAGCAGCTGCTTGCTGCCAAGCTGCATATTACTGGCAGGAGACATACCTTGGGTCAAACCCAACATAGCCCTTCTCAGGATAAGAAGCATTAGTGGTTTCCATCAAAAAGCAAAACAGATTTTCAAACAGACTTATGGTTTGCATAGTTTTTGTCATGTTGCTAAAGCATGCAAAAGCCCAAGCAGAGCCTGTGAGTGTAGGTCTAGTAAATAATACCAAGAAAACTAACACAATACTTTATATTTTTAGGAAGTTATGAGAAATCTGGTTAAAAGGTATGTTGCAGCAATGATAAGAGATGCCAAAACTGAGGAAGGATTGACAGAAGAAAATTTTAAGGTATGTGTTTATTTGTATGTGTATAGGTGTTTTAGTAATTTAGTAAGATATTTAGAGACTGCGAAGCATATTTCTTACACTCAGTTATTCAGGTAGCATATAACTTGCTTCCTAGAGCAAGACCTTCAGCCTTGAAGATGCCAGGTGTGCCAACATCCAGACAGTAAAGTTTGTTACTGACACCAACATAAGTTTTCTTTTCTTTTCTTTTCTTTTCTTTTCTTTTCTTTTCTTTTCTTTTCTTTTCTTTTCTTTTCTTTTCTTTTCTCTTCTTTTCTCTTCTTTCTTCTTTCTTTTTTCTTTTCTCCCTTTTCTTATTTCAAAAGAAAAAGTCAAATTAGCTTTGATGTTCTGACGTTTCATCTTTCTTCCTAATTTTTAGGAGTTAAAGCAAGATATTTCCAGTTTTCGCTTTGAAGTCCTGGGTTTGTTAAAAGGAAGCAAACTGTCTAATTTGCAGACTGCAAAGATGAGCAAAGACACAGCCTCTCTGTCAGAAAATGAAGAAAATAGTGAGAGTGAAGGAAACAAGAAAGGAAAGAAGAAACCCTTCAGCCTTTTTGACATAACAACGATGATTCATCCACGATCAGCCAATATTGCCTCTGAAGGACATAATGTAAGCAATGGCTCAGCAATGATGGTGTCAGAGTCCACTCAGGAGAAACAAAAGCATGTGAATTTTGTAACAGACATAAAAAATTTTGGGTTGTTTCACAGACGATCAAAAACAAACTCTGTGGAGCAGAGTACAAATAAAATATACACTGTTTCTGAAGAAGTTTCCCGTCAACAGGCAGAAGAACAATGTGAGAAAACTGATGAACTGGAAGAGGGAGAATTGACCATGAACTGTGAATTAAACTTCCAAAATCCTGGCAAAAAATGCATGTTAGCTGAGTCACAAAATACCAGCGAGTCTTTGGATTCACAGGAAGAGGGAAGTATTTGTGCTTCAGAAGCAGAGAAAATGGAGTTACAGAACTCAGAACCTGCCACGCCGCAGGATCAGCTGGACAAGGCATTGGACATTAGCATTGACTCTGATGGGAAACAGGAAACAATTGTTCAGGGTGACTATGTGATAACCAGGTTGTGATGCTTACAGGAGGAAGCATTTACAAATATATATATTTTGCATAGTGCTTTTGGTCGGGGGGGGATGTTTTAAGAATTATATTAGCTAATGCAGAAATACACTTTATAGTACTCAACTGTGGCACATGATCTTGTAACATAGTAGTCAAGAGAAAGAAAATATGAGGACCTTCTGTTTTGTAGCCTGCTTTAGCTTTCACGATTTGTTTTACATTTTTTAATAAATGGAAGCATCTTGTATTCTTGTACTGTTGCAATAACCCACGAAACTTTTTAGCTATCTTTTTCAATTACAACAAATGGAATTTCTCTCATATGATAGTTGACTCGTATGATAAATATTTTTCTATGCAAATAAAAAGTAGCTTAAGGGACTTGTAAGCTTTTATTTAACTTTGTAGGTTCTTAAAAGATTCTGTGCACCATAATAAACATATATGGCTTCTGCCAGCATAATTCATGTCAAGCTAATAGAATCATTTATTTAAATTGCTGGAAACTTGTGTCAAAATCTATACAGAATCAGAAGATAAATTATATTCTTTTATTTATTGAAGGAATATGAATACCTGTAAATTATGAAAAATTGGTCTATTTGATTATTTAATTATAGATTTTCCCTCAGAGCAAGAGGAATATGACTGTCCCGATACCATTGTTGAAATGCAAGTTTTGAAGACTGTAGAAATGTTTCTTATAGGAAAAGAAATATCTGTGGCTTAGTGAAAATTGATGATGGATTACTCCCCAAGAATCCTTAATCACCACAGCTACTGCTTCTTCAACCATTTATTTTTCCTAATGTGGACAACCTATGCACTTTAATATTCAGCTGCTTATTAGCTTTTGCCTTCACGATACACCTGCATTTGCTAAGGGAAAGACACTTCAGGAATAAACAAGCATACAATTATCCCTTGAGAACTTGAATAAATATGGCAATTTGTTGAGAAGTTTTAAAAGGCGCGCCTTAAGGGAGTTTCTTTGACAATTTTACAGTTTGGGGGAACCTGATTGGACGTTTTATAATAGATACCTAAATGTATAAAGAAAACCTAATAGTATTTTTCATAACTGCTGACTGATTTACTGTCTTAGTTAAAACCAGTATTTTTAAAATTAAACAGCGTGGGGTTTTTTAATCATTGGCTGGTGTCCTACATTATTAAAAATGTCATTTTACAACTGGCATAAGAATGACCACCCTCAACTTTCAAGACCATTCTTTTCCCCCCTGAATATACCAGAAAAGTGTGGTTATTTCATTCTTAACTTCCCCAGCCCTGCCATGATAGATTTTGTAGTTCATAACAGGATGTATTAAGGAACTTCTAGATGCATAGAGTACATTTATGTTTCAGATGGAATCTATTCCATGTAAACCTGTAGGACCTGACCTAAAGCCATGTCATTCTGGATCTAAACTGTCCTGGTACTGAACTGTGTTTTGGAAATCCAGGCAAACCCCTCTCTATACTTGTGGGTGAATTTTCCAGTTCTACTTTACACGTGTGCTACTGTCTCTGATCGCACATATTGACAGCTTCCTTCCTCCACATCTGTTTGTGTTATGGCAGATACAGTTAAACCAAAATGGAAAATACGAGTCATAATTGGAAAATAGTTTGTATAGCTTTGCAACAATGTGTTCAAATCATACTTGATTGGTTGGTTTCCATCTTGGCCTCTTGACTGCTGTGTAGACCCTCTGTCCTTCACGTCTCTCTTCTTGTCCACCTTTAGATTGTAAGCTCCTTGGGGCAGGGCCTGCAGCTTTTCTGTTTGGAAAGCACCTGAATTATTACAACTATAAAGAGAAATAAATAGTAGTAATGGTGGAATACCCTCATATCATTTGTATTAGGTCAACTCTTTTAGAGAGTTCTTTTTTGTACTGTAACATTTCTGCTAAAAATGCCATAAAACAAATGTGTCACATCTTGTCACAAAGTTTTCTATATCCCAGTTAAGTCCTTCTCCACTGCTTCTTCAGTTTCTCATTCTTCATCCTGGTTTGTGATGCCTTTGGGCCCTATGCTTACTCCCTTTAAACTAGCCAAATTCAAAACAGACAGTGCTTGCTCAAAAGAGCTTTCAACACATTCCAGCCACATGGTTTCACTCCAGACATAAAGTGCCTGAGCAGGGTTATTTGTATTGCAAACATCACCACTATCAGAACAATTTAACTACAACAGGTCTAAGAGTTCTGCATATTATTTTGGCATCATAAGAGTCTGTTTCTCCCGTGCATGGAGTTCCCAACACAGTAGAATTAATGTGAAATATCAGTCACACCATCACATCATAACCCCACTGTGCTGGACATCAGTCTAAGTCATGGAGTGGATCCAAGACAGAAGAGCAAAGACAGTGCAGGTGGGTAGGATCCTTAACTATATGGACACAATGTATTGCATAGCAACAGGTGGTCAGTCTTTTGGTGCCTTTTTTTTTTTTTTAACATCTAAATACTGAAACATAGGTCTATTAAATAAAGCATACTTAAAATCAATATTTGCTCTATTTTTATGTTCTTCTTAGGCATCAAAGCTTGCCACTAACAAGGACCTGTTGTCATTCCATTCAAAAGCAATGCCAAATAAGCACCTCATTCTGTAATAACAGATGAGCCCTAAATATATGCAAAATTGAAATGGTGATGGACTTTTCTTGCTTTACAGGCAGCCCAAAAAGAAAACCCTTTCTCACTGGATGTCTCTGAGAGGACACTTGTGCTAAGAAAGATCAATATATGCATAAACCTTTTAATGGCACAGCAGAGGCATTATTAAGCTTTGCTAAGCTAAGCATACATTCTCCTCAAAAGAAATCAAAAAGTTCAAACCTACCCATCCCTTCCCGTAGCTTCCACTAGCATCAATATAGGAGGAATACAAAAGAATTAGGATATGAACCCCTATAAAAGACAGTCTTTCAAAGCAAAGCTTAAAATCGTAAAACATTTCATGGAGCTAGAAAATTGACTAAGTACAAAGAGGTTTAATACCTATATTAGGTTGCTAGAATGTTGAGGTTTTTGGGGTTTTTTTTTTGTTTGTTTTGTTTTTTTGTTTTTTGTTTGTTTTGGTTTTTTTAAGGACAAAACCTGGGTGTCCTTTTTATTTTTTCAGCTCCTTGAGAAACATAGTGCAGACAGCCCGGCAGGACTTTGCTACTTTGGCATAGCTGGACAGGAGGCAGCTTTAATTCATGCAAGACAGTGCTTCATATTGATTCACAGTCAGAGGTCAGGGATGCAAGTACTGCATGCTTACGTTCAAGACAAAATTGCAAAAGCTCTTTCTGACTCTGCATGCTTCAGTGGCCCTCAAGGGCACTGCAGAGGTGAGAACATCAGAAGATTCAGACTGTCCCCACAGTGTTCCGTGAGCCAGCTGCAGGCCACAGCTATATTTGTATGTGGTACAGTATTACCAGAGAGCAATCCAGGTAGACGCCTCTTCCAGGGGCTCTGGAAGCAGCTCTGCAGCTGATTTTAATCTTGTTTTCTTGGTTCATAGATTGAGACCATTACATTGACTGTATGAGCTAAATGCCTCACACAGCACTTTATATTTGATAGACCAAGATTTCATGAGAAATTCTATGGCTTTCCCAATATGAGTATTTTTGTAAATAAATAGTGCCTATTTCCAGAAGAATTAATATCTTCAGCATAGTTATAGCTGTTGGCAGTTCTAAAAGGTGAAATTTCTGGTATTTGGGCACTTTAAATTCTTCAAAACGATATTTGATACAAGAATGTCTTCCTTAATGGCATCCTTTGACTGGTCTTTGAAGAAGAAAATTTTTGCTTAGCTTCCTCACAGGAATAAAGCATAACAAAACCACAAAGAAATTATTATATATTCTTCTTAAATTCTGTATGTATATTGCAGGCTATAACACTCCATTTACTCTCAAAACCTCAGATGAATATTTAATAATATTCTGAGAAGCAGCGTGAAAGAGAAGATAAGCAAATCATGCTTAAATATTGTGAAGAGGCAATGAACTTTTAAATACAGTTCAAAATATTTGGTATCAAGTATTCTTCTGGGAATATAGAGGTACAAGTTGGACAACAACATAATCCATCTTCATTTTAAAGTCTCTTAAGAGATGCCAACAGCTTTAGTGAGTAGGGTAACCTCACAAAAATAATGGTACTGTTAAATAGTAAATAATAGTACTGGTAATGATAGTGGTAGGGAATGCAGTAGTACTAGTAAATGTACGTGTAACAATATCAATACTATGTATTCCCCCCTGGGAAAGGGGAACGCCCCAGTTCTAATCCCTGCTCAAAGTTTGCCTATCTTCCATGTCAAGCAACCAATGGATAACACCCGTAAATTGTCCTTGGGCATATTTGTCTTCCAACATAAGCACTCCAATCTCTGTTAAGAAAAATCTTACTTCTCTGGGTTTAGACTCTTTCACTAGCTGAGGTTTTAATTATGGACCCTACATTCATTGCAGGATGAATAGATTAGAGATCCTCTGAGACAGTTTATGGCTAAGTAGTTAGACATACTCCAAAATAAATTACTGCGGTTAAGGATGAATTTCAATCCTCTGGATATGAAAAGGATTTGAACTCATTGAACTACATCAAATCAAGTTCAGTAACCACTGCTTTAGTACTTGAGAAGTTGCCTTATTTGTATAAGTGTAAAGAATGAAACAGAGGTTGTTTCTCATTAATATCAAAACAAAAAAATGTTGCAACCTTCAACTGTCATGAATTTAGAACTGTAAGAGAACTTAGTAATACTATTTTATCACAGGTCCCTTCAACACATAATTCCCTTCCTAAATTTTTCGAATCCTCTGCTGTTGCTAAATATAGCTATGAAATGTTTGTGCACATGAATCATTTCAACTGTTTATATTTGTACTTTTGGGCAGCCACTATCTTTTAACTATACATTTTTTTCTGACTACTGTTTGTTCTGACTGTACTCATCTCCCTTCAGCCTTAGGTTTCTTTGGGTGTAGTCTAAACCAGTTATGCTATTTTCATTTCCATTAAATTTTCTGCTCTCTTTAGTTGACTATCACAGTCAAAGCCAAGTGCTGTGCAGCAGTAAGTGTTGCACTGCTCTTTAATGCTGTGGCTTTTCATTCTGGCCTTTAGTTCTTTGTAACCTAGTACCTTTCTACCATGGTACCACACTGGTACACTCAAGGGCCAATGCAACTTTCAATTTCAGACACTTAACAACATAATAATTGTCTTTATTAGAGATCCTTGCCTCTTTTGTACATTTAAGACAGAGTTTAGATCATTATCTATGACTAGAAATCTGTTTCCAATAGCTGATAGTTGAAATGAATACCAGTTCTCCATGGTGCTTCTTCAGTATCTTTTTTCTCACTTTTCTTCTTTGACAATGCAGTTGATGATGTCCTTCTTAAAAAAGAAGTCTCTTTATGGCAACATACTCTCTGTTGCACTTTAAGAGTGTGAGAGTTGTGCTTGCAGTGGAGACAGAGGAAAAGTTCAAGATGCAAAACAGACGTTTCCAGAAAGGCTGGCTCTAGTCTGAAGATTAGTAAGAGAACGTCACACATGCAGAACTCATGGGATACTCTTCCACTGCATGGAATCAAGAGTTAATTCATGAGAGTTGGCATACTTTATTCAATGGAAATGAAAAAGCAGGAATAGCCCCATCTATATTTGCTTTGTATGCTCAGCTTTTAAATGCACAATAAAATTATTCCATAAATGTTTAAACTGGTAATAAAAGTCCATGGTTACTGAGCAAGATAAAATAATGTTCAAGGAATCTATGAGTTTCAATTTAACAGGTTAGTAAAAAGACTTTTTTCTCCTGTAATAGCAAATCTTTGTGGATTGAAATACTGTATTCCTGAACTCCAGTCCCCATTTTAAAAAAAAGAACAAAACAAAACAAAACCCTACAAATCCAAAAAGAAAAAAAACCGAGATTTTTCAGTTTTTAGAGATTCATGAGCTTTTGTAGTATAATTAGTACCCTAAGAACATCTGAAAGCATTGAGCTAACCTTTCTTAAATACAATGGACAGCATAGACTGCTCCATAAATGTGGCCAAGTGAGAATGTCAGCTGCAAAATAACTCATTCTGGTTAATTATTTATGCTTTTAGCATACAAAATGGAGTTTACAAGATGGGTGATGCATACTTCATCATTTTCTGCAAGTGTCAGCTTGTCTCATATACAGTAATCATTCACACACATTGAGATAAACTCAGAAAGTCCTACACAGATGCTCATTTGTGCAATAATTTTTATTCTATTTTCCTTCACTTGTCTTCCCTATCAAATGCTTTGTATTCACAGAGAATGTGTAATTCCACCAATAAAGATAAATATCTTACATTTTTCTGCTACCTGTTTCTAAAAGTAGACAGTAAGACCAAATAATGCAGGAATCACAGAATCCAGTTCTATGTCAAGAAAAAGAAGCAGAGAAAAGGAAATTCAAAGACATTTATTTTTATGAATATAGAGTAGTGAATATCAGCATTCTTAGTTCCCTTCACTTTTATTAAGTAAAATTAGAGGGACTTTTTTTCAGCATTTTTTTTTTAATGATACAGTTGCTTCTGTGGGGTGCTTTGCAAGACACACAACGTTTGTTTATTAATTATTAAGAATTTCATTAACTGAGAGAATGTAAATCAGGAGACATTATGAGAGGCCTCAACTAAAGACAGGTTCTACTGATTTTATTTTTACAGGATTGTAACTTCCCAAGATCTAAAACTGTCTGACAATTTCCCAAGTGGATTTATTGTCCTTGAGTTATGCAGTTCTGATCTGAAATCAGATCCACATGAAAGAAACATCAGGATTTCAGTCACAGAGAAATGTACTCTGCTCATTTTAAGAGTTTATTATAATGATCTGTTTACCAAATCATAAGATATGATTTAGAGCCTTTAACAGTCATGTCTAAACAATAGTAACAATAACACAGAAAATATAAAAGCACAATATATGTGAGAAAGTATTTCAGTATTTAAGCCTGTCTAAAACAAGCCAACTCAAAACATTAGTCCGAACACCCAGTGTTTTAGAAAGTCAAACTCTAACCCAAATCTGGCTCATATTTCCCCAGAGAAATGAATACTGAGAAAGTTTATTCATTAAGGACCATGTATGGTGGGGAAAGAGCACTTCATTTTGGAAGTTACTCCTTTTTTTCTTGTTTGTTTGTTTTCTATTTCTGCAGAACATGAATAACTTCTGAAAACTTAAATATTCCCACACACACACACTGGAGTTGATGAAGAGAGAACCAGATGTATGATACTGAGCCAAGTTTTACCCAGCATGGTCAAGAGAAGTAAGTGATGAAAGATCAAATAAAAGCAATTATAAACCTGAAACGAGCTGCTAGTACTGCAAAAGACAAAATTCATTACAATAAACTAGAAAAAACCTAATTTCCTTGGGAATTCTATTTCCCACATAAAGACAGTATCAAAATGCCATTTAATGTACTTTTATTAGTCAACTTTTGCAATCTTACCTGGGATTTTCTTATCGATCTTCTGTGACATTGTCACCAGTGCCAAGGGAGCATAACACTATTGACGTATCTGCTGATTCTGTCAAAATCACAGAATCACAGAATGAACTAGGTTGGAAAAGACCTTTGAGATCATCCAGTCCAACCTACGACCTAACTTAACACCTCCTCATCAACTAAACCATGGCACTGAGTGCCAAGTCCAGTCTTTTTTTAAACATGTCGAGGGATGCTGACTCCAACTCCTCCCTGGGCAGACAATTTCATTGCCCAGTTGTTCTTTCAGTGACATATTTTTTTCTGACATCTAACCTAAACTTCTCCTGGCACAGCTTAAGACTGTGTCCTCTTCTTCAGTCAGTGGTTGCCTGGGAGAAGAGACTGACCCCCACCTGACTGCAACCCCCTTTCAGGCAGTTGTAGAAAGTGATAAGGTCTCCCCTGAGTCTCCTTTTCTCCAGGCTAAACATCCCCAGCTCCCTCAGTCGTTCCTCACAGGGCTTGTGCTCCAAGCCCCTCCCCAGCCTTGTTGCCTCCTCTGGATGCGCTCAAGCGTCTCAACGTCCTTCCTGAACTGAGGGGCCCAGAACTGGACACAGCACTCGAGGTGCGGCCTCACCCGTGCCGAGTACAGGGGGAGAATGACCTCCCTGCTCCTGCTGGCCACACTGTTCCTGACACAGGCCAGGATGCCAATGGCTTTCTTGGCCACCAGAGCACACTGCTGGCTCATGTTCGGCTTCCAACCAGGACCCCCAGGTCCATTTCCACCTGGCTACTGTCCAGCCAATCTATCCCCAGCCTGTAGTGCTTCATGGGATTGTTGTGGCCACAGTGCAGGACCCAGCACTTGGACTCGTTAAACCTGATCTTGTTGGATTCTGCCCATCTATCCAGCCTGTTCAGGTCCCTCTGCAGAGCCCTCCACCCTCCAACAGATTGACACATGCTCCCAGCTTGGAGCAAAGAAGGTCTTAAGCACCTCTGCTTTTTCCTCATCTTTAGTTAATAAACATCCTCCTGCATCTGATAGAGAATGGAGGTTGTCCTTGCCTGTCCTTCGCTATTAATATATTTATAAAAATGTTTTTTATTGTCCTTTACAGTAGCGGCCAGATTGAGCCCTAACTGGGCTTTTGCCTCTCTAATTTTTTTCCTACATGACCTAGCAACTCCCTTTAGGATTTCCTGAGATACCTGACCCTCCTTCCAAAGGTGATACACCCTCTTTTATTTCCTTAGTCCCTTTAAACCTCCTTGCCCATCCAGGCTGGTCGTTTTCCTTGTTGTCTCATCTTTCAGCACATAGGGACAGTCTGTTCCTGTGCCTTCAAGATTTCTGTTTTGAAGCAGGCCCATCTTTCCTGGACTCCTTTTCTTTTAAGGGCTGCTTCTCGAGGAACTCTCTGAATAATTCTCTTGAATAAGCCAAAGTCTGCCCTCTGGAACTTCATTGTGGAAGTTATGTTGATGCCCATTCCTTGTTTCATCAAATATTGAAAACTCTATAATTTCATGATCGCTGTGCCCCAGTCAGCCTCCAACCATCACATCTCCCACCAGTCCATCTGTTTGCAAACATTTTTATTACCTCCCTGAGTAGGGACTCATTTCCTCTCCCCTTCATCTACTAGGTCTCCTCTTTCTGCCTGATAGTGGGAGGCATGGGAGTCCTCTGACTCCTTGGGTGCTTCTTTCAGGGATGGAAGGGTGAAACTCCACCAGTCTATTTCCCTTTCCCTAATTCTCCTTAGATTTTCTACTTCCTCCTTAAGCTTGGCCACCAGACAGAGAAGATCATTCAACTGTTCACACAGCATGCAGGCATCTTTTGCACCATCCCCTGGTACTACTGACAGGCCCAAACACTCTTTACAGAAAGTGGTCTGGACAGAGGCATCCTTCTTGGGGGGTTCTGTTTGGGTTGGTACACTTTTACTAGCTATACTGTTTGACTGTTTGGAGACCATTGCTGAAAAAAACCCATGAGGATGAGGGTGACTCTAACCCTGCCTGCTTGCCCTTCCTGTGTGAGCTGCTGCAAAAACAGCTGTGCCATACCCTCAAAGACATGCCACACCCCTCTTTGCCTGCTCCAGGTCACCACACTCCCTAGAGTCGTCTTTTAATCACACCTCCAATGACCAGAGGAGGCCCCTCCCCGCACCTGAATAGCTGATGAGAGGAAGGGAACCACCTGCTCAGCTCCCTTTTAATCGCACCAACAATGGCTGAGGGAAGCCTTTCCCTGCACCTGAATGGCTGTCGAGGACCAATTTGACAAGGTTTGGTCCATTTCCCCACAATTCAGGTCATCCCATGCCATTTCATTGTTTTCATTTCAGTGCAGAGTTTTTTTATATATATTTCTAATCTCTTCAATTTCTTCTCTTGTCTTTTGGTTTGACTTGGTTCCTTTTGGGGATTTCGGTAGGTATGATATTGACAAGTTTCGGTCATTTTCACTGCACCTCATTTCGTGCCAATCCATTTGGTTGGAATCACTCCATTTCCAAATTTTGTGGTTTTTTGCGATTGCATTTTATTTGGTCATATCTCCTTTCCAGGGTGTTTGTTACACTTTGTTTTCTGATTTCAAGATTTCAATGAGGATCAGCTGGGCAAACCTCTGTCTGTATTCCTGCACTTTATGTCATTCCATTTGCTTTTTTTGTTTCGACTTTGTTTCAGAATTTTCTCTTCTCTTTTTTTTTAGCTTTTCATTTATTTTTGCTTCTCCTGTCTCTTTGTTTACCTTGTTGCCTTTTTCCCAAACTGGAAACGAAACTCGAGATAATTTTAGTCAGGTGGTAATATAAGAACGGATCTTTATTTGAAGGCCTTCAGAGGTAGTTATGGAAAGATGTCCACAAAAGCCCACCCGCCCCAGGGATGAGTACGATTTTATAGGTTTTAGGAAATTAGCATAACTGATAAAAAGCACTAATTAGGAGGACAAGTGGTGATGCAGTTGTCCCCCAAGTCAAGCCCATTCTCTGTAGTCCCCCGCCTTGGCACTAGCTGTACTTTGTCCATGAAAATGTATCTTGAAAAGTTGTTCTCAACCTTGCTTCCCAGGAAGAACCAAGATAGCTCTGGGGCCTTGTACCCTCTGGGGCTTGGAGCTCTGGAATTTGTTTTGTCTTTCTGCCTGTTGAAAATTACTGGGAAAACTAGTCAGTAATACAATAGGCTACAGAACTACAAACATATGTGCAAAGAATACAGAGAACATTTAAAAGAAAAAAAGGCAAAACCCAAACCAGCATCACTCTTAAGAAAAATACTGTATGTCATGCAGATAAATGGGCCACACTGGAGAAAAGTATCTAGTACCTGAGGGAATTAGCTGTGAGAAAGATGATCTATTATGATTTAAACAACATGCAGTCACCTGCAGATCCAGAAGTCCAATGCAGATGAACCATGTGGTGGAAATTTGAACAGAGCACGCAGTTGTCATGTGCCAACCCAATGGCAGTAATGACCTGGAGAGACAAAGAGTCACCATCAATAAATGAATTGTCTCATCAGTTTTGGAAATACAAATAAGGCCTCTCTTCTCCATGTAGGCTGGCATCTTAACTGTGGATAAACTGCCCAAAAAGGGGGAAAACCAGGGGTTCCAGCAAATCAAAAAAAAGTATGTCCCACTTCCCACCTGTACACACTTGCATCTCGACTATTAATAGTGGTTTTTTGCTCCAGAGAGAGGATATAGAAGGTACA
>WEKY01044882.1:0-48176 GCA_013390045.1 Picathartes gymnocephalus | reverse complement strand
TGGGTGAAGCCGTTTGTTACTGTGCCTTTCTTGGGTATTTTTAGAAACGTGCTGTAGTGCATTCAGGAAGCACTTACAGAGCACTTCCAGTTAGGGAGGAGCAGGGGAGGAAACAGGCATTTGCAGCTACTTATTCTAGGTGCCAAAGTGTAGAGTCTGTTCTCAATTGCCTTACAAAATATTGGAAAAAACCAAGCCAACCCTCAGTCAATATTTTGTTTCATTTTGCAAAACATCTGGGCTCTCTACCCAAACCCAAATAACAGAAGGGTTGCATTTCAGTCGTAGTATGTCAGGTTTCTGAAAAAGAGAGAGCAAAGTGGTGTGAAAGTTGAATAGTTAGAAGCCTTAAAGGGTTCTTCTGAAGTGGAGGGTAGAAGCAAAAGGAGGATAAAAATTGTAAATCCCTGAAGACATATTTATAAAATCATCCACGGGCAGTTCTTTAGGAAATCCCTCAAATAAACCAATATTCTCTGCCTTGTGCACTTTCTCAGAAAAGCACATTTTCCAATATCTGTGTCCTTACAAATATTTTTATGCTTTTTTAGCCACCGTAGTAACACCAGTGCAGTACAAAAATCAAATGATCTTCACTACTTTTAGTTCTATATATGGGGGTACAATTTTACTCTCAAAATGATAAAATGTAACAATAAGGTGGAGTTTTTAAAGAAACTGCAGTATGATTCTATCATAATGAAAAACAGGATGGAGTCGCTGGCATGTCTTTTCATCCTTGACTATGTATAGGATGATGAATGTTTCTGTGTTTAGCAGAAAGATTTGTCTCATCTGAATCTGAAATTCACAGATGTTTTACAATATTGGTCTTGGCATGTGAAAACACCAGTGGTGATGCTAATATAGGAAAAAATAATCTAACTGTTGGTCCTCTAAAAGAATTCATGTGATATCCCTCTTAAAATCTGGTTTTTCTTTGGATGTGTGTGTGTATGTGTGTGTGTGTGTGGATCTGTGCATGCATTTTCTTGAGTATGCAGTAAGTGTGAGAACTTTTACAGTTTGGAAAAGACAGAAAGTCCAAGATCAGGTTCCTGAGGAATCATCGTCCTCTCTAGGTAGGGCTGTTTTGAGTATTCCAATAATATTTTTGCTACAAAGAAATGTTTGGTAAATTACTTTTTAATAGGTGTGTTGATGTGGGTAAATAATATGCTGCTGAGGTTTGTGAAACAGTAGTAGTTTATGGTATCATCATATATATTGCGGTCCTACAAATTTCACAGATCTAAGATTGATTTGTATTAAGCTCAACACCTCCATACGTTAAAAATAACAATCTTTTAATTTTAGGCACATCAGTACCGACGTTTGTACAGTTGCAACAAAATAAGGAACAATGAAATACAGAAATGCATCCAAAACTGAAATGTTATACTGATAATAATACTAAGAAATTGAATCTTAAATAATTTGAATTTTAATTCTGTTCTAGGGACATTATAATAGACTTTTCCTTAGAAACAGGATAGTTTAAAAGAAAAACAAAATTAAAAGTTATCTGAGCTGGCTGCTTCCATCTATAGTAAACTTCTACTAATACTTGAAGATAATAAGCCACATCTAGCCAGAATGGAAGTGAAATTATTATTGAAAGTATTGCTGACTTCCATATGTTTATATACTGGCTGAGTTTGATCTTACATGATCCAAACCTAAGAGAAAAAGGCTTAGTGTAGGATTCTGAATCTTTTATGCTGATCTATAATTTCCGATACAGCACTTTATAAGCTTTCAGTATAATCGTACTTATTTTACATGTATTGTAGGCCATTCATTTTGCTAGCCTTTCTCTGCAGGGTTAAGACATGGTTTTGATTTTTCTAAACCAAAAAGAAATAAATAATTTCTCTCAACTTCTGTTTAGAAAAATAACTTACACCATAACAGCAAGAAATCCATAGAAAAACTTATGGGAACAGTGTAACTTGCAGAAACAGGATCAGAAAACACTTATTCAAGGTGATAAAGCAGTACTGCAGTGACCAAAAAGGAATGATTGTTTGCACAAGGTGAGCTATTTTCAGAGAGTTACAGAAATGCTGTTATCAAAAGCCACCACAAGATTCAGAGACATTACACTGCATGTGTGACAGATTTTTTAGGAATCTTCTAGCTCAAGTTGTACCAGGTGTATGATGCTCCCAGCTGATTTCTGACAAGATGAAATCCCCCATAAGGACAAGAGCAGTTGACTTGGAAGTGTCCCTCGATTCCTCAAAAAACAAATTTTGACATCATCCTGAATTGGAGAGCTATAGTAGACTACCACAGTGACATCCACATTATTTGTTTGTCCCTTGATTCTTACCCAGAGGTTCTCAGCTGTGCCATGGCAAACTGTGAGCTCATTACACTCTGTCCCTTCCATTACACACAGTGCCATGTCCTCCCCATATTCTGTCCTGTGTATCCCTCCAGAAGGGCCTGTAATAATCCAACAGGGCACTCTGGTCAGAGGACTCACCCCATCAGGTTTCACTTACGCAGGTGATATCAAATATCTGGGACTGGGACGAAGCTTTGATCTTGTCTTGTTTGTTCCTCACTCTGCCTGCATTAGTGCAGAAACATTTCAGGTGGTTCTTTGCAGCCACAACACCTCCTCAAGCAGATTAAAGGATCCCATTACTGATCATTTCCTCAAGTTTAGGCACAACATCCCCTTGCTCATCACTGGCAAGCCGGGTATTTTCCCTTTCCCCCTTCCAAACTAGTTAATGGCACTCATTAAGCAGAGCTTTCGTAGCTTAATCTCATGATTGTTGATTTTTTTAAACATATATTTTCTCTAAGGTAAAGTTACAAATGAAGATTTCTGTAATGTCTAAAAGAATAATTATTTAGGTGATAAAAAATGTTCCTGTGATAGACACTGTCTGCACTGTGAGTCAATGTATTTTATTAGAGCTTTCCAAAGTTACAAAAAAGAGAATACTGAATATCATCTTTCTCACTCAAACCAACAACAAATCTTGTCTTTTCCTAGTTACAACATGGATTGCATACTTACAAGAATCATGGCAAGTTCCTGGACTGAGTATAGCTGTTTCTTCTGTAGGGAATTCTGAAAAATATGTTAATTACTATTTTTTTTTCAAAAAGTCCAAATGAATTTGTGTTTACATATAGCACACCAAATTTCAGTCGATTTTTTTATAACTGAAAATTATTTAATAAATTTAGAAATGACATGTTTTAAACTCTGGGAAGTGTAGCATCTGCTTTAGGTGTTGCTCTTCTCAGTACCATCAGCATTTTACCTATTCCTGTGGTCTTTACAAGAACAAGTTTTCAGTTATTAAAAAAAAAAAAAAAAAAAGTGCCATCCTTTGTAAAATATTTTGTTTAAGTCTGTAATTCTATGAATTGAAACCCAAAGTTGAATTTCCTTAGAGTGTGAAAGTTCTCATGTAATTTGAAATCTAGATATAATTAGTCACCCAAATCCTAACCCGAATTACCACTTTGGTTTTAATATTATTGTGGGTATAAGGATACTTCTCACCACGAAGCTGATGTAGCAGCTCATGCTTTGGGAAAGAGAGTGGTCCTCTGCTTTGTGCAATGAAACAGATTAAAGGAAATGTTCAAATATGTCTCTGTGTGGGGGCTAAAGCAATTTACATTACATTATTGGTCATCTTACATACTGTGCATTATTACAAATGTGGAAGAGAAAGTTATCTTTGACCAAATTCCTAATATTTTAGTTTACTGTCCATGGAATATAGGTAGACATGAGAGACAGACTGTCAAGGTACAAGTATGCTGATACAAGTATTCTTTCTATTTTAAAGAAATATAAATTTTAGTTTTCAGGGAAATAATGTTTTTACCAGAAATTCCTCCCTCTGGGCCAAGTACTGTCACAATTATGAAGAGTAGTCCCATTGCATTGAAGAATGAATTCTCAGCTCTTTCACAGGGCTGTGAAACAACGCAAGAGCTCTTGAGCTGGATCAAAACAATAGTGTCTAATATAATTTATTTGCAATCATTCCATCTTTACAGTTTTCAGAAGTAAAACTGCTCTCAATTTCAGTCCGTCATTCAAGCACAGTTGAGAGAACACTCCCCAGAAATGAAAAGTGGGCAGAAACTTTAATTAGCTCTTTCTATTTTTTAATGAGCTATGAGAATTGTTCAGCTATACAGCATACATAGGGCACAATTTATACAGTGCATATAGCACTAAATTGTTCAACTGTACAACACTTCAGCTCCTCTAGACAGCACAGAACCTGGCAAGAGGCCAAAGCATCTAAAAGAGTTTATGCATGTGCTAACTTCCTAAAACAAAAAGTGCTCAATGATGCTTCCATTTGTGAGGTATCACTTTCTGACCTGGAGTGTGCATGAGCCCAGGTATGCTCTGCGTGCAGGTCCAAAACTGCTCCCCTCTGAAGAGCGAGACACATCCAAAATCCAAAGCCTGACCAGAGGAGGACTGCAGTAGCTTGAGAAATCAAATCTAATAAGTGTTTTCCAAATGAGATAGATGCACCAGCAACTGCCACACAATCTGTGAGCGAGGCAGTGCTGTGTATGGTCTCACCCACTGGGTGTGACTGGTGGAGCCGCAGGATACCGTGCTGCAGCCCCTCCTCAGTCAGAGGAAATTCAGCAGAGACTCAGCATGGAGCAGTGATTTCATTCCAAGTGAACAGAGGCATCACACTCTGAGGGAGGCTAGGAAGAACATGCCTGAGTTTATAATTCTTCACTGGTTTGTTCCAGACTGCTTTCCTCCCTTTCTCCTGGCAGATAGTGCATTAGGATTATTCTCAGCAGGTGGCTAATTTCTTTCCATGCTGCCTATAGGAAGCAAAGTAGGTCTCTGAATTCTCTGGGTTAGGATCAGCTAGTATGCTTTTAGTTTTATGTGTGTGATCTGTGCTTCAGAAGTATAGTTCTGCCAAAGGTAAAAGAGGTTTTTTTGAAGAGAGGATCTGGAGAGGTTGGTGAAATAAATGCAAAGCAACCTTTTGAATTACGTGTGATGCTGCATGTCTTTCACTGTGTTGTAGAGAACACCAGTGCTGAGGTTATCAGTCTGCTGTTTCCACCCACTGAAAGAATATTTAAATTCTGGTGACAGAACGTGAAATAGATGCTGCAATTTCTCTCAGGCTAGTGCTTCTGAAAAAAGAAAAAAAAGAAACAGGAGAATTACACAAGACAGTAAATGCCTCATGCTCTGCATGCTGTACAACTGGACAGGTGTTTTGAGAACCTCCAGGGAACGTCTACACTGATGTAAACAGGAAGTAGTTTTCATTTCGGGAATCACTAGATTGTCAGTGGTGCATTAGAGCTTGTCACAGATATTATGGAGCAAAAATGAGGTATTATCCTGAGTTTTATACCCCCATGACCAGAAAATTTGAACCTGGGGATTTGTAAATTTTAACTGTAATCATCAATGGCAATTTTTTAACTGCAATTATAACTGTGAGCATTTTTGGGACACTTTTTCTTTGTAGATTTTGTAACTGGATACAGCAATTAATCCTTTAACATCTTCTCAATGATAGCTCCTCTCTTCTTTTAAAGGCAAAATATGACAGTACTGAATATCAAGCAATTGTTTTGTGAAATAAATACTGTAACACATTAGTATAAATATTTGTGGGTTGGTCTCTGAGTAGTGATAGATAGAATAGCCCTTAAATACACACTGTGTGTAGTAGTAGGTGTACTAGAGAATAAGGCATTTATTGGTGACACTATGAAACAGGAAACACTTTTGTACCTCTCATCATGCTCAACCAAACATGTCAGTAAAAATGGGTGGAGAAAGCTGAGATAGCCAAGGTAATGGCATATGCTTACCCTTCCTAGCTCAGAGGAGCAGAAGACTAGAGGAATACTCGTATAAGGCAGAGAAAATAGCATTCTTCAGCAGTGTTGAGTACTGATGCAGAAAGAGTATGGGGTTGTTGTTGTTAGGGGGTTTTTTCCCCATCTTGGTGGTCATTCATTTTACTGAGACATATATGAGTGGCAGATTTACTTGTGCAAGATTTGAGGAAATGATACTGGACTTAAATTAAAATTATGTATGTGGCTATTTGTAAAGCTCTTTTTGGTTTGGAATTCTTTTATTCCCCTGCAAGAGGCTCTCACTGAAGCCAGTGTGTCAGTCTGGTGTTCACAACATGGTACACTACCTTGAACTTTAAGGATAAACCTGCTGCAAACATTTTGCATAGGGTGTTTGTACCACTAGCTAAACATGACATCTACTTCTTTAAAATGGCATATTATTCCTGAATACATTATATAAAATGAATATGCAAATGAACTTGGAGTTTATTCATTTTGTGAAGTAGAATTTTGCCTTAGACTGTTCCCAGCTGTTACCACTTCGTGACAGTCGTTCAGTAAGGGCAGAAAATAAAGCTATCACCTTTGCAAAAAATATTTTTGACCTTGTGAATTTCCAAAATTTCATTCCATTAATTTGAAAGCTAAGATTTAGTATAGTGAACATCAGGCAATCTGCAGCACTTAATCTACGAACTCAGCAAAACACCAAATTAATTCAAATTTGAAAAGGTCTCTCCATCTGTAGCAAAAGCATGTTCTCAATTACATATTGAATTAAATAAGAGACAGGAATATTTTTGAAAGCTTGAAATTTATGGTTTCATTAGACTGAAAAATTAAACCTAAAAATGTGTAAAAATCCACATTAATAATTTAGTTTTAGCACATAAATGCAAATGGCTTGGAACTGAGCTTCATTTCAGACTGTAAGTGGTAATTACCTAGTGACACCTCATGAGCTTCATTAGAACCCTGCTTTTAATAAAAGTGGGGAGCACTAGGGATCTGCACAAATAAGAGGATTATGGTATTTAATCACCACAAAGTGGTAATGATAAAACTTCATTAGATACGATTTCCAAATATGAAATCCAAGAAGACAATCAAAATATGAGTGAGTTAAATGATCATTTAAAAGTATTTTATTTAGTGAGTTCTCTATTCTTCTGTTCATGAATAGATTGCTTTTTATGAATTATTTTGTTGCTTGAAACAATCATATTCAACAATTAGTAGATGGAAAAGTCTTTCTTCCAAAGTGTTGATCTTATACAAGGCCAGTCTAAACTGGGATTAGTTATTCATTAGTATTTAAGTATTTGTTATACATACTTTTTGATATCTAATAACTACTTGTATACAAAATTATTTCTGGTCCGTTTCTGGCCTATTATGAACAAGATACATGTTCATATACAAATAAATGTATGAGAATTTATATTATGGTGGAAGAAATTATACAGAAGGCTCCTCTTGACCAGCATTTTACATTGGTTTGAATCAGTATTTAAAAGACAAGCACATGACAGAGGGTTTAGAGTGCATGCATGCTATATCTAGAGATGAAGACAATGGAAGTATAAAATTAAAATTATAATGAAAAGAGAAAGATCTACTTTTGTCTCTGCAAAGCAGATTTTAGGTAAGAGGAATCTCTTCTGCTGATCAAGCTTGTATGTGTAATTCCAGTAAGTAAAATGATTAAATAATCTTCTATACTGTCTTTTCTGTCTTACACCAGTGAACTCAGGTTCTATATTTTTGCTGATGTTTTATTTGCAATCACTCCAAAATATGTTGCAAATACTCTGCCTGTATATATGCGAGGGACATCCTTCTGATGACAGTTTTGTGAGCTTGTCTAGAATCCAACACAGTATTTGGGACCTCATGATCTACTGTGACGTTTTATTCAGGTAGGAAAAAGGTACATCTACTACTCTTACAAAGCACCAAGACCTTATTTTTTTTCCCCATTCTTTGTTTTATGCCTTCCTCATGTTCTCATACACTGTCTTTTTGTTTATACCATAAAATTTTACCGAGTGTCTTATTCCATTGCTTTGGCGGTTGGCTGTATCTCATGTTGTGATATCCTCACCACTGCAGCTTTATCACATCCATGAGTTTATAACTATTCCAAGTGCTACCCTTCTGGAGTCCTCTTTCATCTGTTCATATGCAGATCCAAATGTTCTGTTCTTTTTATTTACTTGCAAAAAACTTCTGCTTGTACAAACTGGAAGGTTCACTAAAAAAAGGTGCTTAAACAGTTTGGGTAACTTCACAAATGGCCTACACAAGATGCAGTTCAGTAAGTGTATGTAATTATTACACATCAGCAATTGTATTTTTAATCACCCCAAATATCCAATTACATGTCTTGAAACTGCTGATCTTTACATTAATGTGATGATTGAGGGCTGTTTCAGAAGAAAATGATTTAAAAATTACATCTTTAAAGCACATAAGGTTTACAGTTGAAAATGCCCAAGCAATATTGAAAATCGAGGATAATTCTTGGAGAATGCTTATTATGGTTGGGCCAGATGGCATTTTATATGATTTCATATATTTTCTCATTAAAAGCCAGAATTTTAAGTCATTACGCTACTCCATCAATATGTAATTTAGATAGTCTCAGCAATAATATGTTTATGAATCTATTTTAACTTCTGTATTGTTTCGTCTTTTACACCACAAGTTTCACTGGTTTTGGTATTCTGAAATTACCATTTTTTCCTCTTACACTGTGTAACCATGTGGTTCTTAAGCAGTGCATTCAATTTAAAATGAAGTACTTTACCCAGTGGTCATTACACCATGCAGTTATAGCCTTAACAAAGTATTAGTGTTGCTGTTTTTCTCATTAAATTTCTCCTTAAGATGTTTTAGAACATGTGTATTTCTTTCATCACAGTTGCCGCTTCATTGCATAAAAAATGTCTTTTCTATAGTTTTTACATAACTTGCTCTGTAGTTTCTCATTAACCTATTTTCCCCAGAAAGGTCATAATCCCCTTCAGTTCTATTGTTGTAATTCACAAATTTCTCAGAATCACATTTCTGTAGCATCCAAATTCTTCATACTTAGACTTAAAGAAAAGTAACATTAAAGTCAAAATGCTTAGGTCTGTGCTGTCTCATCAGCAATTCACCTCAGAGAATAAGATATTTTCATATAATAGTAAATCGGATAGATCATAGAAGAGTTTGGGTTGAAAGAGGCCCTTAAAGTTTATCTAAAATAACCCCCCTGCAATGAGCAGGGACATCTTCAACTAGATCACGTTGCTCATAGCCCCATCCAGTCTGACTTTGAATGTTACTAAGGTGAAGGCATCTATCACCTCTCTGGGAACCTGTGCCAGTGTTTCACCACCCTCATTGTAAAACTTTTCTCCTTACATGTAGCCTGAATCTACTGTGCTTTAGATTAAAACCATTAACCTTTGCAACAGACTCTGCTGAAATGTTTCTACCCATCTCTTTTATGAGCCCCCTTTAGATGCTGTAAGGCTGCAATAAGGTCTTCCCGGAACCCTCTCTTTTCTCTCAGCCTTTCCTCATAGGAGAGGTACTCCATCCCTCTCATCATCTTGATGTTTCTGCTCTGGCCTTGCTCCAACAGGTCCATGTCCTTCCTGTGCTGGGACCCCAGAGCTGATGCAGCACTGCAGGTGGGGTCTCACCAAAGCAGAGCAGAGGGGCAGAATCCCCTTCCTCCCCTGCTGCCCACACTGCTTTGGATGCATCCCCCAGGGAATGATTGGCTTTCTGGCTGCAAGGTCTTCTAGAACAGGAAGAGTGCATGGACATCCATTTTCAAGAACTTAAATCATTCCTAAAGTCTTCGAGATCAGATTGTGTAAAAAAAATTTCATGTTGATCTCAAATTACTTTTGATTTCCTTGAAACCTTTGCTGATCTAATAAAATGTTTACAACAAGTGGGGGTCTCAGTGTACTGAGAGGGAGTTGAAAACTCTCATTATGGCACAAAGTAATTCTCATGTATTTATCTTCTCTGACATTAAGTGGTCTGTAGGTGAATCCAGCTCATTTATTGCTGCAACAGTTTGTAGGACAGTCCCTAAAATCTGAACCTGTCCATCATAAGAATTTTTGCTATCTAAGAAGCGGTGCCTCCAGGCTTTTAGAAAAAATGCAGCTGTTTCATTTTCCAGCCATCTGTCTAGACTGAAATAAAAAAAAATTATACAACTTACAGCATCTGTATCATTTAGCACCAGAGTTGTTAATGACTGAAGGTCAAAGTGAAAAAAACCCCAAAGCTTCAAGCCTTTCTGGTTATAAATGACTGTTTAGTTGGAATCAAACCATAAAATATTGACAGTTATTTAATAAAATAATTTATTAATATTAATGTTTTGGAAATGACTGGTCTTTTCATGTTTGAAGTATGAATATTCAGAAAATATATATGAAACTCTCAGGACTAATCCTGGAACTATTTGAAAACAAAAAAAAGCTAAGTTCATTTAATAATGAATGCCCAACAAATAAATAATTAAAAAGAAAGATAAATAACTGCATTACCTAGTGGGACAGTTATGCATTATCTATAATGAACATACGTGGCCCTTTGCAATCTCTAGTTGCATCTGACAGCTATCCTCAAAATAGCTGACTGACAATATTTCTGAGTTTACGGTCAGATGCATTGTTCCAGATGCAGCTCAGCTGATTAAAAATTTGATTCAGAACGTCTTCTATGACATCATCATCTATAAGAGTTATCACCACTTACCTGCCAACCTCGGAGCACACTCACTCACTACTAATTTGCTTCTGTAAAATTTTCTGAGTTAGAAAACACCCGTATGGTTAACTTGTGCTGATGTTGAGTGCTGATACCCAGGTTAAGCCAGTAGATCTGACGGGATGCCAATGGGAAGAGAGGGAAAGAGTGACAAGGAGTGGAGAACAGTCTTAACCCAGCAGTGCTGCAGCCTAAAAAAGCACATCAAACCATTGTCTTGTATGATCCCAAGGATAATATTATATTACACTGTTCCCTTCCTTAAGCATAATAATGCTAGCTGGACCATGAGATGCCCAGTTAGTAAAATAACTTGTGAATAAATTGCTTGCATAAGATTTATTCTAACATGCTCTTGCTTCACTTGCCATTTGGTAGTCAAAACAAAAATTACCCCCCCCCCCCCCCGCCCCCAAAAAAAAAAAAAGAGAAAGGGGTCAGGTGCATGTGATCACTTTGGATGGCTGGCATATCTGATCAGAATTACACAGCTAATTTGGATTACTGCTGAGGAACAAGAATAAGGTAGAGGAGACACATGCAAATTCAATATTTGTAATTAATGACAGCGTACAGATAATTTTAAACATGCATTGAAATACGTTCTTGTGTGCCCCAGAAGTAATATAAATCTGTTAGGGCTCTGGGCTAGAAAATACTATTTTATAGTTGATATAGCAGAGGGTAGTGTTTTATGTTTTTTAATAAATCTCCAAACTTAAGAAACACTGGACCAAATTTATACTGATTCTAAGATGTGAATCTGACATTTTTAAGCTCATTTGACCCTATTAATGTAACTGATGTTACCAGGATATCCCTCAGATTGCAGTGATATAAACACACTCAGAGTGTAAATCAAGAGAAGATTTAAACATACTACCCTTTAGAGTTACCAACTTCTGGCTTGAAAGGATTTTGCTTACTTTGGAAAGATTTAATTCTATATTTCCAAACAGTTAAAACACCATCCAGCCTAACAGTTTTCTTGGAATTATCAGAAAAATTAATCCTGTTCAATTTTCTTTTTTTAATTCCATTACCTGTGACAACTTAATTCTAACAGAATGTAAGCGGTACCATAAAATGAAAATTCTTGTGATTAATTGTTGCTAGAATGACCCTTGGCATAATAAATATGTAAATATTGGATATTTCTTCAGTATGATGGCTTTTATTCAATATTACAAAAGTAATAAGATAAAGATCAGTTTAAACATACATTAGTAGCAAACAAGCAAGTTGTAATGCTTTAATTTAGAAAAGGCAGTGCAATTAAAACCAAACAGCTGTTGTGTAAACCTTAAGGTTTAATGGGAAAAGTTATAAATTATGATTTATAGTGAGAGAATGCAATTTCTTGGAATGGATCAAGCCTGAATTAAACCTGTTCCAAAAGTGCACTTTATAAGTTTTTTATATAACTTTATATAATCTGCAAAATGACATTTAAATGGTAGCCAGGGATATAATTTGTGCTTCCCATGAGAAAACAGAAACAAAATTATACCTCAAGAGAGTATAAAGCAATTTCATGTTCCAGTCATCTATTCACCCTCACAATATCTCTAAAGTCCCCTTTTTACTGCTGTTATTTTTTTCTTTTTTTTTACCCTAGCATTGTACATTTCATGATATTTCTGGGGTCTTTGACCTTCATGGGATCATAGATTTAGGATGCAATTTGTACCCCAAACTAGCAAACAACAGAACAGCATTATTTCAGAGTTCCTCTTCAGAGTGAGAATGTACGTGGAGGTACTGAGAAATGTTAGTGTGGGGGAAAGCACCCAGTTTACCAGCACAGATTTTGATTGCCAGCCCCTCCTCTTGCTGACATGGTTGAGTAGCAAGTAGATGTTGGATAACGTGAGTGAAACTCTGAATGTGACTGATACGTTAATGATGCCTATTGCAAGAAAATTTATATAGGGACAAATCATAGAGACAGATCATCAATATCTGACCTTGCCCCACGGCAGAGGAATGTTAAATTGTCAGTGGAATGTCAATGGATGGGATGGTCTGGTGATATGGGGAACATTTATGGATATGAAAATACAGAGCTTTAAGAACAGATAATTTGGTGATTTTGGGGACATTTATGGATACAAAAGTACAAAGCTTTAAGAACAAATTATTTGATTTTGTAGAGGAGCAGCTTGAAAGCACATTGAAAATCAGCTGCTAAGCTTGACTGCTCGGTAGTTATTGTGTAGAAGTCATATAGGTAAGATGTATGATGTTGAAACTCAGCAAAGCGGGACTTGGGTATTGTTAAGGTTCGATAAAGCAGAACTTTATGGTCTGGAGCCAGCAAAAATCAGGCCTGTGGTTTTTGCCAGGGCAAGCTAACCTGGGAACTAGCCAAATCCTTACTATGCCTGCCCAGAAGGGGAGGTTCACAGTGATGAAGACTCTGGCCTTCCTCAGAAGACCCCAGCCTACGACCACCGGAGGGGACTGCGCAACCACAGAAGGACTTTTAGCTCATTTTAATACAAAGCGAGGCTAGACATGGCTAGGAAATGAATATGTATAGGCGTATTGTGTAATTTAATGCATATGTAATAATACAAAAGATAAATAGCTGGGAGAAAGTCACCCAAGCACACATGGTTTGGAGGAGATATCCCCTCATGCGTCCCAGCTGGAAATCAAACATACTGCTTTACAATTTCTGATTGTAAAGTCCTTATTTCTCTGAGTCACTTGGGCAATAACCTCTTAGCCTTGTTGTGAAATGGTAGAAGCAGAACTTCTGGCAGAGTTTTTATTTCCTGATGCTTTCAGTGTCCTGTTGTATGGCAATGTATGGCATTTCTAGAAGGCCTGAGATATAGGTCTTCAACACCTCCTTTTTCTTCTGCTTTGATGGAGTAAGAAAGATATTCAACAATATCACAGGATAATTTTCTTTTATGTATTCCAGAAATGGTGAAAACCAGCAGGGGAGACAGATTGGTACCTGTATCTTCTTCAGTTGCCAGTGGCTTCACAGAAGGTAAGTTATTACTCAAAAGGGTAGCTTACACAAGCAAGAAAATATCCATTCTATTGGAAATTATTGTTTAAGTCAAAACCAAGCTGCATGTTGTTTTCAGTGTCAGTTGTCTGTGTCAAAATCTGATTGAACAAGCCTGTTGTGGGATTTATTTTGATGCTGACAGCCATGCAGTATTACCACTGGTGCTACAGACAGGAGCACAAGGCAAATGGGTGCTGCCATTTCCAGAGCTATTTGCATTCCAGGAACTGAGAAAGCACAGAAAATAACCAAAAATATGTAAATACATAAAAAATATTCAAATTCAGGAAATCATTTAAAGAAACAAGCAACAGAAATAAAAAACAGAGACCAAATATTGAGAAGCATACTCAATTTCCTGATCTTTTTTCATAACCTGTAAATCGACAGTAGGCGACACACAGACATACACATTTTAAAATTTAGTCACACTAAGTGAGAACTGCAGTATTCCACAAAATGGATAAACCCAGAAATGTTACAGTTTATATCCTCATTTTCTGAGCTGTAAAATGATAAGCATGGAAAGATGCTGTGTAGTTGCTGTTTAGTAATTTTAGGAAATTGAAGCATTCTGGATGTGTTTAGAAAAAGGAGATTGTTGATTGCTGAAATGAAGATTTGAGTCTTCATTTAGAAATTATGATCAGATCCATGGATGAGGGGAACCTGTGTGTGAAAGTATATGTGCACATATATATAGACAAGAAAGTTATATTTAAGAAAGACAAATGGCTCATTTTGTTTCACTTTCTTATACACCCAATATTTGAATCGTGCTTTTCTATGCATTCTGAGCTTCTTGCAACACATTGTGGTGGGTTGGCCCTGGCTAACCATCAAACACCTACCTGGCTGTTTGCTCACTCCCTCTCCTCAACAGGGTAGAGGGGAGAAAAGAGGAAGAACAGTAGGGAGAAAGTTCATGGGTCAGGATAAAGGCAGGGAGATTACTTATCTGTTACTGTCACAAGAAAACAGACTCAACTGGGAAAAGACAATGTAATTTAAATAGGCATTTATTAATTTAGGTAGTGGAAAACAGAACAACAAATGTTAAAGCAACACCTTTCCCCTCAACTCTGCCCTGCAAACTCACCAAAAATCGATTAATATAAAAACCAGCACACGCCCTTTCCTACGCTCTACATCATTCTTTCATTTCTGGCTCTTCTAAGGCTGCTCCAAGAGGTGCAGGAGTTTACAGTCAGTACATGGCCATTTCTTCGCTCCTCTGCACTGCTCCTTCCTCCTCACACTTCTGTGCTCCAGCACGGACCCCACACAAGCTGCAGGGAAAATGTCAGCTCTTCCATGGAGCTCCTCCTTCTCTGACGTCAGTTTTCTCTCTGTGGTTTCTTATTCATTTTTCCCCCTCCTCCTCCTCTCCCTGTCTGGCATTTTATTAATTTTTTAAAACATGTTTTCATTGGGGTGTCATCAGCTTGGCTGATGTGTTCACTTGTCTCCTGCTGTGGATCCATCGGAGCTGATTGCACCTGGTTGTGTCCGGCACTGAGCAACCCCTGGCTCCTCCCACAGAGGCCCCCTGCAACCCCACCTGGCTACCACCTCGCCAAGAGTTGGAAAATTTTGTAAAATTTTAATCATGTAGGAAATCCAGTTACTTTCCAATTTTTTTTTTCTCTCTGATATACATTACAGGAGATCACTTGCTCTGAATTGAGTATGAAAGTTTAAACTGCAAAACCATTGGTTAAAAATTAAAATACGTGGTCCAGAATACCAGCTGTATTGCTAAGTATTTGCTTTCAGAAAACATAATTTCTTTTATTCCTTAGCATTGGTAACTTAAATTACCAGCTTCTCTCTCCCCACTAAAATAATTCTGAAATCTAGCACAGGTTAAGAAGAAAAAGTATATCACCTCTGGAAAATTTAACCTTAAAACTTCTAATTTTCAATAACTGAGATTCAATTAACTAATAACTTATATTGTCTAATTCTCAGACTTTAACACCTTTTAAAAATGCTGTTATAAACATCAGTTGTTTATGATCCCACTGTTGTAAGACAATGCTATTTGCAACTTGGCAGGTATATAGTCTCTGGTGACTGTGAGGCAGGTCATTTATCTCTGCCTGAAAGCTCTTTGGTACTATTTTGAATTTCCTGCCATTAGCAGTGAAGCTGCAGGTCTAGTCACATCCATTTTGGCATAAAGTCTGTTCTTCTAGTTCACCTTTGCGGCAGCTATAAGAATAAAAATTATCTGGATTTTAGTCAGTGCACTAAGAATTTTGTAAGGATTAGTAATCACAGTTCTGGCATGCTAACAAGAGAAACAGAAAGACTGAAAGACTGTGTGTTTGACCTTTTATGACAGGAACTTGCAAATCATAAAGTTACAAGCTTTGCTTGCCTACAGCTTCAAAGTAAATAGCTACAACATATTCTGCTATAATGCTGAACTGTTTAAAAAAAATAGTAAAGGGAGATTCAACTGCTGACAAAAGAAAAATACTTCACAAAGAGGGCATAGAGTAAAGCAAAGTGCAGAAAAGAAGCAATCAGAGAGGAAAGCTAATGCAGGAATGAAGTAAGAAGAGTACTTTTTGTGCTGGATATGATAAAGGCTGGACAAAGGAAATTAAACACCTTCACTTGAGTAGCCTACTTTTTAATGAAGTACAAAGCTGTCAACAAAAGAGAAAATGTCACCAAATGTCAGCAACAGAATAAGCACAATATAAATCAGCACATATTCCTTGAGATAAAAGTTGCAAAAACTCCATGAAACTTTCCCAATCAAGTTCTAAAAGAAGAAAAAATCCTTACAGAGAAAATGTCAATGCTAATAGGCAGTCAAACAGAAAACAACACTATTGGTACAGAATGAAAAACAAAGTTCTCTCAAGGGACATCAAACTACAGACTGACCTGAATTAATGGCCTTGTACATGTGTCTCCAATTTTAGAGAAAATAAAAATTTTGTAATAGAACACAAGGCAATGAATTATTTTATGAAAAATTTAATGTTTTGTGGTAGTGTATAAGTGAGTTCTATATAGTGTTAACTTAGGTGCTTAGGAGTCTTCTCTTCTGCTGTATAGAAATGATGCCCTTTTGCATCTTTCCTGGAGTCAGATGCTTTAGTTCTTCTTTGGCAATTAGGAATAAGTTCAGTCACTTAAGAGAGAAATCTGGGGCTCAGGTACCTGGAGAACATGAACCTTGTTTTCCACTGCCTAAAGAAAGTTTTCACCCTCTTCTATTTTTTCCAAACACCCCTCTTGTATGTTTAGGGGCAAGTGTCCTCATTACCATCTCCTGACACTTTTGTCCTTTGTATGAAATCAAGACCTGTTTGTACAAACTATGAAACATCCATAATCTATAATGGATAATAAACCTATGGATAATTTGGGGTTTTACATATACTGTATATACTGTATACAGTAGAGGGAAGGAAGAAAGAAAGATGTAGGTAAAGGGGAATCCAGGAGAAGAAATATATTACCTTGAAACAAATGCAAGATTTTGCTTCTCTCAGAAAGGAAAGAAAACAACTCAGCTAAGTGAAATTAGGTGTAGTGTCACAGAGACAATGGAAAGATCACAAGTCTCTAGGATTTAGGTCTACTATGAGTTTAGTAGCATGTTTGCTGCAGCATCATCAACACCTAAACAATGCATTATGCAGTTCTGCTGGCTCAACCTATGCCAAACTAGGTTCTGAGGATTAAAAAAACAAAAAAAGAAGGTGTAAGAAAATAAAGAGAAGTAGAGAAAGTAAGAACCAAGAGCCCTGCATCAATATAATTCCTGAAATAGGAAGTATCTGTATTTTCCTGCCAATCATTACAGCAGGAGTAACTAACCTAAAATTTCATGACTACTTTTACTGAATTTGGCTGAGACAGAGTAAATTTTCTTCATAGTAGCCAATATGAAACTGTTTTAAGTTTGTGATTAAAATGGACAATAATATTTTAGTTATTGTAAACAGTGTTTACCATCATATTTCATGCACTTGAAAGAGTGTATGTCTCCTCTTTTCCCTCCTGGACTACTGTATGCTGCAAAAGAAGGCCCTCTGATGCCCACTGTGGTAGTGCAAAAAGTCACTGGACTTGGAATGGCAGGTATTCAAATAAAACAAAACTGACAGGAATATCTAAACATGCAGGAAATCCTTTAAAAGAAAAGACATTTCAGGAAAGAATATCTTAGAAGCAAAAAAAGCCTAAGCAATTCATGAGATTCTTTGTTCAAGAAGTATTTTAGTGTCTGGATATAAAGCCTATGTTTCTTTACAGAAACACCTGCTACTGACTATTGTCCTGATTTAGGTATCTCAAGAGGTATAGGACCCTTTCTCACTCATCACTTCCTCTTGATCAGCCTGACACTGGGTTTTCTGATTCCTATTCCTAGACTTTCTCTCTATAAACTGAAGAGTTGAGGCAGATCATGTGGGATTGTGAACCCTACAAGATGACAAAGTACTTAAACCCAAGTCACTAGCACCTCTGAACCCCCCCTCTCCCCAAGCCTTATGTGTGTATTGATGATGAGCAGTGACAGCAGAACAGTGAACAAGTGGCCTTCCCATTATTTCTCCCGCATTTGATGGCTGAAAGATCCAATTCTCAAAGACTTATGCTCCATGAGTGTAGTCCCACTGAATTCAAGAGCAGAATTTATGTTTGTGTTTATTCAGTATATGGCCCCTTCAGGTTTTCATCCATGGACAAATGCAGTCAAATAAAAACAACCAGAATCACAGAGGGCCTGCTCTCTAGGTCAGTTTTCTGTGGTGCTTTTTGTGTTACAGCTCTCCCATTTTTGTTTTATTTCCATCGAAATTACTAGGCAATTTAAAGTGTGCATTTAAGGCCTGCTATTCATTGTGAGATTAGTATGGACATTCAGACTCGGATCAACAAAGTAGTCACCTAGGGATATAGGAAAGTTTATGAGCTCTAAGGATCTTGTTCACTAGATGGGAGGAACGTTAGCTGGTGCTACAGTAATTAATGGTTAAACTACCCTTGGGTAGTAGGTAGTAGGTAGCATAACTTTACAATCTGGTAGCTTTAAATTTCACGACTAATTGTAGCAGTGGGAGTTAGAATGCAGGTTGAAGACATAATGAAATTACCATAGGGAGGAACAGACTAATGAACTGAAGTCCAACAAAAGGTATGGCTACATTACTGTCAACTTGAAAATCTGTAAATAACAACTTTGAAAACCGTTGAGGGCACTAGACAATGGGTTTTATGTGTATATAAGTATGAAATGTGGATTGGGAGGAATAATTGAGTTTGCTAGATTGTAAAGTATGTACTTGGAAAAGAAATCACTTGGTCATCATTTAATCTTCTTTTGCACACGTTTTTCATCTTATTTGCATTTTTAATGCAAACCCCCACAGAATATCTCTTCAATCATACTGAATTGGTTTGTGTCAAGCAGTTAATACATATACAACTTTGCAAGTCTTTGCAAGTCTTTTAGTTCTTCAGCAAAAAACTTAGAGGAAAGCATAATAAACTCTTTAGATTTTTGGTACTCGGAATTTCAAAGTCAAACTTTCCCAGTTTTATTAAGAATTCTGAAATCTTGATTTGTTGAATAGTAATTCTAAACCAGCTTTTTAATGAACTGAACTTCTTTAAACTAAATTATTTTCAGTTAGTAAAATATAGATGAGTGAATCCAGTGCTTTAGGAAATGTGGCTGAAAAGTTTTCCCTTTTCTTCCAGGTATTTTAATATTAATTTATAGGTTTATTTTTGAAGTTCCTGTTTGGTGGAAATGTCATATGAAAATCAGGTATGTTGCTTTGCCTGCTGCAGAAGTTTGAAAGAATGGCATTTGACCTTCCAAAGGAGACCACAGTCTGTACTTGTAGAAGCTTAAATGCATTTGATGGGACTCTACATCTATAACATCATCTTCCTATGTATCCTGAGGTTTTTTTCATGTATTATCACTTGTATCAGCTACATCAGCTGTATCATTTTCACCTATATCATTATTTTCACCTTTATGCAAACCTGGGTATTGCCTAGCCTTTGAATTTTTCCAATAGTGGAAATTCCATTAGTTTACTGGTCAAACTGTGCCATCAGATCCGTCCTTCTAAACTAAATTATTTCTGTTGTAAGTGAGGCGTGTTCATTCTTGTCCTGTGTGTCACTGTAATGCAGGAGCATCTTATTTTCCCTTTGTTCCACAGCTTTTAGCATAATTAAAATCTATCACACATCCACATTCAATTTTGTGTTTATGTGAAAAAGATGTCCAGTCTTCTCTTTCCATGTTTTCTGTACTTCTGACCACCTATTGATCGTCTCTCTTAGCTGTATTCAGTTAATTTGCATCTTCCTTTGACTGCAGTAACCAAGGCTGCTCAATTCATGACGGCTGTGCCCCTGATAATTACAGCAGGGAACAGCTATTTAGACTCGGATCTGCTACCTAGGTGGATTTTCTGCATCCTGTCCCCTTTATCCTATATCTATTTGGCTGCTGTTGTACAACTGGAATATCTTGCACCAATTTCCAGTTTTTCACCTGTACATTGTCCTGCAATATAGGTGCCATTTCCCTCACCTTCATGCAGGTTCACTAAACATCCTCTGCCCCACTATCCATATCATTAATGAAGTCATTGAGTGGATCCTAAGCAAGTATAGGCTTCTGTATATCCCCCCAAGCCATCTGAATTTCATTGTGCTAACTGCTCTCTAGCTACAGTTATTTATGATTATCCAAGTTGTTTTGCACCTACAATCTAGCAATTAAATCAATTTGAGCTTTCTGGCTTCTTATGGGCCTGTATTAAGACATTGAATTTATGATCTGTATTGCCTCTGCAGGATATTTGTAAATGGTTTGCTCGCATTTTTCCCAGAACTAAGCACAAGCTGGTTGTATTTCTTTAGTTTCATTTTGCTTGCTTTTTAGTTTTTTGTTTGTTTGTTTGTTTTTTCTATAAACACTACACTTACTACATTTAGTAACACTGTTTTTATTTATTTCCACTCTTTTGGTGTTTAACTCCTCCCTGATGATTTCACAAAGAGAATGATTCCATGACTTTTCAGATCATCCTTTAGGTGTCTCAGATGGAAGTCCATCATGTCTCAAGGTTTTGAAAATATGTAATGTAGATGTTACCTTGTAAACTTTTCCTTCCTTTTTCTGGGATGACACCATACTACTTTCTTTGTTACTCTTAATTAAACTACCTTTAATCAGGTAGTTACATGCTTCCATTTAACTGTTTTTATGAAGACTGGTGCACAAATGTGCAAGAAATATTTCAGCTTTCTCAACATCACCTGTCACTTTTTTTCCCCTCCACTTATTATAAAATTGACACTTTCCCTGAGGTTTTTCTACCTATGAATACCTTCAGTAGACTTCTGAAGTATTTCACATATCAATCAGTCATCCCTGAATTTTGCCAAAGATTAATATGACTAGATTGAGGCTGTTTTCTCCAAAAGTATTTGGTAGGTGCAGTGGGAAGATATTCGAAACAGGATAATAACAAATTTCCTTGATAATACATTACAGTGATGAATCATACAAAACATGGTTAATAATTTCTGCTTCATTTTCAATTTGAGTTTTTCTGATTTGAGCTTCCGGTCATTAACCCTCTCTTTGGTACACTTCCTTTGCTGGACTAAACCCCAGCCTTTTCTTTCTGTAAATGCACTTGTAAACTGTGATGTGTTCAATTTGCATTTCACCTCTGAGAAAACAGTCTGAAATCTCCTTGCAAATGTCTGTCTCCAGCTGTATATCTATAAACCTATCTGGTTTTATTCACTGTTTCCTGCTGATGTATCCTAGGATATGATTATCCAGTTCTGTTATGGCTGTTAAAGGGGTGGTCAGGGTGGTTAAGTGTGAAAGTACAGGGTTAAAAAGAACTGACTAGATAAAGGTATGAAGTTTGGAGATATGGGGTGCTAAAATGTGAGAGAAAAAGTGAGGAGAGGAGTAAGGAAATGGGAATTTCTATGCTGAGTGTAAATAAAGAGTGTAAAGATAAAGATTTTTTTTCTTTTTCTTTTTGAATATCTGGCTTGGTTGGATTTTTGATTTTGTAGGTAATACCTGTTAAAAAAATTAAATTTCATTAATATTATAAATATTTACAAATTAAGTGGTTTTTTATTTCCATTTAATTCTCAGAATGATTTTGAGCCTGTCTGAAGACTGTTTTGACACATATCCCTGAAATACAAAAATATTCCATTTCTGTATTTATGGTTTAATTAATAAAATATATAGTAAGAAAACATACAGATATAGGTGGCAAGTACATAAAAGCATAAACCAAGACTGAAAGTTAAATTCCTGCAATTGAAAAATGTTGTTGTTGTTCTTCCCAGGACTGTGCATAAAGATCTGGAACACACATGTTTAGTTTAAGCACTCTAACTGTATTTTATTCAAAATCCCACGTCTTTTATAATACAGAGACTCAAGTATCATATTATTGGTTAAGAATATTAACACCCCTTTAAAGCTACTGGTTAATCAGGAATAACAACTGAGGTCCAACCTTTTTTATGGAAATGACCAGGTGCCAGTAGTTTACATTCTTATACTTTGCTGTTCTCAAAACACTTTCCAGCAGTACTGTGAGAGAGCTTTCTCTCTGTCCCAAATTGCAGCAGGTATACCTGATCTTTCTCTGCTCAGGCCTCTGACAGTATCCACAGAAAAATATGATGATATTATGATTTTAAAGGGATTCTTTTAATCCTCTCCTACAACATTCCTTGTAGCATATACGTTTAGGCATTGTGTACAGCTCACATGATAAAAATTTTATTTCAGGTAAATTTAGAAAAAAAAATACAGGGCCCTAATTCAGGACCAAGTAAATCTTAAGAAATTAATGAAAATAACAATATCCCCTCCCCAGCTTCTTATTTATTATCAGTTTCATAGCTATCTCCAGTTCAGTACTAACTCAAACTATCTATATTTGAATTAGCATCTCAAGTCACCTTAGTTGTAATGCGTGGTCACAGTGCAAAAATACAAAGAGAACTACAGCTGATGGCTCAATTAGTAACAGAACACAGTTGCACCATTCTCTTGGAGTACATGGGATTCCTGTGCAGTACTAGGTTAATCAGGAACAGCAGCTGTCATTATTTCCCTGCTGGCAGATCCTTTTGAATTTAAAATCCTATTTAACCTGAGGTGGAAACTTATGTATGTACATGAGAATGGAGTTCTCAATGAGGTGTAACTCTTCCTGTTTCTGAAGATAGCATTGCACTGAAAACAAGAGCACAAAGCAGCCAAGCACTTCAGTAATACTTACCCCTCCATTGGCCCTCAGTTTCTGTTTTACTTTATCTACCATCAACCTTCTTCATAGAGTGAAATGCATAATCAAAGCAGGGAGCTAAGATAAAAGTGAAAAAAAGCACTAGAATCTCCACTTTGTGTAGGCTTTTTTTTTCCTAACAAGCTTGGTCTTTGATCATTTTCCATTTGATCAAAAGGAGCTTTGATGCTCTTTGAAGAAGTACTGAATTATTGGAATAAAGATATAGAATTTGATTCACATTTTCATTCAAAGAAAATAAGCAAAATAACTGGACTAGTAGTTTGCAGTAGATATGTCTAAGGATATGCAAATAATTGGAAAAACCTCCCACAAATACAAAGAAAAAAGAAGTATAATCTACTTACAAGCAAAAGTTAACAGTGGGAAAGAAAGCCCAATGTATAGCATGTTTGTTCTAGAAAATGTGTCTCTGCCAGTCAAACTGTGATAAATGTCTTCGACTTGGAAGGAAATGTATGCTTATGAATATCAAAGTGGAAAATATATTGCAGATCCATGTCTGTGCAATATTTACCACAGCTGGAACTTTTTACCCTAAGGAACACTAGAAAGGAAGGAATAAAAGTCTAGGAAAAAGCAAGTATAGTTTTAGCTCTCTATGTTTTATGTAATGTTGCATAATAAGTGAAGTGAGGATTTTTGGTGGTTTTTTTTTGTTGTTGTTTGAGGATAGAAGTGGAAAAGTTCAAGCTTCTTTTGAAAGTCATCAAAATGAATATACGTAAAGTCCATAATCTGGGGTTTAACTCATGTATTTGGGACTTTAATGAAATACTTCAATTTCACTTTGGAGGCTGGACAGTCAAAGTTAGCCAAGAAACAAAGCCAAATTTCAAAATACATATTCTTTTGTCGTTGTTGGGTTTTTTTGTCTTTTTCTTTTTTCTTCAGTTTTCTGTTTTGACCTCATAAATAGCCCGGTGCTAGGAAGTGCCAGCAAGGTCAGATAGAAAGACTGGAAAGACTGAAAGCTGTGTTTAGTCTAGAAAGGAAAAGACAGCTATTCATATATATTTTTTTGTCAACTTTTGTTGTAGCACAGTTATTTAATGAATACTTTGTCTCAGTTGTGGATATCGATTTAAAGGTGCAACAACTTTAGAAGGTAATAGCCAGTTATTCCTATTTTCCGAAGAATGGTTACAGTGTTGGAGCTGTGTCTACCCTAAAGCAACTTTTATGATAGTCATGTCTTAGGTCTCTGCGATTTGATTGAAATAATGTTAGTTGAAGTTCTGGTTCTCAATCTTTTCAGCAAAATCCCTTCCTTCAGTACAGTTTTTAATGTTTTTGGTTTTTTTTATGAGGTATGAAAAGATGAGAAGAGTTCATAAATTCAAGCTGATGTTTATTGTAGGTGCTAGAATGAGATCCATGTAAGACAGCTTGTCAGGTTAATTTGGCTCTGACAGTAAATAGAGCTAACCAGGCATGAAGAGAGGCAAATGAGATCTATGCTAAACCAAAAAAAAAAAAAAAAAAACCACTCATAAACCCCACAGTTCTCTAAAACTGCTGGTAGAAAAATAAATTACTNAAACAAAAAAAAAAAAAAAAAACCACCAAAAACCCAAAACCAAAAAAACCCAAATACAAAACAAAACACGCACACACACAAAACAAAACAAAAAAACCAAACGACAAAAAAACCCAAAACCAAACAAAAAACCTACCAAAAAACCCCAATAAACCAACAACAATAGCAAAAAAACCCCCAAAAAACCAAACCAAACCAACACAACACAAAACAAAACAAAAAAAACCACCAAAACAACCCCCCAAAAAAACAACAAAAAACCCCAAAAATAAAATTTGGGACAGAAATTCCAAACAAACAAAAACCAGACAGCCAGTTCTTGAACATGAAAAGTAATTCAACCAAAGAGAATATACTCTGAGAAAGGAAGTGAAAGACGCTTCATATTTGAGGGAGGAGGCATTTGGAAACTTATTTTCTTTGTCCCACCAGTGTATGGAGCAGAAGAGCTTAAAACAGAAGAATAAAGCTGACTCCTACTCCATCTGCCTAGCAAAAAACATTATTAGAAGCAGCCTCAGAAGATGTCTTGGACTATTTTTCAGGTCTTTTAGATCTTCCTAGAAAATTACTTGACTTCCTAACTCACTGAAGTCATCTTTACCATCCTAATGTTCTTTTTAAAGAACCCTTGGAATAACAGGGATGTTTTCCAAAAAGTTGGAAAAATGGTAATTTTTGAATTAGCTGGATCATGTGCAATTGTCTCACTCTAGATCCACACTGACACACTAAAAAAGTAGAAATGTAATATGCACAAAGGCAAAGTGAAACATTTAAGAATAAGGACCACTGAAGATTTTAGAGTGAGGAAAGATGCAACAGTGGGAAAACTCTAGGAATTATTAAGATAAGTAAATGAAAAAAATCCTACAATACAGGGCATTGCCTAAAAGGGTTAATATGTTTCCTACATATTTAAAGGGAGTAGGGCTGAGACGCCATTATCCATCTGTCTACAAACGGGTAAAATCAAGAGCAGAGTATTCCATACAGTCTGATACTCAGATGTAAAATGGATATTTTGTAATTAGTACAGGTGAATAAAATCCCCCTACTGCAGTTATTTAAAGTGACAGAAGAACTGTCATTGAAAGAGGTCTATTTGAGGGATGATACTTACAGAACTTGTCCATCAGAATTTCAATCCATATTACTTCTTACATGAATTATTAAATCATGGTATATTTCTGTGCTTTTAGTATTTCCCAGAATGAAAATGCATCTCTTTTATTTTAGTAGATTAATTTCTACTTTTCAAGTTATGATAGGAATCTTTGTTCATAGCCACTGATAAAGAGTTTATGCAAGTTAAATTTCTCTCTCTTTTGGGTCATTTTTTTTCTCCTTCTATGGCTTTGGCTCTGAAGGCAATGCTCTGGTTTCTTTGGAGACTTGCTTTTCCATTGTCGTAAATTAGATGTCAAAATGTTCCAAATGATTTCTTGTTTAGTTATATTTGCTGATGAGTGAACTTTATTTTTGTTTGTAGTTTAAAAACAAACATAAAATCTAGATGGCGAGACTTGGGGAATATGAGATAAAAAGAGCAATCAATGGCAAATGTAAAAGATTAGATTGAAGGAGTGGAAAAAAAACTGCATATAGAAGAATATGATGTTTTCATAGAAAATATTTGTTACCCTCTTGCAGGTACTTTACTGACATGATAACAACTTTTGTTACTCTTTTTGAAAACCTATAAATAAAGATTTATATATGAAAATAATTTTTAGAACAAAAAAGACAGATCCACCTGATATTTCAAATGGTAAAGGAAACTATAATAAAACTGAAAGACTCTGGAAAGATATTTTACATGAGAAATTTTTGAATAATATAGTTGAAATTAAAATTATAGGAAAACATAAAACATGCAGATTTAAACTTGCAGTAGAAACACATTGCCATGTAAATGTGTTCTGTGTCATTGGGGCTTTTTAATTATTGTATGGTAAATATTCCTTGTCTTTGATGCAAATCCCACCAGAGTCTATTTCCAGTTACTTCAAAGGATTCAGGCTCAACTGCAAGCTCTGGCCTGAATCAGCTCAACAATGATAAAGGAAAAGCTTACTCTATGTAGATCACTTATTAAGGATCCAGAAACAGATGAGAGAGTAGTCTTGGACCAATGGAATCTGCTTAAAGGCTAGAAAACATGGGTGTCGAGTGTTCTCAAATCCAATAACAAAATGTACAGGTAGAAAACAATTTACTTTCCAGATTTGAGAATGGCAGCTTTTCTAATGGCAGCACTCACATTTAAATGATTTACTGTGGTATTCTGGTCACTTTTGTAACAGAATAGAAATAACATGCATATAGATGTCCTAAATTGCTATGGCATCTCTCATCTGCTATGGAAAACCTATACAAAAGAATGGTGTCCATATTCTTATTACAGTAAAAATTTCTTTCGAGTTTACAAACTCATTATTTCTTTTGTGAAAAAGAAAATAAATCTTTTTTTTTTGTGAAACAAAACTTTCAGTGCCTCAAGATTTCAGTCATATCACTGTTCTTGCAGTTGTGTTTATATGAAGTAACACTGATGCAGTTGCTGCTGTGTTGAAAGTAGATCTATTTTTTCTTCAGATATATGTCTGCAAGAGTGTCAACTATTTGAGTCTCCTATTGTATTAGAAGTTGTCATAGAGCCAGATTCCAAAGGCTCCATATTCTTGTTACCGTCCAGTCCAATTTATCAAGCACACTGAAACAACAAGTGCAAGACAGAAAGCTCTTGTTGCCTTTGGGCTGGCAAACAATAGTCTGGTCATCTAAAAATCAGAGTAAGGTTTTTTAGCTGGATATTACAGTTTCATTTGGTGATTTTTTTTTTTAATCAGTGATTTGTTTTGCATATAGATCAATCCATAAGTAGGAAAACAGTTTTAGGCTGGAAAATGAAGCATATTCTGAATGAAGATATATGTGTTCACTTCAGCACACTGTATGTAGTACAGACACAAATAGTTTTGGTTGGAATACTCCACAAAAACCATTTTATTCTTGTTGGGATGTCTTCAGGTCTCTGAGCAATCACTGGCTAATTCCTTGAAGGTGGGCCAGGCAGATACAGAAACAGGTTTATGTGGTTAACCATAGGAGTAAATGAGTATAATAGTTGCCAGGGTGGTTCAGAGCCTTTTGATGGTGGGTAGAGCTCGTGAAAAGAGGATAAAGCTAAAAGAAGTGAATGTTTTAAAATAGGCTGTATACATTCTACACTGCAATAGCAAATGTATGGTTTTTAGCCCCTGTATTAATGAAGTGGCTAAGGTAATACACCTATTTCTTTTTGAAGAAAAACCCTGCTTCAGCAACAAAAAAGGCGCTAAATGAGACTCAGAGAATGATCAGGTAAGTGCTTGAGTGTCTGATAAGGTGATTTTAAAAGTTCAGCAAGACATGAAATTAAATGTGTGATTCTGCTGCAGTGGAAATTAAAATAGAGGACATTCGTGGTGAACCTATGTACAAAAAGTACATTCCAGGTTTTACAGGTACAGGATTCTCCTTTATTTGAGGAAAATGTTATGATAGAATTACAGAATGGTTTGGGTTGGAAGAGACCCTAAAGATCATTTAATTCCAAACCTCCTGCCACAGACAGGGACACTTTCTGCTAAAATAGGTTGCTCCAAGCCCCATCCAACCTGGCCTTGAACATTTCCAAGGACGGGACAACCTCAGCTTCTCTGGGTAGCATGTTCCAGGGTGTCATAGTCTGCATAGTGAAGAATTTCTTCTTAATCTATAATGTAAATCTACCTGCTTTCGGTTTCAAACTGTTAGCCCTTGTCCTGTCCTATCACTACATTCCTTGATAAAGGGTCCCCAATAAAAAGTGTTTGTGGCTTTTCTTGTGTAAGAAGTTTTATTATTCCTCTGGGTGGTACACTCAAGGGGCACACTGCAGAGCATTTGATGACTGAGTTATCTTTTCTTCCTCCTTTCTTTTCTTACTATGTAGCTGAAAGGAAAAGTCCACATAGCAAGCTTAAATGCTCAAACTAGAAAAGTAATACAGTAAGAAAGGTAGCAAGTTGAGAAAAATTGCAGATTAATTCCCCTCCAGGATTTAAAAAGAACTGGGGACATAGCTGTGCTCTTACACAGTTTTCTTCCTGTTCTGTTCCCATGGTATTAGAGCTTTTTGCTGTCTCTTGCTACTAACTGCTGAGGAAATTTTAAATCTGAGTGTACATTGTTGAATCTCACTAACAGAGGTTTGATCTTTATAACGGAAGCCCATGTACTTCTGAGTGATGTGTATTGCATATACATACGAATGAATTACAGTCAAAATAAAAATAATTCAAACATTTTTAAGATGTCTGTAATTTGAAGCTCAGAATGGGTATAATAAAATTGTGGGTCTTCTTTGTAAAGAAAACACCCAGATGGGCTCACCATCTACACTCCATATGGCACTTAGTCTCTGCTCTGCATCCTGCTGTGCTCACAGTGTAATCCATATGGACCTTACTTGATTGGATTCCTGTTTCTGCAACACTGACTGTCTGTTCATAGCTTTCCATCAAATATGCACTTACTGCTGAGAGAACACGTTATTATGTGATGGTTTCCTAGATTGCTGGAAATGTGAAAGTGTTAATTATTTGTGCGTGTTGATGTATGCTGTGGCTTTGGCCATTAGTGGTGAGGTAAAGTGCACATGTATAAAGTCAACATGCAGAATTTCAGCTAACTTATGAGTGCTCATATGCACCCTCTAAAGACAGCTAGCAAGCATTTCTCTGTTCAAGCAGTGTGCTCCTAGGATGAGCAAGCCATGGAAAGGAGGGCCAAGGACTTGGAGGAAGGCCAGGGACAGGTATCAAGTGGCTTTAGCTCTGAACGGGGTATAGAATTTAAGGAGAACTCTGCAATTGCCAGGGTGTCAATTGCATGTGCATAGATGAGAGACAAAAAGGACAAAGGAAGTGCTAGTGTCCCTCTGTCAAGGTTTTCAGTTTTCAAGGTGAATTAGCAGTGCTTGTACACTGCAAGCTGAACAAGGTTTACGCTTGAAGATCCCAGGTCACAGAAATTCCAGCTTTAATGCTCACTAGATGTGTGCATAAAAAACCTGCGAACAGCTCATTAAGTATTGGCACAAATTGTAGGAGTTGATCTAACAATCATATCCTGCTGGTGTTCATACGAAAGGGGTACAACTTTGATGTTATCAAGTTGTTTTGAAAGCTACATTCGGTTCTGATTGTCCTGATTCTGAAGAGATTAAGCAAGAGGAATCAATGCTGTGTGATGAAAGACCATAACAACATGACAGACTGACTACAAAGATAAAAATGTGGAAAAAGGGGTAGGGAGAAGTTGGCCTAATGGTTATATGGTAGAGATTAAAAGGAATAAAGAGAATGAAAAAGTTTTTTTGATGTGCCTTTTGTTATAGTGAACCATGCTAAAAAGCATTTTTTGGAACATATTGCAATTATCCTGTGAAACTCTGTCATTAAGTATTTCTACAGCACACAAAGTTATGGTATTCAGTAAAGAATCAGATAATTGTACTGATGAGGAAAACATTCAGAAACTTTTTATGTGTTATATAAATTACCTGTAACTATACATTTTAATTTTTTTTTTTAAATGTGGAAGTATATGTCTGTATCTTATAGAAATTTACATAGCTGCTGGCCAGTAAGGTTTAGGATTGTGCTTGTCATATATATGCACACACACATGCTCTCATGTGCGTACATGCACACATTTACATATATATATATATGTGCACACACACATATCTATATATAAAAATATTTATCCACTCACAAAAAACTCTGACATTTTGACATCTTCCTTGAACTGTGTATAGTAAAAAGGAGCATAAGGGAAGCCTTGGGACTGATGACACCACTGAAAATTCATAAAATATAGGCCTGCTGAAGGACAAAGGGAGAAATCAGCATCTTTTTTTGGCAGTCAGTATCTCTTCTACAGGGTAATGCTTATATAAGGGAAAATACTTGTGATAAAATATACCCTATTATATCCTTTATTTTTACTGCTGTCATGACAGCTGATAAACTCAAATTGCTGATTGTGTCTGTTTAAGTGACAACTTGTAACAATTTCTCTTTCTTTCCCTGCATTTTGCCTTTACCTTTTTCGCCAGCCCTAAGAATAATTTAACAAATTGCCACTATAATCTACATCACAGTTTCTTACTATATTCATTTTCAGATATAATATATTAATACTTATAGATTTACAGACGTAGATATAGCTTTTTTTTAGGCACCAAATTTGCTTGTACTGCACACACAGTTCTACGTGCACCCTGGCAGCCAATGTGTGGTCACCATTCCTTCTACGTCACAGAATCACAGAACAGTTGAGGTTGGCACCTTTGGATCCTCTGGTCAAAACTCCATCTCAAGGCAGAGACACCTAGGGCTCTTTGCTCAGGGTTGTATCTGATCAGATTTTGAATATTGCCAAGGAGGAAGACTCCACACCTTCTCTGGGCAACCTGTTGTGGTAAAAAAAAAAAAGGCACTTTTTCTTCTGTTTAAACAGATTTTTCACTGTTTTAGTTTGTGCCTTCTTGTCTAGTCATTGGGTCCCAATGGAAAAGGGAGGAAAAGTTTGGCTCCATTTTCTTTATTTTCCCCATCAGGTATTTAAAAACATCAATAACATCTCCTCTGGGCCATTTCTTCTTCATTTAAGTAGTCTCGGTGCTTTCAGTCTCTCTTTGTATGACAGTTGCTCCAGTCCCTTAATCATCTTTGTTGCCCTTTGCTGGACCCACTCCAATATATCCCTGTCTTCTGGTGGAGACCAGGCCTAGGCACAGTACTCCAGATGCATCCCATTAGGCTGAGCAGCCCTCCCACTTCTGGCAAGGTTCTTCCTAACACAGTCCAGGAGGTTCTTGGCTTCTGTGGCACAAGGGCACATGGATCTTGGCTGATTTTTAACTTGTCTAACAGGACTCCAAGATCCTTATTGGCAAAGCAGTTTTCCAACCAGTCTGCAGCCTGTGGGTTATTCCTATGCAGGTGCAGCAATTTATTTTTCTGTTTGCTGTGCTTCGTGAGATTCCTGCCAACCCACTTATTTTACCCTGTTGAGATCCCTTTGAATATCAGCACCACTTTGTGGTTTATCAATTGATTCTCTCATTTTTTTTATCATGTCCAAATGTGCTGAGCATGTATTCTGTCTCATTATCCTATTTATTAATAAAGATGTTAAACAGTATTTGTCCTAGTATTGACCCTTTGGGTACACTACTTATATGTCTTGGACTGCTCCTGCCCTCCTGTGTTGTTTCTTCAGGAGATGAGGGAGTTATTCAAATTTCCCATGAGTATCATGGCTTGAAAAATTGAAATTGTGATGATTTTGTCTGCATTTTCCTGATCAAGTGTCCTGCGGTAGGCACACACAGTTGTACCAACTGCTTTGGTCTGACCTCTAATCCTGACCCATAAGGTCTCAGCTGGCTCATCGTTCATCAGAAGGAACATCTTCATGTATTCCTTCATGTATTCACTCTCATAAAATGACTCTCCCTTTGTGCCTCAAGGCCTGTACTTCAAGGTCCCTAAAGTGGGACATGTCCTCATCCACTGCAGCACTTCAGTTGTGTGAATTCTTACCACACCTCTAGGATGTTTTCACAGCCCTGTAGCTGCACGCTGACCTCTATTTCCTCATTTGTCCCCTGTGTTTCATGTGTTACTATATAGGTGCTTCAGAGGCACCCAGCCATACTCATTTCCCAGAAAAGGTACAAGTGTGTTCCCCATGATACTGTCTTTTCTTGCAGGTACTCCTTTATTGTTGTGTCAATGCTTAAAATGGACCCCTTTTACTTTTTCCTTTTTTTTTTTTTTTTTTTTCCATAATAAGGATGTTCCAGTTCACATCACCCTGTAACCCTTGCTTGCTAACCTAGTTCACCCTCATTTAATTACAGGCTGTGGACTTTTCCCCGTCGTTCCTACTTTAAAGCTCTTCCCTCTTGCTTGCACAGCCTGATGACAAAGATGATTTTTTCCCGTTTTGAAAGGTGGATCCTGCCTCTTTGCAGCAGTTGTTAATCCTTGACTAGTCCCACGGTCACAATAAAGCTGGCTGTTGACCCACAGAATCAGCGAGTGCCTGTCAGGATCAAGGAGACAAACTCAGTGTGCCGATCTCTTGTCCCTGCTTGCTTACTTGGCAAGGCAGACCTTCTGTCTGTGCACTCCTCTTGCTACCCCAGGCTCAGTAAGAGAGCCCAGGCATCCCTGTAGCCCCAGACATGAGGAGATGCATCTGTACTGGAGCTGAGGCCCCAGATGTGCTGGGCAAGAGCTCCAGTGGGGTGGGGACTGAGCCCTGCAGTGTGTCTCCACTGCCGCTGAGCTGCACATGTGCTGCTCTCCCCAGAGGTTCTGCCCCCACTGTGTGCCCTTCTGCTGCCTCTGTTATACAACAACCCACCACCAGAGAAAATGAATTTCTAGTCTGAACCAGCCAGTACCTAGACATTCTTTGTAACTCGGCAGTGGTTTGCTTCACCCTGCTTTATTAGTGTCAGAATAATGCTTTGTGGCTTAACAGCAGGGAATTGGATTGTTTATTCAACAATAGATTAGGCCTGGAGAAGGAAAGGTGTGAGGGCAGGAATGGGTACACATAATCTCAAATACCAGCATAATGTCAGACTTTTAATAACTTGATCAAAGCCAGAGATGTGTATTAACCTGTTCCATACTAAGAAAGATGTGACCTGGGCAGAGAATAATTGAAAAGGGGATAGAAAACACCAAATAATATTTTTAGGGTTTTTGTTGTGTTTTTTTTTTCATCCTCACTTTGTTTTTTCCTAGGCTATACAGACTTACATTTTAGTGTCTAGTGTGTTTTCCTTCACTGTAATTTGAGATGCAAAGGCTTCGTTTACAAATGGAGAAATAGTCTTTAAAATGTCATTTTGCCACAGGCATCAAGAAATATTTATACACACTGATTAGCAGCCACTGTCTTTTTAATGAGAAATGGGATGTCACTTTTCATTGTAGCAGATCCTGTTGTCATTGTTCTGTACTCTATTTAGTCCATAATAAATAACTGAATACAACAAAGTGAACAGCAGGATTGCTCCCAGATGAGGAAATCTTCAGAAACCTTCACCAAACCTCCAAAATGGTTATCTCTAAGGAATAGAAAGATACTCTGTTTTTTTCATAAATATATTTTCTTTTAGTAATATATAGTAACAGCATATTAACAAACTTCATTAGATTCTAATTAATGATTTTAAATGTTAACATTGCATTAAAAAATGAAAAAAAAAAATTGTAGATCTATTCATGCCATGCAGGTGGTGGGGAGACAAAGTTCCACATATGTGGAATCATTTTGTGTTATGCTGTCCTGAGTGCTACCAGCCCTCAGGCTGATTGAAGTCTGAAGTCCCAGAGTAATTCTTTTCCTCACAGGGGCATTTAGGTTCCTTTATTTTGGTTAACACATCATGGCTCCAGCTGTCTTTGAAGTACATGTGAATTTAGACACTGATGTTAGTAGAAGCACCACTAGACCCTGAGTAACTGAAGTAATCTGGAAAACTACAGTCCTCGCCATGAATATTGCCTAAAAGTAAATGACTTGGACAACACTTCTATACAGTGGACACTCTATTGACTTTGCAGTAAAATGAGATGGTGGTAGCCAAGTCTAGTCTAGTCATATCTGGTGCAGCATAGCTCTTGCTATTAGAGTTTCTCACAAAACTGGAAAAAAATATTTAATTTAGATTTGGGTTGATTTTTTTTCTTTTTATCATACAGACAAAATCCAAATATTTTATTGTCATTGTTTCTGAAAAGCTTGGACTCCCTGTTGTGTTGTGGAACTAATCAGAGTCAACCTTACTGACTTCAGAGGTATTACTTGGAATTATGGTAGTATTGCATGGTGCAGTAGTTCAGACCACAACCATTAGAATATTTTTGTCTGCAGTTCAAGAAATATGCAATGTAATACTGTTTTTCATAGTGATCTTTCCACTTACAATTCTGCAAGGAAAAAAAAAAAGACAAAAATGGACTAGAAGCCTTAAAAGAGTCTGTCTTTAATTAGTACTATTTAATTTATTTTTTTTAGTTTTCTGAATCATCTGCCACCCTTAAGCATAGATGACTCCGTTAAAGTGTTTTTCTCCCTCCAGAAGGAACTTTCAATCTATTTTATTTGACAGCTAACTAAAGCGTACAGTTTTCCTTTCTTCACTTTCATGGACTATTAATTTCCCTTATAAGGCAAATCAATTTTGTTACCATTAACCAATGTTACCACATTAGACCCAGATGTAGAAAGAAGCTGTTCCCAAGCTGCATCTCTGTGAACTCTGCTACTAAAGCAGTCTTCCTAAACACTGATTAGGGCCAGAACACTGTTGAGACTTGTATTACCCTAAAGCAAAGAAAATTAAGTAATTTTGCCCAAAAAAATGTGTGAACATTCAAAGGTAACTGGCAGCTTTTTTGAGAATGGCTGTCAGGTTCATGAACCTTGCATGAAGCGGGGTGGTCCCCAGTGCCAAACTGATTCCAAGGATTGTGTATTGCACCAAGGGTGCTGTAAATTTGTCAGCAGTGCCCAGTGTTCTGTTTCAGGACTGAGACATTTGCAAAATGCAAGTATCTGTGCTGTAGGCCAGTCTCCATCAGAAGACTGGAATGTGGGATAATGTAGCTGATACCCAGAAAAAAATGGTGTAATCTTCATTGCACTGGGAACAGGTGAAGCTCCTCAAAAGTAAGACAAAGACTGCATTTTTTATTAGTTCTCAAAATCATAGAATGATTTACAAAGAAAGACAGACTGATTAAGGATCACAGTAAGTGTAGTCTTAACTGGGAGGTAATTACAGATGTTTAAGTAATGCTATGATTTAAGAAATAAATATGAGCTCTTTTCTGGAGAGGAGTGGCAGAAATCTCCTCCCCCTCTTGGGTGATAATGTCTGTTAAAAAGGGAGGCGGACACACAGACAAGGTTCCTATGCAGGACACAAAACTGAGAATTCTCTAGGAAAATATTTTGTTGTTTCAGTGAAAAAATCTGTGTGTCAGTAATTTCCATGCTATATATGTAGCAGGCTTAGGTGGACCTGAAATGAGAAGTAAGGACTTGGACTCACCTGCCAATTAATGCAGTGATGCCCATGGTATTTAACTGGTAGGTGAGAGAATAACATTTGGAATTGTCTTGCTTTGCTCAAAACAACAGCTTAAATCACATCTGTTTCAAGTAAATACTTCTGTTAGTTTACAGATCATGACAGACTAAAATTTGCTCATTCATCTTTGCTGGATATTATTTCACATTTGGTAATTCAATACATGATAAACCCCTGAACTTTCAGCTTCCACAAATCAGGTGGAGCAACTGATTAAACCTCCCTTCTGATTCCTCTTCCTGTCTTCCCTTCGCTTTTGAAAGTTTAATTTCATGGAGAGAGAAAGTACTTTTAAGTAATAAAAATTTATTCCTAGCTTGCTCTGGCAGGCATGGTGTTTTGAGGTTTGGTGGTTTTTTTTCCCCTTAGATTTGTGTATGTCTTGGGCTGTGCAAAGTAAGATCTCACAGGAATTGCATGGCAAAATGGATGGATGCATCAATGGAATTTTCTCAAATTAATAAAATTTTACAAATTTATTGATTTAGAGCTGAGATCTGAATAAAATAGTTTAATCCCTAACAGGCAATTTTCGACAGACAAATCTCTCTGGCTTTAGAAATGCCAAGGATTAGAATTAGAAATTCCAACTTCTTTCAGGTAAGAGAACAATTTCTACTGGCATTGAGGTAATAGATACATAAAAATCAAGTCCAGAGTATATAGAAAATAGTTAAATTTAGAGGATTTCTACCTTGACTAAGGTATAATAAGAATTTAGATCATGAATATTTTTTACAAGGTCCAATTTTGCTGTGACTCAGCAAGGAACCCATCTTTGTTTGCTCAATTTTGTGATAAAAATTCATGGAAAGTCCTTTTGTTCACACAAATATTTAGACAAGAGCTTCTCTGTGTTTGAATAAGGCTACTGGACCATGAATGTTTTTTTGTTTTTTTTTTTTTGTGCAAACAAAGGTATCCATGCTGAAATTTCTTAACTAGCTGGCCAATATAAAAAGGCTTTGTGCATCTATGAGTTATGGGTTAGCAATCAGAGGGAGGCAAAAAGTGTTTTAAAACATAAGGAATAAATAAGCTTTTGTATGAATTAATGTGAGCAGAAAAATTTGAATTACAGGATCATATTAATAATAGCAAAAAATAATCCCTGAAAGAACAGGCATGTGTTCCTGGGAGGAAAGCTACTATTCTGAAACATTTGGCTGATCAGCCTCACCTCAGTCCCAGGGAAGGTGATTGAAAACCCAGCCCTGGAAACCATTTCTAGATGCACAAAGGGCAAGGAGTAGTCAGCATGGACCCACCAAGGGGAAGTCATGTTTGACCAACTTGAAAATGGTGTGCAATAAAATGGTTGGCTTGCTTAGATGATGGGGGAGTAGTAGATGTTTCTTGGATTTCAGTAATTATTTCACTCTTGTTTCATGCAAGATTCTCAAACAGAAGCTGTCGAAGCACAGGATGGACGAGCAGGCAGAGGTGGATTGAAAACTGTCTGAGTAGCTTGGGCTAGGGCATGGCAATTGCTGGTACACAGTCTGATTGGAGGCCAGGAGTCAGCAGTGTACCCCAGGCATCTCTGGTTGTTCCAGTCCCATGCAAAACCTTCTCTAATGATCTGGATGGTGGGGCAGAGTGTACCCTCAGCAGGTCTGTGGATAACACTGACCTGAGAGGTGAGGCTAATATGCAGGGGGGTAGAGCTGCCATCCAAAGGGACCTTGGCAGGCTGGACAAAGGGAGAAAAGAAGCTGACTAATTTGCTTGCATTTGCATCAGTCTTCAACTGGATGCCTGAGGGATCTGCAATCAAAGTGTGGTTTTGAACTTCCCTATCACAGCTAATGCAGCAATATAGTGATAACAAAATATAAACTTCAGTAGTTAGCAACATCACAGTATTCTGAAGTATCACCCTTTATGCCCATGTTTTAGACAGGACAGATCTACAGTAATTTCTAACTATGTCGTGGCTTCTAACATGAATATAATGAACACAGATGAAGGTGTATATGATTTTTTCACTGCTATTCTCAGTTCAGCTGTCGTTTCCATACTGAGTGACTGTCACATTGAAAAATATTACAGGTTCTATAAAAGTAGACCTATTCTCTAAGGTTGGTATATGCCATTTCCAGATGAACGTTAACATTTATTAATTGACCTGTAAATTTTTACCAAGGCATTTAAGATTATAAATTTCCAAACCTCTAAAACATGCAATAAAGTACTTAAGATGAAGGTTTTGGAAGAAGAATGTTGGAATGCCTTGTGTACTTGTTGTCACAGTCAAGATATTCTCATGCTGTTTCAATTTGTCCATGTTGCAAAATGAATTATGGATAAATTTATGTTTCCTAGAGATGTTTCATATGTATAGAGGCCTAGTTCAAACAAATATGATGATGTAGAATACACGAGCGCATTTCCAGAGGCTTTAAAGCTCCTTGTAGTTTACATATTTGCATAGCTCATGGTCAGAATTAACGCAAATTAATAGAATATTTATTTGGAAAGCTTGCACTTTTTTACATCTGAAGTCAAAATTTGAGGGAAATTTGGCAGGGATCAATAAGAGTCAGCAGACAGACTAAAGTAAGCTGAGGCAGCCAAACAAAGCAGCCTGGTTGTTCAACAGGCAGGGCAAGGAGATCAGATCCAGTGACACGACCGCCTTCCTGGAGTCAGGAGCAGTTATGTAATGCCCTGACCAGCAGCCAAAGCACAGCTGAAGCAGTAATTCTTAAGGAGTAGAAACAGGAAAATAATCAGACTCAAAAACTCAAGACCCTATTTACATAGAGAAATGAGTTCTCCAGGGTAGTTGAAAAGACTACAACAACAAATGCACTAATGTAGATAAGAACAATGTGACATAAGAGTCTCAGAGAAGATGCAACAAAACTGTAAGGGAACAGAGACTGTTGGATGTCTCTTTGGTTGTAAATTGTGCAATCTTCATTTCTTAAAACTCAACACAGTAGGGCTAGATATTTGTTACTTGTGTGTCTGACTTCATGATTATGTGTTCAGCTACTCAAAATGCCAGTGTGTACTGCTTTTGTCAAACACTACTACTGCTCCACTAAATGTTTTAGAAATGCTCAATGAATATTTCCTGAATTCCATCTGTACTCCTGTGAAACACCCCTGTTTCAGCTCCTTTTCAGCCTTTGCTACTGTTTCTTTGGAGGTCACTGTAGAATTGGGGTAGGTGCTGTCTGCAAATTCTGTCTGTCTGCTTATTGCTAAGAATTGATTTTCACCTATCTGTTTTTCCTCAAAACCTCACCTTCAGGATTCTGTGCTTCACAGAAATGAGGAGTAACCTTTCTGATAGTTGTAGTCTTTTAAATTTCATGATTTATCTATGTAGAAATGAACTAGAACTCTACCTTATAATGGATTTCATACTTTTAAATCCCTGTTATACCATATATTTTTTAATGTCTTTATTAGTTTTTCTTGCTGCATGTTACAGTTTGTTCTACTCTCTGCTGCAGTTCTGCTAAACTGGGAATTTGCTCTCTCCCACTAAACACAATTCCAATAGTGATGTACTGTGCTGTAAAGGCAATGCCCTTAGGTTCAGCTGAAATAAATCCTTCCAACCTCTGTAGCCTTTTGAATTATCTCTTAACTACCTCAGTTGTTTTTCATCAAACTGTTAAGTGTTGAAATACAGACTCTTCTGAAAAAGAAGTTTAAGCATTCTGCATTATACTTTGTTTCTTTTGTTCATTAAGCTGTGAACCACCACCAGAGAAAAATATTCAGAGTTTCATTTCCTGCAAGTACAGGTTTAATGCACATTTATGACAGGTTACACTATGCCTCAACTGCATTACATACATGCTCTAAGATTTTCATGTTTGATTATCCACAGAATCATATAGAAGCCATAGAGTCATAGGAATCATTGAGGTTGGAAGAGTTCTTTAAGATCATCCAGCCCAACCATCCACTCAGCACTAACACCATTAACTCCTAAACTACTAAACCACATTGCCCAGCACTAGATCCAGACACCTCTTAAACATTTTGAGGGATGGTGGCTCCACCACCTCTCTGGGAAACCTATTCCAATGCCTGACCACCCTCAAATGTGAAATTTTTAAACTACTATCTAGTCTGAATCTCCCCTGGCTCAGCTTAAGGGCATTTCCTCTGGTCCTCACTGCAGGCATGGTAGGAGACTTGCTCTCTCCTCACTACAAGCTCCTTTTGGGTGGTCGTAGAGAGCAATAAGGTTCCCCCGGGCCTCCTTTTCTCCAGGTTAAACAACTCCAGCTGCTCCTCATAGGACACATTTTCTCACAAGCTTTGTTGCCCTTCTCAGGACATGCTCCAGCACCTCAATGACCTTTTGGAAGTTAGGGGCCCAGACTGAATGCAGTACCTGATGTAAACTCAAAGAAGTATTAATACTAATACATCAAACTCTTTTATAAAGTATCTGTAAATATGGCCTAATTTTCTAATTATGTATCATACCTTCATGATCTCTCTTTTTCTTTAGAATTTAACCTGCTTGTAAATCCTTAACATATGTATGGGCTTAGCAAATAAAGCAAATGTAACCTGTTTAATTTTCACTTTTGCTTTTCAGTTCAAGATTATTTTATTTTTCAGGAAGAACTATATTTCCTCTTGAAGTTATTTTGGTGGGGACTTTAGTGACTTCATTTTTTCACTGAAACACTCACAGCTACATTTTCCTGTCTAATATTCAATTTGATATCAATAGCCAATCTATAATTCAGAAGGACTACTTCCATGTGTAGGGCAAGATTTCAGCCCTCTGTCATCCCTGCATTCAGCTTTTGAAGATTAAGGCTCTTTCTAGAAGTCCCTTTCAGTTTCTTTTTTTTTTTTTTTTTTGGGTGGTTTTTTTTTGGTTGTTGTTGTTGTTGTGGGTTTTTTTTGGTTTTTTGGGTTTTTGTGGTTTTTTTGCAACTTTTTCTTTTAATACAGAGCACTGATATGCTGATATTTAATGTGGTTAAATGGAAAATAATTGTAAAATAGCTACATTTCTGGTATCTAAATAGGGATATTGGATACTTGGATCTGTGCAAGTTTTTACAGTCAATGCACTTTCTGTCCATCACAGCTTCTTCTGGTTCTATTATTTTTCTAACTTGTTATTGTCTTTCAATTTTCTAATTTCGCCTTGTGATAATCTGCTTGTCCAGTGTACCTGCATCTCAGTTTTCTTCTTACATCTTTTTGACATGTCCTTATTGCTTCTCCTGATTTAGGTTTCTATCTTGTAGCTGTCATTCAAGTAGCTTTATATCTTTGATTCCAATCACTATTTGATCTCTTCTAATGGAATCAGTCAGTATGCCATAATTACATGGCAGACTTGTGAAGTGACTGTCAGTCAAAAATTCCTCAAATTTAGAGAAATGGAAGAAATTCTGTTCTTTGAGAGGCGCATGTGATAACAATGATGTCCTTCAAAAGTTTAACTTTTCTTAGGAGCACGGTGTTTCTCCTGCACATTTTCAGAGACAGAATTTTGTTCTCTATTAGCACCAAGCTAACAAGTAAATGAGGAATTTCAGGTACTGCTATATTCAAAAAGTAGCATCACCTTTTTGTGATTGCTTCTGAGTCCAGCTGGTCATGTATAGATTCAAAAGCCTGCATAAATCATCTTTGATTCTGCAGCATTGCCAAAGAACATCAGTTGCTTCTCACTCTCAATAGTATTCTTTTCTCTGTCTCAATTTCTTTGAAATCTTATTTTTTCAAGAGTTCATTTCAGTATAATGCAACAGCTGTAGAATGTCTGGTTGTAGAGCAGCCACTGAGAAGTTAGAAACATTGCTTCAGTGTGATCTAAATTTCTTTCATTATGTAAGAAATAACCAACACACACCAACACTTTTAAAAATCAATTGGGATGGTAATGTAACTGACTTCCTGCCATTTAGATTAAGTGTTGAACTGTCTTTCTAATCAGACTTGACACAGGTGTTTTGGGGTTTCTTAAAATTTATTTTGCAACTCTGCTTTTCCCTTTGTCTTTTGTCCTCTACATTCCAAGGCTGTAGTCTCTCTCAGAAGCTGGTTTATGTCTGTATACACACCAAAATGACAAGGTTGTTCACTGCACAGTCTGACAGTGGCGTTCAGCAAAACACAAAACTATAGTCAGGGCCCACCTTGAAGCCAGAGCTATGATTGCCTGCAAGGAGATCACACTTGAAGGTCACACCGGGTTAAGGTGCACAACCAGCTTAGGTTGCAAGGGAAAGTATTGATGCAGGGAAGCCTCCTGGCCTTCACTTGAGATGGTGTGGTGTGCTGTGTTGTCTCAGTCCCCATTTGTTAGTGCAGATACTTAGTGAACTCTATACAGTCAAAATGAAGTATTTGATAAAAAGTTATTAAAAATTAATGAATAATGGTGGGATTACTGTTGTATAAGAGTGCATGTTTCAGTTCAGTTTGCTGTTTTGGCTCTACCATGAAGAATTGTATAAGATCACATTAAGGATGCCCACAGGACAGGTGGAATAGGGTCTCCTTACTGACCTGAAGTGAAAAGAATCATTACCACAGGATAGAGTTTGAAAACTGCTAACAAAATATCAAAAAAGTCATTAGTTAGGCTGTCAGTGTCTTCTTTCACCTTTCCCCTGAAGCCCTCAGAAATCCTTGTGTCTAACCCTTCAACTAGGAGGCTGGGAATTTCAGTCTGCTGTGATGCTGAATTTAAGAGTGCATGGAGAAATGAACAGTCTACTTTTGTTTTCTGAGTTAATGAATCTCAGTAACTTCAATGAAGTTACATCACGTGACATCTATAGGCAACAACCAAAATCATGATGAATATGTCTGAAGAAAGTTTGGAAGCAGGCAAGATGATCTAGAGGGCATTAAATAATGAAGTATGAAAATGTGTTCATTGTTGGAAAGGACAGATTGAGCTTGCCACAGCCTATAATGTAATGTATTATTCTGAAAATACTACTCAGTCATACTCAGAGAGGGCATAGCTCATTTAGGTGAGAAGATAGTATCAGTATTGCCAGTAATGTTAAATCAGATTTTGTCATCAGATGCAATTTCATTGGCTCTTGTATCCTCCTCGACATTCCACAGTGGACCAGCAGTAGTCTGGTATAGAGGTTTCCTGGGAGATTCTGTGCAAGCAAAGCCTTCTAAGCCTCTGTCCTTATGCTGCCCATAGGCACTGTGATGAGGAACAATCTGTACGGGACTTGTCCTTATTCACATAACTTTCTGTAGGCACAGTTGAGCAGATTATAGGACTTGATGAACCTTTTGTTATGGCTCAGTACAGTTCTTTTTTGTTTTGTATAGGTGTTAGGGAGAAGAGGAAATGTGGGTATCAAGCTGTCCCCTGAAAATTTTAAGTTGCTTTCAACTTAAAGTTTTCCCCTTTGTAACAGGAGAGCTCAGTGCATAACTCATGGAACATCTTAAGTATGTTGTGTGAAGGGAGTGTGCCTTCCCTCTGATGGAACAAATTGCACATCTCTGTAATTTGTTGTGTCTGGTCATCTTATAAATTAATAATTTTGTCTTAATGAACTTCTAATACCAGGATGAAATTCTTTAAGAGAAAGAGAGGTATTTGAATGACAGCAACTCATCCATGTTGGATATAGGCAATAAAGGCATCCTTAGGCACCTAGTCCTGTTGCAGACTTATTATGGTGTTGCATACCGTGATTGTGTGATTTATCTTCTCATCTCAGTTACTTAATACGCATTCAGATGCTGATGGAGAAAGCAGCTCAAGATAGATCTGGTTTTTTGGCTGTGAGATTGTATGATATCTAGATAAATATGAAGTTCTAAAGCTGTAATGCAAAACTTAGAAACAGAGAGCTTATGCAGGTAATTCAAGAAATACGTAAAATGATTCTTGATTACCCTTGTAGTTTAAGATCTTCACAATCTGTTCTGTGAAAACAGTAAGGAAACTGTGTAGGAAATTTAGTAAACAGTTTATCTGAATACACCAACAGTGAAATACTCCATCATGCATCTGTTGATTCCCCCATCTATTCATCTGGTGATTACTGTAGCATTTCCCTTGTCACAAAACATGCATCACAGACTAGACTTCTTGCTGAAGGAGTCACTTTAAAATGGTAGCCCACACTGAGAGGCATCAGAACAAGTCACAGCTGGGCAGATGTTGAAACAGTGCTGGTATAATACAGCATTTTTAAAAGGCATCATAGCGATTCATTTGTGGATTCAGCCTTTACAGCTACAACGTTTATCCTGGAGTATCCAAATGAATTGCCCTTAGTTTGGAATCTAAACATGTCTAACCATGCATTGTTCATTGTGAGAACACTTGGCTGGAGTACTCTGAGTGTTAAATAATGACCTTATACATACTGCTAATATCTCTTTCCTCTTCAGAGACAGAGCATCTATTGCATTGAAATATAAATGGAAATTACTTGTGTGGATTTCCAAAGCAATCCATTTTTGCAATGAACATGTCTATGAAAAACTTTATTAGGCATCTTTTATCTCCTGTCTCTAGGAAAAAAAAGTAAACATATCTGAATGACTCTCCAGGCTGAGATTTGTGGGAAGATCATGACATCTACCTGTTAGGATACACCTTTATGGTACAAGGTGTGAAACCCTCACAAGTAACTAGCATTGGGGGTGTTCATCTCTTCTGCCTTAATCCTGGATGCCCTTTTGCTCATGGCCTGCACCTGCAACCTTAACTGTGTTGACTATGGATTTCTCTCTTGCATCTCTCCTGGGCATTTCCAGGAATGTTATGTAGATCCTCTTCAGTGAGTCTTTTGAAAGGAGGAATTGATATTGACCACGGATGTATATTCTTGTCTAATGGCAACTTTAATAAGTTTCCTCATATTTACTGCAAGCATGGAGTAAACACCTGTGTCTATTTAGTGCATTAAAAGACACTTGGACATTTGTTCATTCATGGAAATGTGATTATGTGCTTGATGTATGTTTCAGTTCATCCAAGAATATAATGCGCTCTGGCATATACACCAGCAAAATCTGAGAGGCCTAATGGTGCCCTGCAGCAAGCTTTCAGGAAGGGTGCTCAGGTTCTTAAGCAGTAGTTATTTTGTGAGTCATCCTATGTAAGGAAACAATTTTTGTATATAAATCAAACTCCAGTTTTTAAGGATTACACCTTGCCTATCAACTACTGATATCCCAAAGTAGATGAATATCCACCTTAGTAGGTGGATACTCAGTAGGACCCTTCTGAGTCCCTGTATAGTAGGTGGTAGATGAAAAAATAAATAAGATAACTAAGATCAGGAGCGTTGATTTTTTGATGTGCCATAAAAGAAGTGAAAGCTTGTAGGCTGTGTTTGTTACTGGGTATACAACACTGACTGCAATATATGAGTAACTGCAAAGTTGGTTTTGCAGAAGATTACTAGTTAAATCGCCTGCAAGGATAGACATGTAAGGCTTGTGTGAGACCCATCTCATATTTAGGGCTTGAACGGGGAGAAATTGCAATGAACTCACTGTAAAATGCAACATTTTGGTGCCTCTGGGAAATTCTATGTGAGGCATTTGCCAATACCAGTAAATGCTGGAATTAAGTTTAGCACAAGCAATGATGTGAGTCAAGGGTTATAACATAGGACATATTATGAATTGTTGCTTTGGAAATTGTGCTATGCGCAATTATCTTTTTATTTGACATGTTGCTGTCTAAGTTAAGGCAGGGTAAAGGCTGCTTGTGTTCAGAAATACGTTGCTTATTCCATTAGCATGTAACAAAACAAAATTTAATTTCAGCATTTATTAAATTGTTAGTATATAAAAGTAAAGAAATAATAAGACCTACAGAAGAGACTTCAGGAAGAAAAGATTTAAAATATTAGTTGGGTGATGATGTAAATATAAAAGAACAAAAGCATATGATATATTGTGGGGAGCCCATCATCAAGGCTGAAAGTATATTTATATGTGTATGAACATATCTCTGGAAAGCCTGAAGACGTTTTCGTCTACTTGTGACAAGACAAAAAATTTGTATTGCTTACTTATAGAATATAGTTTAATTTAAGTTAAACTGAGAAATATGCTGGTGGCCTAACTTCAATTTTTACAAAAATTTAGTTGGAACATTAGGCCAAGAAAGGAATTCAGACCACCTACTTTCCTTTATCACTTACCTGGGAAACTCCTAATACTGTTTCTGTTCTAGATTTTGTATTTCTCTATATGTCTGGGATTAAGTATTTTTGCATAGTTTAGAGTTTGGACAGCTATACATTGAGATGACAGCTGAACTCCATTGCAGTTCAGAGATAGAGTGCCTGAACTGCTCAATCCTTCCAGAATTGTCAGAGCAGGCACTTTACCCAGTGACCAGAGTCAAGGTGAAGGCATCAGAGTTTAGTTCAGAATAGGATCTGAATTTTTACCTTTTTTAAAACAAGAGTTAGGGTACATCTCAAGATACTGACATATTAGTTTTTAGGCCGTCTCTGNCATCTATTGCATTGAAATATAAATGGAAATTACTTGTGTGGATTTCCAAAGCAATCCATTTTTGCAATGAACATGTCTATGAAAAACTTTATTAGGCATCTTTTATCTCCTGTCTCTAGGAAAAAAAAGTAAACATATCTGAATGACTCTCCAGGCTGAGATTTGTGGGAAGATCATGACATCTACCTGTTAGGATACACCTTTATGGTACAAGGTGTGAAACCCTCACAAGTAACTAGCATTGGGGGTGTTCATCTCTTCTGCCTTAATCCTGGATGCCCTTTTGCTCATGGCCTGCACCTGCAACCTTAACTGTGTTGACTATGGATTTCTCTCTTGCATCTCTCCTGGGCATTTCCAGGAATGTTATGTAGATCCTCTTCAGTGAGTCTTTTGAAAGGAGGAATTGATATTGACCACGGATGTATATTCTTGTCTAATGGCAACTTTAATAAGTTTCCTCATATTTACTGCAAGCATGGAGTAAACACCTGTGTCTATTTAGTGCATTAAAAGACACTTGGACATTTGTTCATTCATGGAAATGTGATTATGTGCTTGATGTATGTTTCAGTTCATCCAAGAATATAATGCGCTCTGGCATATACACCAGCAAAATCTGAGAGGCCTAATGGTGCCCTGCAGCAAGCTTTCAGGAAGGGTGCTCAGGTTCTTAAGCAGTAGTTATTTTGTGAGTCATCCTATGTAAGGAAACAATTTTTGTATATAAATCAAACTCCAGTTTTTAAGGATTACACCTTGCCTATCAACTACTGATATCCCAAAGTAGATGAATATCCACCTTAGTAGGTGGATACTCAGTAGGACCCTTCTGAGTCCCTGTATAGTAGGTGGTAGATGAAAAAATAAATAAGATAACTAAGATCAGGAGCGTTGATTTTTTGATGTGCCATAAAAGAAGTGAAAGCTTGTAGGCTGTGTTTGTTACTGGGTATACAACACTGACTGCAATATATGAGTAACTGCAAAGTTGGTTTTGCAGAAGATTACTAGTTAAATCGCCTGCAAGGATAGACATGTAAGGCTTGTGTGAGACCCATCTCATATTTAGGGCTTGAACGGGGAGAAATTGCAATGAACTCACTGTAAAATGCAACATTTTGGTGCCTCTGGGAAATTCTATGTGAGGCATTTGCCAATACCAGTAAATGCTGGAATTAAGTTTAGCACAAGCAATGATGTGAGTCAAGGGTTATAACATAGGACATATTATGAATTGTTGCTTTGGAAATTGTGCTATGCGCAATTATCTTTTTATTTGACATGTTGCTGTCTAAGTTAAGGCAGGGTAAAGGCTGCTTGTGTTCAGAAATACGTTGCTTATTCCATTAGCATGTAACAAAACAAAATTTAATTTCAGCATTTATTAAATTGTTAGTATATAAAAGTAAAGAAATAATAAGACCTACAGAAGAGACTTCAGGAAGAAAAGATTTAAAATATTAGTTGGGTGATGATGTAAATATAAAAGAACAAAAGCATATGATATATTGTGGGGAGCCCATCATCAAGGCTGAAAGTATATTTATATGTGTATGAACATATCTCTGGAAAGCCTGAAGACGTTTTCGTCTACTTGTGACAAGACAAAAAATTTGTATTGCTTACTTATAGAATATAGTTTAATTTAAGTTAAACTGAGAAATATGCTGGTGGCCTAACTTCAATTTTTACAAAAATTTAGTTGGAACATTAGGCCAAGAAAGGAATTCAGACCACCTACTTTCCTTTATCACTTACCTGGGAAACTCCTAATACTGTTTCTGTTCTAGATTTTGTATTTCTCTATATGTCTGGGATTAAGTATTTTTGCATAGTTTAGAGTTTGGACAGCTATACATTGAGATGACAGCTGAACTCCATTGCAGTTCAGAGATAGAGTGCCTGAACTGCTCAATCCTTCCAGAATTG
>WEKY01044879.1:0-15833 GCA_013390045.1 Picathartes gymnocephalus | reverse complement strand
ATGTGAACGATCCAGACTTTGCTCACCTGAGAGGCCTGGGGGCCTTGTAGCAAGAGGCCTGCAGGCCTGAGAGCAGGAGTATTGCTCAAGATTAGAAAATGTCCTTGGCAGCAAAAGATAAGGAAGTATTACGTATATGAGGAAGTAAGGAAGTGTTACTGATTCGCTGTTAAGGCGCGTGGACAGCGCGTGATAACCAATCATAAAGACTGTCAGGCGCGTGAACAATGCATGCAACCAATAAACATGAAACACTGTATATATAAGGGGGCTATTTTTAACAATCAAGTGGCATTCTGTTGATCATACTGATCATGCGTGGGTGTCCGTGACTCTCTGCGTCGGAACTCTCTTTATCCAGTGTACAACATTTTTCATCCCTGTACTTCTTTTTTACAGTTTATAGAAGAATTTCTGGTTGTTATTTTTTAAAATCTTTATTCAGTGTCTTTTGGTTGTCTGGAATAATACTTTGCTAAACTAGTGTATCCTGTGTCCTCCCCAGTTGGACTCTGACTAATTTCATATGATATATTTGAAAAGGGCTTTAATGTTAAGCAAAAGTTTAACTGAGAGCTGCACTTTTGAAAACCGTAGCTTGAAAACAAAAGCACTGTAGAAATGCTGTTAGGGGTGGGGAAGAAATCTGGTAAGGCTGTGATAAGGAAGGTCAGGAGTAGCTGGCTGGGCAGCAGAGCCTTAAGGGATGTTTAGGACAGGAGCAGAGCTGAGATGTGAGTAGTTCTGAAATTGAAAATATCAACAAAATTTTAATCATGAGGTACATTTGGGTGTTTCAAAGTCCTCCTTGTTTTAAACTTTTTACTGTGATTAGTCATGATGACCAATAATGGAAGTGGGGGACTGTATACATCAGTATGAATATATTTAATGTAGGAGGTCTGAGGAATGGAAACTTTCCAAGAACGGTCTTGCTGCAAGCTGTGCTGTGCTGTTTCTTGTGCAGTGGGGCTCTGGGATGCAGCTCGGAGCTTGGACACTGCATGGTGTTTGTTCCTCTGCTGACTGCAAGGATTGCATTTTTCTAGGAAGAGAGCTGTCCGCTGTGGTGGCTCACTATGCAGGTGAGTTTACACCAGGAGATGCACTGTAGAACAGGGAATCAATTTTTCTCCAGTTAATTTTAGAATGTTATGAGTCTTTTTCAACAATGTAGTGGTTTCACGTCACCTCCTCACACCAGGCGATAATTTAGTGTTGTGGTTCAAGTACTCTGGCCAAACACCAGTGCACTTACTGAGTTTCCTTACTTATTTCTTTGGTGAGATAAGGATTAGGAGAAATGCAAAGCAGGCGTAAACCTTCAAAGGTAAAAAGATAGTTTATTAACAGAACTAAAAAGAAAATAGTAAGAACCAAAAAAAGCTTTCAGATGCATCTCTTTCCCCCATTCCATCAAATTCTCTCCCATCAACAACATAAAGAAACAAAACCTGAGACCTTCAGTCAGTTTACCACCTTTAAAATAGAATTCTATCAGTTCAATTGAAAGAAGAGTCTCTCCTGTTACACCATGGAGACTTTGTCCACAAGAACACAGTTCTTTTGTGGTTTCAATATCACAGTGAACTCCCACCCGGAAAGGATATCTGTTTGCTGTATGATAGTCCGTTCCCTCAACATGCAGTTCTTCCCGCAACTGCTTCTCGAAGACTCATCTTTATTTATTGGGGTAGCATTTTAAGGATAGGTTGTTCTAGTAGAAAGCAAAGAGTCTCTTCTCTCTCTCTGGAGATCCCCAGCAGCGAGGTTTCTCTTCTGTTTCTGGGATTAGATATTTACCCTCTGTTATCTTCCCTGAAGTAAGGGTTTTATCTTGTTGCCTCTATTCTCTATTCTGAGGCAAGGGTTTTCATTTATCCCTTCTTAGTGGAATGATTTCTCATTACCATAATTACTTTAACCTCTATTTGCTTCACACAGATGCCTTTGCTCAAACTATTGTTAGAACATGTATTATCCCCCCAATTATACAGTAAGTTAGAGGGAATAGTTTACTGTCTTAGTCCATTACCATGGCTCTACAAAAGACTTTCAGCTAAAAGCATCTCCTCTTCCTTCCTTCTGGACTCTCAGTCCCTTTACACTGACCTTGATGCCTCAGTGGTGGTTCTTCCTGGGTCCGCACTCTTTCTGAGTCCATTTGTACATTCTGAGTCCCTTTGGGTACTTTAAAGAGTTGTATCTGAGTCATTTGTGCACTCCCAAAGAGTTACTCTTAGTCCATGTGTGCACAAAAAAAAAAAGGGTTAAGCTTCCTTCCAAGTTCAGTTGGAAAGTGGTTGCATTCCATGCATTTCATCCCTGCAGGGGGGGTGCGCGGGAAACTCCACAGCCAGGAGCTGCCGCAAAAGCGGCTGGAATCTTGGCAGCCGCGGGCTGATCCCTCCCCCCATCCGGTGGTTGCGGCACTCCCTGGGGGTGGCAGGGGCCCAGCGCTGCCCCGGAGAGTGGGAAGGGCCCGGCCCGGGAGAACTGGGCTGGCCCCACGGAGCTGCACTCCCCCCTCCCCAGGAAGGGAAGGGGGAGCAGGAGCAGCCAGAAGCTGCGGCGGTGCTGCCCCGAGAAAGGGGGGAGGGGGCGCTTCCCCTCCCCCTGCCTGGCCAGCTGCAGACCGGGCCAGCCTGGGGCCTAGCTGGCCCAAGGGCACTGGCGGGCTCCCCTGTTAACCTTCTCAGCAGCCGGAAACAAAAAGAGTTAATCTCAAGGTTTTCCTCTCAAGGTGTGAGACACAGAGGCGGCTCATTTTCATTAGTGGCTAAATAGAGTGTCCATCTCAGAACTAGCCACTAATTGGCTCTTCAGACATGCAGGAAGCTGCTTTTTTTCAGGAAGCTGCAAAAGCCCTTGCAGGTAAAAACTGAAAGGAAGCTACGTCTGCAGGAACTGGTAATAGTCCTTGCAGGTGAAAAATTACTCATTTTCAAACCATGACAAACAACAAGGTGCCTCATGGCACTTTGAAGTGCTCCCAGAGGTCATCTGAAATAGGATGCTAGGTCTAGTTTAGTTTCAGATACCTCCCTTGAGAGGCTATAGGAGCAGTCATTTGCTGCCAGGATGATTAAGCAGAAGCAGTGAGGTAAAGAGTGAGTGGAATGTCCTGCAGACATGAGAAAATGGAGTACGGGGAAGACATTTTGCCCGCAGATAGTTGTTTTTCTTGTAGATGTATGTCCAAGTAACGTGGATTTATTTTCCTTTTAAGTGTAGCACACGCTTTGTAAGGCACCATTCATTTGTTCTGGCTGCCGTGATCCTCTGGAAGCTGACTTTGACAGCTTGTGAGGATGTAGCTTCAGAGATGTTCCTAGACTGTAGGAAGAAGACTTCAGGAGGTGACACAAGGGTGTGATCAGCACACTTGGAAGGTTGGGAGCAGGTGGCACTAGCAGGCATCCTACACCCCCATAAAGAGGCAAAGGAAGTATGACTGTTCCACAAGAGACCAGGTCACAACTCTTTCTTGATGCTGCTAAAATCTTTAAGTTTAAGATCTTCTGGGATCTGATCTGTGCAAAATTGCAGGAGAGGTGTTCTCCTACTTCTGAAATTGTCGCAAAGCTGCTAAGAAAAAGGTGGCACACAACAATTTCATACATTGAGGAACTCTTGAGAAGTTTCTTTCTACTCTTACAGTGGTGTTGGAATGTCTTGTGGAAATATGAGACAGTTGGATTAAAAACAGATGGTATGTGCAATAGGAAAGGCAAACAGTAAGGAGAAACTAAGGTAATTTCAGTACATATGAATTGTTGATTTATTTTAGTTCGTGCTTTTTTTAACCCTGACAGGAAAGTCTCTTGTTTGTACTCTGTTCCTTCTTGGAGAAAATTCAATATTGAATAGCAGTCTTCAAGTTCTTGTGAGCTAATTTTGTCCAGCAATAAATCTCTGTTAATTAAAAGGGTTTTGGCAAAGATCTTACAAACTTCCCCATCCAGAGAGTAATTCCTTTACCCCTCAGTCCCTGCCTGCGAGTGGCTGTGGCTGTTAGTCTCTGGAAATAGGCAAGAAGAAGCAGATCATAACAACAAATCAGTGTGCGTCTCACAGCAGAAGTGTTTCCTTATTTTAGTCCACACTTTTGGCAATATTGTTGGATTCTCCCACTCCACTATTCTTAACACAACTGCCACGTTATTCTTTTATTACACAAAGTGATAGCTCTGCCTTCTCAACCAGCTTCAGACACTGGAGACTCACACGTGTTGGAGTAATTTTCTGTTCCTATGGGTGACTTTTGTGTACTCAGTCAGCCCTGGAGGAAGAGATTCAAACAAGTCATTTTGTTTTACAAGCATGACTTCCATTAGGATCCAGCATGGAGAAAACTGTCTGGAAAATAACACTGAGTGGCTTGAAATGTGTATTACAGGCTCGTTCCTATGGGAGTGAGAGTGTGCACACTGAGGGGAGAGTTGGGGGAGGAACACCAGTGCCAAAGGTCTGTTCTTCACACTTGACTGGTGGATTAAGTTCCCTTTCCATGGTGCCTCTTTCTGACTTGCTGTGGCGCTGTCGCTGGGTTTTGCAAATGGGGCGGGTTGTAAGGGTTTATGTATAAATGCAGCTGACAGCTGAGACAGAGCAGTGCTTTTGGAGACAGGAGACCCATTTGTAGGTGCTAGTGAAGGAGTTTCTGGTTGTCTTAATCTAAATCCTCCAGAACCTATATTAACCACTGGGGTTTCTCTTTACCTCTACACTCTCTTCTCTTTACACTCTACCATGCAAATTCTTTAACCCAGGCTCCAGAAACTTTCATCCCCATCCTCTAAATCCTCCAGACAAACATTTTATTGAAGGAATTCACCATGCTGTGCCATTAACAATTTTTATCCCCTACTCTCCCTGGCACAGCATGGTGAATTGGATTTGTTTCTTAATTTATTCAAGAATATGATCCTTATTCTCGATTAATGTGCATTATAAAACCAGGTATTTGCATTTTAATTTACTTCTAGGACTCCTGTTTTAGGTCAGCCAGCAAAGCTAAATCTGAAACATGCTTGATGGGCCTAAGAGACATAACAAGACATTCCTTTTAGAAGAGGAGGTAAAGATGTTGCACTTCTGCTCTGTGTGAATGCAGTAGGAATAGCCTTCTGATTATCTATAACATATATATATAACATTCCAATATACATATACATATATATAATATTCCAGTAGCTCAGTACCAAGAAGCAAGGAAGTTCATGGTCTCCACAGTGCAGTTCTCTCTATTGCTTCCTCCCAGTGACTGGGTAGTTTGCTTTGCTTCAACAATACTTTTGAAAGTGACATCCTGGATTTTGTTAATTCCAGAGTGAATTCAGACTCCATGTGATTTTTTTTTTTCTTTTGAGGAAGGGAGGGTGAGAAGCTCACAACTGACCACCAAGCAGGGTTTTCTTTCATTTTCTAGCACCTGGGCAATTTAGGGGATGGGGAACAAGCAATCACACAGCCAAAATCATTCCCTTCACTACACTTCATGCTTACTTTTAGCTGGGATGAGGGGTTTAGCTGCTGTTAAAGCATTGGTCATGAGAACATTTCCTGTGTATGTCGCAGGGATAGTGGTTAAGCTATTAAAGTGTATGAATTTACAGTTCTGGCAGTTTTGGGGTGGGGAAGGAGGTTTGAAAAGTACTCTGTACTAGTTTGTTCTGGTATTACTGTGAAGACAGTCTTTCCATTCTTAATGACTAATTGTGAGTTAGTGCATGGGAAAGATGATTTTGAAAATGACAGCGGGGAAAATGAAATTATGTATCTAGCCCAGTTCTAAAGGTGTCTGATCACTGATGTGCCTTAGACTGTTTCATTGAAATGACAGAGCAGCTCTCAGTGCAAGCAGAGAGGTATTTGCTTTTTGATGCCGCTAGGAACATCTCTGCCCATGGCCCAGAGTTTTTTGGGGAAAAGTAACTAGAAATCCCTCAAGAAAGTAAGAAAGTGCTGTAATCACTCAGGAAAGGTGTTAGATGGATAAGGTGTCATAAAGAGTTGTTCTAATTTGTTGAAGAAGCACACTCAGATTAGCTTGTTGATGGGCCTTTTGAGAAATGATGGGCATAGAATGTGCCTTTTGAGATTTGAGTGTGACTGCAATTGATTGTAGGAAAATGAAGAACCAACACTAAACAACCTCTGTTCCTGAAGAGTAAATGTTAGGAGATAAAAAACTTGATTTGCAAAAAAAATATGCAAAGAAATCTTTCCTTTAAGAGAAGGAGGCCTGTTTTGAAAGAGGAGGATCTGTTAAGGGAAGTTCAGGTTGAAAGCAAGGGTGAGAAAGGGAAAAGCTAAGTTAGCGAGGAGGTTTTGTAACTGGCAAATGGCTGGTAACTGTTTCTGACAAAGTGTATCTTATGTGGTTGGACTTCCCTTAATTGTAGCAAAATCTTGGGTGAATCTTGGTAATCCACACTAGTCCTCATAGGATGCTGAAGAGGGTGATTGCTGAGCAGAAGCAGTGAGTGCAAGGAAATAAAAGAAATTTCACTGAGATGAAAGCTTGAAAAGTACAGGGATCACTGCAGCAAACACGATAAGCAGAAACTTAGTACTGAGTGCAAAACAAAATGACCTGGATACTCCAGGTCATGCTTCAAAGGCCAGTTTGGTCATTTACCAAGTGTCTGATTACAACTTCAACAGGTACTCACAGTGAGGGAAGACCACAGAGGCAGACCCTTATTATGTGATGAAAGTCAGAAAGGAAGTTAGGGTTCTGAGAAGACATGAAGTGTAGTTGTCTTTGAAACAGACATTTTATGGCAGCAAGTCCTTTTTCTTGATTAGGCTTTCCTTTTCCTGAATTTTCAAGTCCAATTGTGCAGGACAGCAGTTTTTATAGAGTAAGCACTAGCTTGTAAATGATAGCTTTCAGATATGTGTTATTGAAAAGGAGACTGAAGAGTTCAACTTGTCATCTGCAAGTAAAATTTTGTGTGATTGCCATCAGCTGCTTGGAAGTGGAGAAAATTTAAAGTCAATGCAAAAACCTTTACTTGTAAACATGTGTCTTAAATGTGGGTAAAGGCTACATTTTGGATCCCAAGAAAGAAGTGGTGGTGGTGAGAGAATGGTCAGTGTTTTGTGTCAGTCCTTGCTGGCTTTAGTTTGTTCTGGAGAGCAACAGTGGGATGGATTTGGCAATGAGGAGGCACTGAAAAAGGCAGATTGGCTTGCATAGGTGGCCTTAATGTCAGTAAAATGGAAAATTAAGCAACTACGGAAAGGTATGTGCTAAGTCCTGTGAATTAATGCAAAATTGTTCAAGTTAGTGAATTATGGACTGAAAATCTGTTCTGCTGAGACTGTACTGTGAATTTCCCTAGGTTTTCTTTGTTCCAGGGAACAAGTGATTCCACTCTTGGTTTCACAAGCAACCAAGACTTAATTAACACTTGGAAATTGCTTGGAGATCTTTGGGTGAAAAGCTATGAAGTTCTAAGGATATTTGATTAAATGCAAAGAAAAGCAGTGCTTTTCTTGGGAGAACAATGAGAGTGTGAACTGCTATCACCAGGAATCATTTTCTGCTCTGGAGGCAGGCGTGTTTTGCTCAGTATTCTTATTCTTGATGACAATGGCATGTTTTGGTGAGATCAACAGACTAAGAGCAGTGCTTGTGCTGTGTGCTGTCATGGGATGATAAATCTCCATCCCAATGAAGGAATGGGAGCTCAGCTTTCCTGCTTGTTGCGATAGGGTGTTTTCAAATCTATACAGAGTTCTCAGCCAACCATCTCGTACCAAACATGCAGCACTCTCATTGGTCAGTGAGGCTGGCTGGCATCAGAAACCAACCTATGGCTGATGTTGAACTGAGAGATTTAAATCGTCTATAAAAGGAACTGAAAAAAATAAACCAGATGGCTGTTTCTGCATGAATCCTGAATGTGTGTGTGTTTGTGTAAATCCTGTCTCCAACCAAATCCGCAGAGAGTTACCAACAGTGAAACGCTACACCTGATATGTTCAAGCCTTACATCAGAGCAGGACCTGTACGGATGATCACTGTTTTTTGCTACACATGTTTAACTGATTACTACTTACCTTGGTCAAGAAAATGGATTTATAACCATTTGGAAGGTATGCAGCAAAGCTAGGAATAAAGAGAAACTTCCTGACTGCCTGGCCAGGGGGGAGGAAGGCTGTGCAAATGTCACTCCTCCCACATGATCATGGGGATGTGTCTTTGGTCAGGTGAGGCACAGCCTAAAAGGACTGGGGCGGCTGCTTGTCAGTGCTCCTCTCCTGCTGTTGCTACCTTCAAGTGAAGCTCAGAAGAAACAACATTCCTGGCTGGTGGCTTATGAATTTTCTCTTGCAGCCCCACCTGGGAGAGGGCACAGATCAGATATTTCAGTCCAGGCTGATCTGTCTCCTGTAACGGTTACTGGTAGGGAAACTGAAGCGTAATGTCAATCAGGAGTGAACTGTGTAACAGAAATACTGTCTATGTAGAGTCAGACATAGTACCCTCCATGATACAGAGGAATCTCAGATCTTTTTAAAGGCATTGGGTTTCCCTACCCCAGATATAGCTCACAACAGGGTCACCTGGGCATTTCTCCACTGCTTATATTTCCTGTGACTGTAGAGATACATGTTTCTTTTTAATGGGGACAGGGAGGAAGATCTTTGCCTAGTCTGAGAATGGAGCTTTGATGGGAGAATGAGAAACCTAATGTTTGTGTACACACAGTTGATTAATTTAAGGTTACAAGGTGCCAAAACACCTTCTCAAGCTATCTGCCAAATAAGATCTATTATTTCACGCAACATGGAAACAAAAAATTTTTTTGACAGTCTTGTAAAATTCTGTCCAAACGGGATTAGCCCTCCTTTCACAAGTGATTAAAAGAAGAAGAAAAACAAAACTGAAAACACTTAAGGCTATTACTACAAAAGATTGAGCTTCAGTAAGTAAATACTTAGGAGATTTTTGCAAGGATGAGTGGAGACTAAAGATAACAAACCAGTTCCTAGACTTTACGAGTAACTTTTACTAGTTATAGTACTAGTATCAGTTACTATAACTCCTCTCCTCTGAGGAAAGGCTGAGACAGTTGGGATTGTTCAGCCTGGGGAAGAGAAGACTTCGAGGAGACCTTATTGCAGACTAAAAGAAGCTATTGTCAGTACCTAAAAGGGGCTTATAAGAAAGATGAGGACAAATTTCTTAGCACGGCCTGTTGTGATAGGACAAGAAGTACTGGTTTTAAATTAAGAGGGTAGATTCAGACTAAGTGTAATGAAGACATGTTCTGTGATGAGGCTGGTAAAACACCAGAACAGGTTGCTCGGAGTATTCAAGGCCAGGTTGGCCAAGGCTCTGACCAACTTGAACATCTGAAGATGTCCCTGCTCACTGCAGGGGCTTGGACTAGGTGGCCTTTAAGGGTCCCTTCCAACCCAAACTGTTCTATGATTCTGTGATTCTGTACTGACTATCATCAGCTGTCTAGTATCTCAAGACTCTGTGGCTGTTGCTTTGGGAAGCAGTTTCACTGCCAGTGGAGGAACTCAAAAGGTCACCTGTGAAACTCCAGCAGTACTGGTAAAGAACCGTTTTTTCCATTGCTTCTTTTACAAGTAATGGAGTTCTTAAAGTCACATTTCCCAAAAGTTGTCACTGTGATGGTAGAACCTGTGTTGTATATGTGTATTAACATTGTTAATGGAGAAGTACATTGACCAAAAGTAGCTTGTACAGTTTAAAGATGTATTGGTGTACTTCATTTGCAAACACCAACTTCCTGCTTAGTATACCCAGACTTTCTGTTTAGTATATATTTCTTCTAAAAAAATGAAATCACATCTGCTTTCAGACCAGTCAGTGGTGAGAGGCAAGTAAAAAGCTTGGAAGGTTAAAGAGGAACGTGTTTGTGACCTTTTTATACAAAGTAAAAAAGAGAAGCTGCTTTTCTGGAGAGGAGAACAAGCTTCAGGGGAAGAGGGAGGAGGGTGCTGTGATGGTAGGTCAAAATTCTAAGTTTCCAGTTTTACATAAACTTAATTCACGGTAGTAGGAGCACCTTGTGAAATGAGAGATTAAAAATCAAAATGAAATGGTTTTTTGTGTGAGAACATGACCTGTGGAGAGTGATACATGTCAGATCCTGCTGAGGATAACCTGGCAACCTTGATCACTCTCCAATCTGCAGTGTCATTCGGCATCACAGGAACAGGGCAATATGCAAATGCTGAAACACCTGCAAATCAGGCTTAAGGAGCAATCAAAGTGAGATAAACATTAATTACTATAATACCCAAAATCTTAATGGAGGAAGGAACGTTGATTACACAGCCTCACTTAGGATTTCTTTCTGTCAGAGATGGTGTATGATGACAGTTTCTGATTACATTTACTCAGAAAAGAAATAAGACTTTAAAAACTGAGTAAATATGGAGGGAGAAGAGCAGAAAGCAAACAAGTTGATCTTTCTATGAGGAGTTGAACGTATTTGGCTCTTTGTAAGAGTATGTATTTTTCCTTTTTGCCTTTCAAACATCTGAGATGAATTGGCTTTGTGAGCTGATTTTGAATGCTTCCCTGGATCACTGTAAACCATAAGTGTCTTAGCAGATTTTCCTTTGTTCTCCCCATCTCGATCCTGAGATGTTGCCAGCTGCAGGGGCAGAAGCACTGTGTGAGAGTGGGGAGTGGGCTTCTCACAGTGTTCATTTTTGATACTGTTTTCTTCCCTTGTAACCCTGCTGCAGTATCAGCTGCTTGGAGAGTCTGAGAATAAAATTAAATACAACCATAAACTCAGTCCCTTCTTATTCATGCCTCCTGCAGTAAGGGAGGAATTTAATAAAAGCACACATCATTTAGGAAAAAAAAAAAAAAAAAAAAGGCAGCTTGACTTTTAGGCAAGAAGCCAAGGTTTTATAGAATAAATCTACTATATGTACCCTGAAGTTAAGAATAGCAATGCCAAGCATTCCCCTGCTATCTCTCAGGCTTGGAGCTTGGGCTGGGAGGTGACCAGAGGCCTGATTTGCTGTGATGTGTACAATCCTCATTTAAGGAAAAAGTAATTTAATACTTCGTCTGCCTTATCCTCCTGTGCAACTTCATTTCTCATTCTGCTCTGTAATGTTCTTTCTCCTTGGATGATCGCTTACTTTTGTACTTCAGACATGAAAATGAAGTTCTTTGGTATTCTAGAGAGGTTTGCTCTAGCCTCTGTTGTCTAGCCTTTCCCGTTCACCTTGGTGTGCAGCTTGCTTATCCTCTCTCCCATTTCAGAAGTTTTGTCATTCCTGTCACTTTCGGGTTCAGCATAGAGAGCAAAGGTGTGGCGGTGCGGCTTGGGTGGCTCGCACCTCCGCCTTCCCGGAGGCATCTCCACGGGGGATGGGGCTCCAGTCCGGTGGGGGGGTGCATGCTAACGTGCACACACGGCTGAATGTTATAATAAAAGCAACAGAGGCAGGAGGGGTTCCTGTATGAAAGTCTAGCGGGGTTTATTGCATCTGCACGCTGAAGAAGCCAGTAACAAAGGACCACATGGAATGGAGAGTCCAGGGTTATATGCAGGTTCGGAGGGGGCGGAGCCAGGCGGCAGGGACCAGTGAACGGAGAGAGCAGGTGGGGAGACAGACACATTCACCAACGGGGAAGGTGTTCTGAGGAGGCGAACAGAGTACAGAGAGAGGGGAGCTTACTAGAACATAACCTCCCCTGGCAAACTTGGGAGGGGCGGAGGGAGCGAGCCAGCCAAAGGGCCGACTGCCAGTGGCGTTGCAGGATACAGAACATGGCCATATAAGGCAAGCAAGGAGAGTGTAGTGGAACTGGGGTAACTGTCATGTGGTCCTTGGGCTTCCATGGGAGAAGCCAAAGCCTAGGGGACATCCTTCCAGGGCATCCTAATATGCCCACAGGCCTCCACACAAAGGCTCTTTGGCTGCTGTGATTACAGCTGAATTCTGTCTTTCTCAGACACCTTTCTTGGAATCTGTTGGCCTGCCTTTAAACCTTCCCTGATTTTAAACTTTCTTCTGATACTGTCTGATTCCTAGCAAATATAGATGATAAAAATCACAATGTTTTTGGTTGGCTCTATGGAATGCTTGGAGACTCACATACAAATGTAGCCTTATTGCCAGTGCTGACAGTACTGTCAGACTATCCAGGGTCCTGGATGCCAGATTCCTAATGCTTCAAATCTTTTTCCTGTGAGAGTAAGGAAACAGTAATTTTTGCACCATGAATAGACACAGACACAGCAGAAGAAGTCTTTCAGTAGCCACCTGAATGTGAGATTTATCAGAGGAGTTATAAGGGAGTAAGAGGAAGTGATCTGCTCTGTGGTTGCAGATGGGACAGAGGATAGGGGGCCAGCAAGAGAGGCCCTCAAGAGGCTCCCAAGAACTGGGAGGAAGTATTCCTGGAACTTGCTGGGGGTGTTGGACAAAAATTGCCTGTAAAATGGAGAGTGGCTTAAAGGCAGCAGGATGAGGGCTTTAGGACAAGGGAGAAACAAGATCTAAGTTGCGGGTGAAGTGCAGAGTGCTGGAGGGCAAAAATATTTCAGAGGGACAAGAGAAAGTGAAAGCTTGAATCAAAGCAGCTGGCTTTAATATCTGCTTAGATCAAAAAATAAAAGTCTGTATGGATTAAGAGATAATCCACTAGATAGGTTTAATCTGCCAAGTGCGTTGCTTCCCCAAAGAAAGGCACTGGGAGGGGAAGGTTGATTTGGCTCAGTGCCCAGCATTTGAAGGTAGCTGATGTATTCTTTTTCCACAGACCCCCCCCTTTCACCTGTTCTGAATGGAGCACATCCTGCTGAAAGGCAGGGGCTGTTACTGTAGCCTCCTGCTCCTTTGCAGCTCCAAAGTCATATTGAATTTAACTAAAGGCATTTCTCAAGCAGAAAAGAGCACTGAGAGCAAAATAACACAGCAATTACGAAGAAAATAGGCATGGGGTAGGTTCAGATGCTCATGGCATCTTTGGCTGCCTGAGAAGTGAGTTCTGAGAGGCAGTATTGGGCCATTTTATTAACACTTACTCCCTCTTGTCCTGATTGTCCTTGTCCTCCCTTTAATGGAGGTTAAGCTCTGAATGCCACTTTTCCTCCAGCACTGCCCCTGAAATCCTCAGCCACATCCCTCTATCCCTTCCTTCCTGTTTCCCTTTCTTTACAAAAACTGTTTGAGTCCTTTGAGTAAGTTCAGTTTCCACAGCAGTAGAAATACCTGATCAAACATGAGGGGGTTTTCTCCATGTATTTTTCCAGTAAGAATATGGTATATTGTCTCTTCTAACTAACACACAGAGCTGTATCTTAAACTGTTCATGCATAACAATCATGCACTTCTAGGAGTCTGTACATGTGATGGAATTTGGATTAGTTGGATTGAGGGGGGTTAATTTTTTTTTTCAAAGTTATCTTGTTCAGCAACAAATAAATTCATTTCTGCAGACTGATATGTGTTCCTTCTGTGTTGTGGGCCCACGTCTGTACCACCTCACATGAAGGTTATGGCAGATCTCCTAAGGTCAGTGGGATTTGGTCTGTCAAATCCTAGAGCAGGAGATCACAGGAGAAAGTACAGAGAAGATCCATCATGTTTTGAAACACCTGAGCTGGCACTGGACAACTTCCCCCCTTGTACTGGGAGCAGGCTGTCTGCCTGATACTGATGTCTCCTTTCACTGATGGTATTTGGTAGGCAGTGGGGATGGATGTCTTCNGGGGTGGTTTTTTTTCCTTTTTTTTTTTTTTTTTTTTTTTCTTTGAGTGAGAGAAGAGAGCGGAAGAGGTTGGTACCTGGTGAAGCACTGGGGATAATGTGGGGCAGAAAAAGGAATGAGGGAGGTGTTTGTCTTACTGGACCCACTCACATTGATGGAGTGAAAGGGAGGAGAACACTTACTGGTTTCCAGGACTGAGCTTGCATAACTATTTGCTTAGCACTTCCTTCTGGGAGATAAACATGTGCCTTGCCAGATCCTGAAAACTGTGTCTGGAAGTCAGCAGGGTACTGGCTAAAAGACAATTGATACCTCACTTTTATTTGGAGCTTCAGGAAAGCTTTGTGGAGCTCTTCTAGGAGAGAGGTCTACTCTCAGGTGAGAGAGAAAATTGCATCACTGATTTGAGGGAGAGCAGCAAAGCAGAAATAAATGGCTAGGTTTTTTCAGCTTTGAAGGAAGTAAAAAATAGTCAGATGCCCCTAGGAGCGGTACTGGAAATAGTGTCAATCAATACAATTATGAAACTTCTAGAAAAGAGGTGAACTGTGAGGTGGGAAAATTTGCTGGTGAGAGCAGTGAGGAAAGATTTAGGTCCTTCAGAGGCATCTCACGCTTGAACAAAACAAGGCAATGGGACAGCCCTATGACACATGAAATTTGCTGCAGACAGGTGCAGGAAATGCACTCTGAAAGGAACAACAGAAACTACTCTGAGAACCTATCAAGTGTGTAAGTGGTGTGGACTTACTCCACTGAGGCAGAGAAAGGGTGTGGGAAGGAAATCAGGAACGGATTTGTACTCAGTGCTGGTACAAAATACAAGCTGTTAGACTATGTTTAAAATAAAAGGATGGGGTAATGGAGAATAATTCTGAGAGGGAGAATCTCTTGAGGTTCAATTTTGCTCATCTCCCACTCCAAACAGAATGAGGTAAAAACAGGCTGTGTGTTATCATGCCATATGCATAAGGAAGGATTTTTCACGCCTCCAGAAAGAGGAGAGCATGGCTATAAACAAACAGAAATACTTGAAGATGTTTAGAAGAAGTGAGGGTTTTTTCAGAATAGTACAAGGAGAGTAGGCTGCTTTTACTTGCTGTTTTTCACTACCTACATTGAGATGGGGCTTTATATTTCTATACTATAATAGTGAATGTGCTACCCAAAGTGAAAATACTAGAAAAGATGGACTTGGTACAGTTTGAAATTGGAAATCATGGATCACTGCTGATTTCAAATTCGTTACTGAAGAGAATTAGAGCAGAAAAAGAGCATGAGAGCTCTCTCCTCAAAAGCGAAGAGAGACTCTTGGTGAAATTTAAAGATAATACTTGAGAACTTTAGAGGCACAGAATGATCCAGTGGAACTCATTGCTACAAAACACTGTTCTCTCTCCTAATGGGTTATGTAGCCATGAAAATATTCTTCCCAAGCTGCACTGGAGGGGTGAAAGTTCAGAATATTTTTCAGCTTTTGACCTTGAAGCTGGGGAGCTTCATGCATGGGGAAGGAGGGCTCTTCTGAGAAGGTAACTCCATTGTTACCTGTAGCTGATGCCTGCTCCCAGCATCCCTCCTGACCCCTGATTGGACCTGTGTGACAGTTTCAGCAGCATGGCATGGAGACAGTTTCAGTCGTGCTCCTGGCTGCCTGGTGGGAAAGGTATATGTCCACAATTCGACTTAACCACTGACTGCTCTCCCCTGCTGCCACGGAGTGCTTTTCACCTCACTCCCACCCAAAGCATTCTGATGCTGATCTGTGGTATGGTTTATCCACAGCTGGCAACTAGGCACCACACAGCTCACCCTACTCCCTGCAGGGTGGGGGGGAGGAGAACTGGAAGGGTAAAAGTAAGAAAATTCATGGGTTGAGATAAGAACAGTTAAATAGTTGAAATAAAATATAATAATAATATTGTAATGTAAAGGAAAATAACAAAATATATAAATAAAATGTAAGAAAGACAAGTGATGCAAATAAAAACAATTGCTCATCACCAACCTGATGAAGCCTGTCCAGTCCCTGAGCAGTGGACCCCAGCCAACTTTCTCCGTAGTTTATCTGCTGAGTATTGTTATAAATAAACCCTGT
>WEKY01044878.1:166002-195230 GCA_013390045.1 Picathartes gymnocephalus | reverse complement strand
AGAGAGAGGGAAACTCTCACTCAGCCAGGGGAAGGGACAGACATTTGACAAGGGGAGCATACCAGGTATAAACAGGGGTACATAGAACGAACCAAAGTACAATTAACTAATAAAAACCGCCGCAACAGGGAAGAGCCTGTCAGGCTTTCTGTGTAAATCGTTTCTTTGTCTTATAACTTCTATTATTAATATTGCTGCTGTTACTGTTTGTTTTCTTATCTCATTACTCTTTCAATCCATGTCCTTTGCTTTTTGTGCTTCCAACTGGAGGGGGAGGGACAGCATGTGATGTTTTTAAGTGGGACTACTAAATTGAAGAATACCATTCCTAAACCACAACAAACCATATATTACTTGAGTTTACCAATTTGCCATCTGTTCTTGGCTCCCAAAACTTTGTTCCTCTGAACTAATGGCTCTTCTCTCTTTTCTTTTTCCCAGTATTTCGCTATCTAGACCGTGTTGTCCATCAGAAAACGGTTTCAATTTCCTGAAAAAGTAGATCCTTCCAGGTTTGTGGTCTGGCCTAGCTCTCACAAAGAACTTCAGGTCAGATCTTCTCCTTGTTGGGAGTTGGGTTGTCTTTCCTTTTGTTTCCTTTTAACAGTATAGAATTTTTTTCCTTTCAGTTGCTAAATGGCCCTAATCACTGAGTACTTAAGAAGAACAAAGGATGTAGCTAAACATGAAGAGAGGGCCATCTATGTTTACTGTTCTGTCTGGGAGTTTTCTCTCGAAGGGGGGTGGAGGGATATCTCGAGAATTGGGGACTGGTAAAAGGCGAGGGCAGAGGATGGGCGGGCACTGGGTTTCCGAGGACGACACGGAGAGGAGCTTCTTCTTCGCTGCTGCTGCTGGAGCCCTGGCTTGGAGCTGCTTTCTTCTGCTGCTCGGGTGAGCCTTTGCTTGCGAGAGCAGCTGCTGAACCTGTTACCATCTGCTCGGGTGCCCGGGATCCCTGAGCTCGCCTCTTCCTGCTCCGCTGGGAGCCAGGCTGCCCCTGCCCCGCCCCCANCCTGAGCTCGCCTCTTCCTGCTCCGCTGGGAGCCAGGCTGCCCCTGCCCCGCCCCCAACGCTCCTTCGGCACTGCTCTGGGTTTCACTGCACTGCAGCCCCGCTCCCCCGCCTGCTGAGATGTCCTGCCGTCCCAGTTTTGCTGCTTTCTGAGAGTCCTGCTGGGGCACCAGGACTGACTGCTCCAGGAGGGTTTGTGAGGCAAAGCCTCCCTTCCATCTTTTCCCCCCCGTGACTGGACTGCCATACCACGTGCTCCTCGAGCTCGTGCCACCAGCGCCCCCCGCCGGCTGTGACCATCACTGCACCCAAGGGGAAAGTGCCTGCAGGCCAGGGGGTTGGGACCGGGTTCTTGGTTCTGTTTGTTGTTAGTGCCATAAGAGTTGTTGTTTGTTTGCTTTATTATAAATACTAGTAAAGAACTGTTATTCCTACCCCCATATCTTTGCCTGACAACCCCTTAATTTCAAAATTACAATAATTCGGAGGGGAGGGGTTTACATTCTCCATCCCAAGGGAGGCTCCTGCTTTCCCTAGCAGACACCTGTCCTTCAAACCAGGACACTCCTTCAGGTGGTTTGTTTAGCCTTTTCTACCCCTTCAAACTGTGGCAGGACATCTACCCCCTGTCCCCTCCTCTCTACCACAGATGGCTGGTGCATGTAGGAGAGATAACCCAGGGGCTGAAAGGCCCAGCATGGATCATCTCTGGTGCCAAAAGGGCTCAGGCCTCAGCTAAGAATCAACATCTTAGTCTGGCGAGCTCATGTGGGAAGAGATAAAAGAAACATTCTTGACTAAGAGACACTGTTTTACAAACTATAAAAGACACAAGAGTTATCACAGAGTCAGAAGCTTCTTACACCCTTAAAGTGTTTGAGACTTCTCCACGAAGTCTGGACTCAGGTTTCATGGTTACTTCCCTGGGGATTGAGGGAAAGGATCTCGATGTGTGCCCCACCACCAATTGGATGGTAAGATACACTGAATCCTAAGTTATATTTTTTCTTCGCTATCTGTAACATTAACAGGTACCTTTAACCTCACGCTGTATCTACTAGTAGTTTCTCTTTTTGTCCTTACTCCTGTGTAGTAATAGTTTGTTTTAAGTTTTATGTCTGTTAGTTTTCTGTCTATCAAATAAATAATTCATTCTATAATAGACCGAATCAGCCATTATTAAAGAACTTACGAATGAGAGTGGACTTTGGGGTGCTGGCTGCCTTAATAAAGCTACTGCCTGCTGCCAGAGGCCTGGGCAAAAGGCAAGGGCTTGCCTAACCCTCACATCCATTTGTAACACAAACCCAGTGTTTCTTCTTCTGTATGCAATAACCCTGCCAGGATGAGACAGTTCAGACCTGTACCTTCTCTGCTTTGGAGTCTCACAGCCCCACTGGTGCAGGGTAGAGTGATGTAGCCTGGGTGCAGCCTGAAACCAGCACCTTCCAAGCTAGCGTCTTTGAGATTGCTTCCTTCTGTTCTGTTCCTTCCCTCAATCTGCACCATACCAAGGCAGTGGGAAGCAGATATGGACATCTTTCCCAGACAGGAATGTGTTTCCAGCATCTCCCCTCACTAACCTCCCAGCAAAATCTGTGCCTTGTGCTTGCTCATGGGTTTTCCCCAGCCTCTGTCCTCTCCTGCTCTGAGATGGTTGCCTGCAACCAGGAATTCATGAAGGAACACTTTTGCAGTCTTCAAGGAGAAAGGGCTACCTTTGCAGGAAATTTGAAAATGACAGTGAAAACACAGCATGGAATTATGTACGTGTGGTGATTCCTGTTTAAGCTTGCCTAATGTGGCCCATTCGTCTTTGGGCATTCTAAGTAGTTTACTACCCTCTCCTAGGTTTGTAATATGGCTTTATTTTAATGTTCATATCTTGTGTGCAATTCTCTAAGACCTCATGGGTTTTGGCTGCTGTTTATGTTTTTTTTCCAGAGGAGTAATTATGTTCCACCCCAGTTGTGGTGCCATCTAGAAATCCCCCAGCCTTTCCCTTCCACTGGTAGCCTTTAATACTTTTCTCCAGAGCAACAGATCATCCTCCAGTCTCTCAGTGAAAAAAACATGTGTTTGAGGCAAAACATCTGAGTAGCAAAACTAGAGGCAGCCGTGATCTTTGCCATGTCCTCTCAGACCCTTGCTGTCTCTGAAATGTCGCAGCTTGGTGTTCGCTGTCTCCAAATTCCCCCCCTGTGTTTTGTTTCTCAGGTTCTGGCAGAGTTAAATTCAGACTTGTTTTGTCAGAAAATACCTAATCAGATTACGCAATGTTTTCACCCCAAACAAGCCTGGTTCTCCTGGTATTTGGAAGCCAGGGAAGTGTTACGTGAAAACTTGTCTCCATCACTGGGAAAACCCTGGCCCATCACTTGGCCCAGGGCCTTGACCTTGAGCAGGGTTCACTGAGCCTGACAAGACCATTACTGTCTCTCTCGCCCTGTGGCACTCCCTCACCGTGGAGCCACTGCATTCCTGCCCAATGACACAATGACTGCGGATGTCCTGAGACTGCTGCAGTTCATCAGAGCTCACTGCCCAGCAGTGACCATGCATAGCACAGACAGGAGGAGCACCAGGCTCCCACCCTTCCCCGCAGTCACTTCCTGAGGGATGGTGGAGAATTGCTGGTAGAAATCAAGAGTGAGTCCCACTGCCTGGGGAGAAGGTGAATGTTCGCTGTGACACCCTTTCCTCAGAGGTAATGAACTGATTCCTGGTAAATCTAGTGTTATCAGAAATGGTAGCAATTTTCCTTGAAAACAAAAGGAAGAGTTTGACTCTTTGTCCCTGAGGAATGAGATATATGACTTACTGCCCGGGAAGAGGGAGCACAGTGGGAAAGCAAGTCTGGGAGAGCCAGCTGAGAGTGCTCTGGGTCTGGAGTGCCACATCATGAAAATCAAAACAAGTCTGCAATGTTATAGGAGCATTAATAGTCACAGAGATCTGCTTTTGCCCTTCAAGTAAGAGAGCCAGGCCAGGAGCACTGGAGCTATTAATTGAGCCACAGAGCAGTCATTTGTACATTTAAATGGTAGAAAGCTAAATATGTTCTGCAATCAGTCCTAGCAAAGGACACAGACTGCTTTCAAAGCCTGACATCCAGCCACTCTGGGCTGCCTGACACAGTTCTGCAAGCACAGCTCTTTCTGCCTGGTTCTTACCAGGCTCCCTTAAAGAGGGCAGTTCCTCACGTCCTTTCTTTCCCTCAAGCCAAAAGTATAGCAAGTAAGAATTGAGATGGTCATAACACATGGCTTCCAGCATAAATAAACAACCTCACTGATTTAAAATGTGCTATTGATTTTCGAGGTGTATGTGTTGGCACTTGTGCTGAAATATCTGCACCCCGGACAAATCTATCCTCTGGCTCTGCCCAGAGCTACCTCAGCCAACCAACTGTTGCCCTTACAGCAGGACTTCAAGCATTACTTCAGCTTTTCCCCTGAATGAGATTTGCTTCCCATTTTTTCAGTCTCTGCATTATGCAGCTTCCAGGTGTTGCTTGAGGAAGATGAGACAAGACACATGTTTTTCTGTAAACCTTTCTTCTGGCAGGACAAGCATATTGTAGCTGTCTTCTATTATTGTCACTTTGCTTTAGCCCTAGTGCTCCAGCTTGTGTCAAACCAGCTTGGCGTGCTGGCACAATCTCTGCAGCTGTGTTTTCCCGGGTCTTAGAGTACGAGATGCAGAATTAAGGGGCCTTGTCTCCAGTTCTTAGCCCAAATGCAGCATCATCTTTACCAGCACTATGCCAGATAGCTGTCTGCTTAAGATGCTCTTCAAAAGACCTGTGAGGGCAGTCTCCATCCCTCCCCACAGTAAGAAACAATGGTTGGTTGGCTTGTTGAAACCTCTGAGCTGCTGAATGCAAATTAAGCAGTGGTTGGAGACAAGAATATCTCAAACAGAATGCAAAAAACCATATGCTGTTTTTCTACAGCCTTACCAGAGACCTGCTGATGATGAAGTGTAGCAAAGTATCTGGTATCAAGTATATCCTAAAGAAAACATTCCCTTTGCATGTAGTGAAATCACTCCCAACACATTTACAAGAACCCCTTAAAATCTCTCCATCAGAGAATTCTGATCTCTCCCCTCTTTCAGTCTCTTCTTTCTTTGGTGCCGATATCTTCTGTTGAAATGCAGCATGTAGGATTCCCCAAATAACAGAGAGACTCTGTTTCGTGCACATGCACATTCTTGAATGTAACAAATTTATACTCACTTTCGTACTTATCTGAGCTTGCATTTCACACCCTTCCTTTTAAAGATCAGTTTGTGTAGTCTCTAGGGTTTACTGCATGTCTTGTCTTATCTATGGTGTTGCTTCCTGTGTTAATAAAACTGCTTTTAACACCACACCAGTTCGGGCATCTGTAGCCAATTTTAAATAAACAAATATCCGGTTTGCTTTGGGGCTGATCACCTATGTATGCTCTGGACCTACTGGTAACCTCTGTCAATGCTGCAAAATGTTGGAGCCACCGCAGGTTTTGCATCTCCTTCCAAATGACAAATATCATGTCTGTTTGTGGTGTCTACCACAGAGCCTGCATGTCCTTGTGCTGTGTTGCTTTCTTGAATGGCTTCCCTTTTTCACTGGGGCTATTTTCCATTTTATTTCACGTGGGTACCATGTACTGTGCAGGAACCACTCAGGACTAAGGCAGCTGACAGAGGCTGTTCCCTTCAGCGTCACTGGCTTTTGACAACCTCACTACAGCTCCACAGCATGTCCTAAGCAGCTCTGGCAAAAAAGCCTCTAAAACACTGTTATTGCTGAGAAATGCCCAATCACAAGTCCTCTCTTGTCGTTATTCTCTGTGTGTTCCTGGGATTCCTTCCCCCTCTGCAGTAATACCATCTTTGCTCCCTCCCGCCAGAGGGTGCTGGAGTGTGGGCTTTGATTTACTGGCTAGTGGAGAAGGGGGTTTGCTGGGATTTTTCCCAGAAAGACGGCACTTCCTCAGGCTAGTTTGCTAAAAGCTGAGTAGAAGCACGCTGCAGAGACCAGAACAGATGGGCAGCTATTATTTAAACAAGAAAATGCTCTATGGTGACAGGGAGGGGAAAAAACTTGGGAAGAGAATGAGAGAATTCTCTGAATGTTCTCTGCAGGAATCCAGCTATAACAGTGGTCCTGAGGTCTGAGTCCTCCCACTGCCAGATACTGGCTCCAGAACTATTTGTTTCAAGGCTGGGGATGATTAGACCAAGTGGAAAATAAGATTCAAGCAGTCTAGCCAAGGATCAGGCTGACAAACCCTCAGAACAACTCTGCTGTGTATTTGGTGGGCCAAGAGCTGAAAATATGTTTTCCTTCAAGCTGATGACTTTGAAAATGCAAAAGCTTAGAATGCTGAAGCTGGCAACTTGAATAAATATTTCATAAGAGACAAGACTTTTTTTTCTCAGTATAAGATTGATCCTATTGGCAAAGCTTTCGCAGCCCTGCACATCCCAGCACAGCACAGAGAATTCACCAGCAGGTTTCATGGTTAAATGTTACAGGAATTATTTTTATTTTTTGTGAGAGAGATCGCTGGGTGTCAGAGAGGCTGTAGCTTGACACTGTTTTGAAACCAGGGAAAGCAATTACAGCAGATACACAAACCAAGAACCCTGAGAAGCAGCAGGCAACATTGCAGGGTCCAGTAGTCCCCTAGGAAACATCAACCATGTTATTACTTGATGCCAACAGTTAAAGAAATATCAGCAATAACCTGCACTGCTGCAACTTTTCCAAACAAGCTAAAAACAGTAAGTAAGGCAAAATCAAACAGTTTTGTATGCACCTGGTACAGCAGTAGCTGCTTATTCCAGTGGCTGAGGTATAAAAAGACACAAGGGCCATTAGACACACATCTGACTCTTGGGAGAAGAGGGAGTAAGTCACTGGAATGGAGAGATTTCACACTGAGAGAGTACAGTCTGTTTTCAGGACTGTGATAGGAACAGATACCCCTGAGAAGATGTACAAATCTCTTCTGGCTCAGCACACACCCTGCCCTGTTGGCAGGCAATCATATGTACCAAAGAGGTCCACGCAGACAGAATCAATATCCAGGACACCAGCATGGTTTGAGATGGTGTCCACACAGGAGGACATCTGTTGAGTTAAAACCTTCTAAATACTACTGCTGAGCTGTAGTTTAACTGAAGAACTAGCCATGACAGAGGCTTAATGAGAATCTCCACTCAAGCTGAGAAGCTAAAGGCAAGCCATGGCTGGCCAGCAGGCCTCATACACCTCCAGTTCCTGCAGAACAGCTGCCTTACAGCACACAGCCCCATTCAGAGCTGCAATGTGGTGTTTCGTTGTCACAAGACTTAAATCACTGACACCAATGCAAACAGAAATGCCCAGCAGTTTCAGCAGATTCTCCTCTCTGCTCCTGCCTCCACTTCTCACGCAGAGGATTTGGTAAAAATTAGAACTATCCTTTCTTTGTAGGTTATTTCCTATGGAAGCCTATCTGATATTTCTTGAAATTAACTCTGCAAAAAAAAGCTCAGGAAATGTGATGGGCTATGGCGGTCACAGGTGGTAAATTGGTTGTGTGCCTTCTGGCTGGTGGGTGCATTCATGCTGGTGGAAGAGTACTCTGGGTATGTCTGGAGATCAGGAAAAGCTGGAACACAACCTTTAGCCAGGCTAGCAGCTGAGCATGCACTTGGCCAGGTAAACTTGTGCCAAGATCATGCTAAAATGAATAGTATTTTGTGGGTATCACTCCCTCATGTCTGAGCTGCTCTCTAAACACCCAAGGTGCAAGCTCAGATATTTATTCTTTGAAATTTCTTTTGCATCTAAGATTTTGGAAAAACAATTAGCCGCCCACTGTAATATTCATAAGCATGACCTTCACCATATTTTAGTGCATGGCTTTATTGTCTGGATGCTTTGTGATCATCTGACCAAAATGCCATGACTGTTTCAAAAATCTAGACTCATCTGAATGCAAGATTCACATGAGAAAGCATTTGTTTCCATGTCCAGTACTCCCCTGGCAAGAGCCAGCTGAGGACATCTACAGAGCATCACCATGGAGCTGAACTCTTATCTGGGTATGATCAACTTATTGGAAAAGAAAGGTATCCCAAAATGGTTGGCACCTGGCAATCTTTGAACTTTTGAACTTTGCTACTTTGACTGAAGTGCAGGAAAGGAGGTGAGAGTGGGCATAGGAGGAATTATGTTACCAAGAGGATCATTAGCTCTATTTAGGGCTTACTTCTTTTCTGCCAGCCAAATGTGCCAATGCCATGACGTTGAAAGAGGAGATCTTCCACTGAGAAAGAAGGATATGGTGAGACTGGGCTGATGGAGTATGCCTCAGGAATGTTGTCCCACAGAGAAAAAAAACACCACACTTCTGTGTAGCTCTCACAGCTGACCATGAGCAGTTCTTCCTGTCAGGTTGGCCCAACTTTCTTGCACAGAGAGTGAATCCAGATGTGAGTGACGAGGCAATTAGCCTGTGGTCCTGGCAGCCCAGGGAAAGACTTGCCACAGCAGGTGCCCTCTCAAGAAGCCCACTGCCTGAAGCTAGAGGCTGACCGACTGCAGAACTGACTGCTGGCTAATTAGGAGTGTGTTACCAGCCACAAACTGAAAATTGGCTGAAACCTGCTCAACAAAGCAAGCTGATGAAACATGATCAAAGGAGCTCTGCCCTTCAGTACGCTGAATGAGTCTCAGCTAGGAATGCAGACAAAAGTTCACCCATCCTCCCAGAGAGCTGACAAAGACATAATTTCTGCTCATCCAAGAACCGTGCAGGCTGAAACATCCCCATGTCCTTGTCAAAGAAGAGGAGCTGACTTGTTTCACCTGACCAGCAAATAATATTTTTTCATGGCTGACCAGTATCACACAGTCCTGGGCCAGCCACACTTGGTGGGGTTTATCCTAAAAGTGCTTTTAATCCCTTAAAGTCCATATTTGGACTGCTGGAAGAGAGCTGACTTTTGACAAAGGCTGCCAACTTTAGCCACCTCACTTGGAGGCCTGCCTGTTCACAGAGCACATTGAAACAGTGATGAAGACTATGAGGATCTGTCTAGCAGGAGCTGGTAGCACATAAAAGGTTTTATTGACTTACTGTGTCCTACGGTGACTGTGTCTTTTCTTACCAGGAAATATATTCTAGTTTATCACAAATTTGTGCCGTGTGTATATATACATATATATATATTCATCTGGAATATGAAAGTAGACAGAATAGGAAAAAATTATGGATATTTTGGACACCACAGGCCTCCTGAATACCAAATGGGAGAATTTATTCTTTGGTGATGGTATGTGCATTCAGGCACAAGTCCAAGATAATGTCAAGATTATATACGTTTTATTTTCTGTCTGAAAACTACATACTCTTCTCCTTACCACAACTTGCCTTACCTCTTTCCAGCCACCCTCTTGGGGTCATGAGAAACAGGACCAGACCAGATCCTGACCTATCTACCCCATGACCGTGAGGAGGAAACACAGTGTTTTGCAGCAGCTCCCCCTTCCCAATGTGTTCATCACAGACTGGCACATCTGCTTTTGTCACGATTCAGAATAGGGAAAATCCTTGGGTAATCCCCTCCTCATAATTGCAGTAAGTGGGAAAACATCCAACACAGATGTATTCACCCCCACACCAGTCTTCAGTGTGAGAAGCAGATGCACCAGTAACCCCAGAGCCTTCCCATGCAATGGTAGTCCTTGAAAAGCAGATATTCTCCTTCCTTGGGTAGCCACATGCTGCAGTTTTCTTGGCAGGGACAGGCCCATATCCTGAATCTCTCTCCTGACAGACTTGGTGTGAACAGCTTTCATGACTATGCCTTTCTTTGACATTCACTGACCACCAAATTAGGAGCTTCTGTGTCCAGTTGATTTCCGTGGTTCCCTGAACTATGAAGGAGGTTTAGTGCTCTTATTTTTGTTCTGCATGCAAAAAATGGGCCAGGGCAAGGCTGAAAAATAAAAAAGAAAACTGGAGTCTGTTGTATTTTTTCTTCATCTGGCCAGTGACTCATTTGGCACTGCTGTCTTAGCTCAAAATTAAAACTTTGTTATGATCCAATTTGCAACCCATAGAAGGAGGCATTTTCCTCTCTCTGTTCCAAGACTCTCCCAGTAGGGTTCAGCAGATGAAATGTTTTATGTGCTATATATAATGATATTATATTCACCACAGTTTCTACTGGGACTTTTTGAACTCCAGATTTATTTCTTAAACAACCACCAAAGATTTTATTGCCAGAACAAATAATTAAAGAGAGAATGGAGAACCTTGTCTAATGGATATAAGTATCTCAAAGAAGATAAAATGATGATAGGTTTTAGTCAGATCATTTTTTAGGGATTGTATCACAGAGATGATATGACCAATTACAGGGCAAATTTATATGAAGCAAAGGTTTTTAAAAGTTACGCCTGCTTACCCATATCAGAAATTCCTTAAACTGCTCTAAAATAGAATAATCACCCATTAAAATAATTATAACTTAGAAATGAAGCATTAAAAAAAGGTAATTGAATGTGAGCTGTCAGCCTATGTGATATATGTGTGATTGAACTCTCTGGATGGATCCATTTTCCAGTTACAATGAAGCCTGTGCTAGGAGCTACCATTCTTAGACAGCCACTGATTTTAAAAGAACATCCAAATATAGCTCTATTATTCCATATCTTTTTATAAAAAAATTTCTCTGCTAATTCACTAGACTCCAGGGCAGCGATTCTGCACAGGCTTCAGACTATTTGTACTTCGGAGAGTCCTGCCTGGTATTTTTGGTGCATCGAATCTTGAATTCTACATTTGAGAGCCTCTTGACAATATTAGTAAAGTAAATTAAGCACATTGAGATTGCGAGTGGCTCCGTAGCAAGAACAAACATAACTGCAGTCAGGAAGTCCTTCCCCTTAAGGAATTACTTTCATAACCAGAGTGCAAAATAAATCAGCTCATGCAACAGTAGAGCAGTCAGCTCACTCCCCAGCATACAGATAAACCCAGTCTCATGAACTATAGCTATGTCACCCAGCTACATTTTCCCTGTTATAAGCACCTCTGCATGAGGAAGGACAACCACTCACAAGAGCCAAGTACTGTCCTGGACCTCTCATAAGGGACCACTGATTTCAGAAAGCAGTAAACTCTGGGTGGTGCTAATCACACTGATAAAGCCATTACTTTCAGGGAAACACTTTTCCACAGTAAAAACCCTGAAGTCCCATTCTAGGAACTGATATATTAAATAAGGTTCATGTCTTCACTTTGTCAACGTTTCTTGTAAGGAGGCTTTTTAGAGCTCAGAACCAATCATTTAGCCTCAGTTTAATATTTTAAACTCAGAGAAGAGCTCATTTTTATCTTCATTTCTTTTTCTCCTTAATGCTTAGGTAAACAAAATACATAGCAATATTCATGTACCAAAACTAGCTTGGCTTATCTTCGCTCCTCAAAGCATGTCTGTCAGGGACTTCAGCACAGGACCCTATGTTCAATCTTCTGCCTTTCAGTTGTTTTAATCAAGACATGACAGAGATAAGTGGCTCAATGCATCTTCCCATCCTTCACTTCCTTTCTCATCAGACATTCTCGCTGCAGGAATAGCTGCAAAATTGGTCAGAGTTGTCCAGGTTATTCTCCTTCCTCTAAGTTTACTGGAAAATACTTGTTGTTTTGGGCAGTTTCACATAGGTCATTTAATGCATTTCATCTGCAGCAGTGCCAAGGATCTGTTTGTACCAAGCCTTTTTCTGTGTGGAGCTGCCGTTGAAACTGGTCAGCTGCAGAAAATTTAAATACTCAGAACTTCATGAACTCCATACAGAAATAGAAGTGAATCTCCAAGAAAAGAAGAAAAAGCTCATTTTGGACAATTCCAAAGGAAACATACCAGTATCTTGACTCATTTGGAAAGTAATTAAGATAATCTGGAAATCAGATCCAAAATCTAGCAGGAAAGAAAACCTCCCTCTGCTAAGAGAAAGAGTCTTGCAGGAGATGCTGATATATAACACATATTCTGGTTTAACGAAGAACAACTAGATTGTTACTGAGATACTAAATTCTGTTTTAATAAATAAACCCTACATTTTCACTCATTTAAAGCTCTGCCTGCTTTCTTTTCTTCTTTCCTTGCTTGTCATTGTCCCTTTATACACATTCCAGGCAGGTCTGCTGTAAATCCTTTTCATCACACTGTCACACTTACTGACATTTCAAGGACATTTCATTTGAAATGTTAAGAAAAACAGCACTTCGCAGCCTTCCAGGGAGAAGCATCAATGACTGTCAGCATTTGAACTAATGTTGTCCCATCTCCAGCGGGACCCAAATCCAGAGACACAACATCTGGAAAAAGGAATATCAGAAAAACTTCTACAGGCCCACGCACAGTTTGCGTTCACCTGTGACACCACTTCATGGCAACAATTCACTCACAGCTTGGTGCTGTAACTTAGCGCAAACTACCTCATTATTTTTTGCCTGGATTATCTGTAGTTTTACCCTTCCACCTGCAATTTTGCTCATTCTTGGCATCCCTTGTTGCTTCCTCAGCATGTAGCTCTCCCCAGTTCCTCTTCTTCCATTATTGCTTACATTACAAACTCACTTAGAAGACTGCATTCAAAAATTATTGTTTTTGTAAGGTATCAGCACCAGATCCTCCCCTGATGTCATTCATAGTAGTCCTTGACAATTAACAGTTCAAGGCCATTGAAGGTGCCGGAGGATATGTATCGCTCTTGTTAAACCCACAGTATAAGTTCTTTGAGATAGGGACTACATTGCCAATAGGTAAAAATATGTATCAATAGATACAAAGGTGCTGATAGTGTCAATATGGAGTGTACACAGCAAGAAGGAAAGAGGGAACCGGCTCTTGAACTGTGAGATATATGGCAAAGAGAATAATCAAAGGTAACCCCTGCTAATGGAGTGTGTGGTGTGGGCCTTTAAAAGGTTTGGAGGTGGTAGAGCAGGCCCTAAATCTCCGTGATTATGTGGATGGGGAAGGCTGGTGCTGCTGTGCAGGAGAGGAGGGAGGCCCGTGGGGACAGCTGTACTTCTCTGCACCTGCTCAGCGCTGGGGCTCTGCTGCTGGACCCCTGCTGTGGCACCAGGTGGTCCTTTGTGAACGAATGGGTTAGTCATACACTGCTTTCTCTATTCAAGGGATACCATTTGCAAAACAGAAACCTGGTATGGCACAGAGTAAAAGCCCTTATTCAGTCTTGATCTGCTGGAACAGCAGTATTTGGCAACTGTAAAGAAGAAAAGATTAAAAAAATGCCACTGTAGACTAGCTAGATACCTGTGTCTCTAGTTATTATTTCTCTGCTTAAAAAAACCCAAAACCAAACCACGTACAGGACCCAGATTTTCTTGGTCTGCCCAAAAGTCATTTCCGTGATGATGGATTTTGCTTTCCCATCATATCTTCTGTGTGAATTGTGTCCTTGTAACAGAGCAGCACCAGCTGTCATGGATATCAGAAAGGAGTGAATCAAGCACTGTCATAGTTTCCTTGCTCCCCATCACACCTCAATTGCTTTGTTTCTTTTATTGGTTTGAAAAAGAAAAATCGCACAATCGATGATATGCCAACATGAGATTCGCTTTACTACCCACCCTCTGGAATTGCAATGAGATTGTGAAATCACAGTCTTCAACAATCTGTCATTGATGGCCTTTGAAAGTGGGACAAAAAAGTCAATAAAATCTCATTTCTTCAGAATGACTTCTCTGTTGTTTTTTCATATTTGCCCTGTGGGATGTTTGGCAATTTGTCACACAAGCAAATTTCTTTAAAATAACACTGGAGGAATTCAAGGATTTTACTTAATACAATGTTGTGAAGGAACACATCAGGGTTCTGTTTGCATTAGCTATAATTCCCTAATGTCCCAGCACATCTGTTCAGCTGGAGCTTGCAATTAAGCTAAAGTTGTTTATGCAAATAAGTTTTTAATCATGGATAATTTTTAGAGCTCTTTTTGGGGAAAAACATTATTTAAAAATGGACCTATGTCCAGATCAATGGTTGTCTTGGGTTAGACAAACATCTCAAAAAGTGACTAAAATGATACTGAGGTAATTTTCTATGATACCAGCAATTGTCACTGGTGCCTCCTGTGGAGTCTACGTTTGAGAGAGTAATGAGCTATTCAAAGCCCAATTTTCAAGCATGCCCAGACCCTGCCTGCTTACATGGTCAATAAAGAGAAGCCATCAAAACACCGTAGGGAGGTGCCAGTAGATTACGGTTTGGACACAGGCCTTGCTCCTCACAATCTATACAGAGCCAACACTGGGAAGTCAGAGGTCTAAACCACTTTTTTGGGGTATCAATGTCATAAGAAGCATCTGGGCAGGACACTGAAGGGTTCAACCACTGTTAATGCTTAGCCCTTGGTAGCACTGTTTGCTGGACAAGTTTGTAAATAACCATCCAGGTTGGTTTTATTGCAGGTTGTTTCATCTTTACTGCCTATGTAGAGCAAGATTCCAGGACCCCAAACCTCTGTTGGCCTCCAAAGTAGCCCTGCATTGGCATGAGGTTTTGAGTCCTCCACATCTTACACCTGGTGCAGCTCAGTCCAGATGATTTGCACTTCCTACAGCAGTGGTGCTGGACACAATATTTCTGCAGCCAACAAAGCAGTGATTCATGTGCCCCAGCAGTCTCTGAGCCCAAAAGCACCCTCCAGGCTTTTCTTTTGGGAGGGAGCTGTGTTCCTGGGGACAACTCTCCACAGCATGGGCTCTAACTGTGCAGGAACATCACTGGGCCAAATCCTCAGCTCTTGCTCAGTCTCTCTTCTGGGCTTGTTTATCTTTACAAATAACTAGCAAGAGAGAGACAATAAGGTAGAGCAAAAACAGTCTCTGCCTTTCTTTGAACAATGCATGAAATCATAGCCACTTCACCCTCACCGAAGGCTTTCTGGTGTTGCCTTAATAAAAATAATTATCCTAATTGCTCGCTTTAAGTATTCCAGGTTGACAATAGTTGTGTCTTATAAATGAAAACAGGAAATTAAAAAAATAGATGAAACAACTAGTCTTATAAAGAAAAACTTAATCTAAACATTAAATCCACATCACAGCAGTAAGACAACATGAAGAATGTGGCTGTAGCATCAACATCAACCACCACAAGTTAGAAGTATTTCGTTAGTACTAAAAGTTTCATCTGTTTCACAAACCTTTTGGTCCTGTGTGTTCCCTGATCTCCCCTGAGAAAGCCCATGTCTCAAAATGAGGGCTTTCAGGGTCCATATGCTACCTTCATAGCACCTGAAACTGGTTATAGTACCAGGAGCTATCCACATCCATTGGAGAATATCCATTACGGAGGGTGAGTCACTAACAATGTGCAAAATTTGGTGATAGACCTCTTTCGAATGGTCATTTTATTCCAAAATCCTGATCATGACCTGGGATTTTTCAGCCCGGAGAAACTGAGGCTGATGGGGGACCTTATTGCTCTCTACAGTTTCCTGAAAGGAGATTGTAGCCAGGTGGGGTCTCTTTTCCCAGGTAACAAGTAACAGGGCAAGAGGAAATGACCTCAAGTTGTTCCATGGGAGATTCAGGTGGGATATGAGAAAAATTTCTTCATGGAAAGGGTTGTAAAGCACTGGAATAGACTGCTCAGGGAAGTGGTAGAGTCACCATCCCTGGAAGTATTTAAAAGACATGTAGGTATGGCACTGAGGGACATGAGTGGTGAACTTGGCAGTGCTGGGTTAATGGCTGGACTTGATGATCTTAAAGGTCTTTTACAACCTAAATAATTCTGTGATTCTATTTCATCTTGAGGACCATGGCAGAAGAAACAGATTTCACTGCAGCAGGGGCTGTGCCCTGGCAGGGCAATAACCTGTGGTGACAGGGGGAGAAGCTGGCAGAGCAATGAACTCCATGTGTCTCTGCTGTGGTGGTGGCCTGGGGCGGGTTTGTGTCCCCAGCATTGGCATGGTGTATGAAAAGCCTCATTTGAAGACTTGATGATGAGCCCTTTGCCTGCTCTGCTCAGCCATGTCCAAAGCAAACAAAACTTCCTGGAATCAGCATATGCTGATGGAGTGGCCATTTCAAGCCTCATGAGAAAGCCTTAGAGAGGCTGTGAACACTCTCCTCATGCCTCAAGGGCAAGCATAGGAAGGCTGAAGAAGCTTTCTGCAGGCTGATAGCAGCTTGCAAAGGGTGAGCTTCAGCTGGGTGCTCACCGAGGGTCCTAGCGGGCTCAGGGCAGCCCCTGACCCAGCATACAGGGCCCCCCCACTCCACCTGGGCCTAAAGGATGGCAGCTTTATAAGCAGAGCTAGGTGATGAGGCACAGGAGGCAAAAGGAGGTTTGTTTTGATGAGCCAGGAGTCCATCAGTCCCACAGCCCTCAGCCTCCCTGGGAATTTCCATTAGGAAGCAGAAATAGGGCTTATTAGCCCTTGCCTTATTCATACACGTCTGAGTCCTAGTTGCCTGACTAGTTGCCTTTCTGCCAGTGACCAAGTACACTGAGTGCCTCTTGCAGGGTAGCCCCTCTCTGAGACAAACTTCATGAGTTCCTAATTTTAAAGCACATGTTTCTGTGACTTCATCCTGTTCTTGCTTCTTTCTGCAGTATGTCACTGCCAGGTTGATCCAGCCATGTAACAATAGAAGCCCGTATCTAAGTTTCATCCACTATGAAAATTTCAGGCCATGACATACCTTTAGGAACATATCTCCTTATATAACTGGTGATATGAGTCAGTCTGTGAATCACAGGAGATACACCTAAAAATCCAGCTAGACCACGTTCCTTTCCGTATTGTTAAAGATCTATTTTTCTGCCATATCAAATTACACTGTTCTTTCACTTTGTTACTTTTGTCCTTCCCTCTTCCAATTACTTCGGTTTTTTCCTTGTAAGAATTGCTTATTTGTCCCTGACAGGAGGCACATCCTGCCACAGGTCCGTGTGCCATTGCATTCCCCCCGTCTCTGGACTCAGGGGTGCATGTGGAACCAGTGGCATGCTCTCAAAGGCTGGGACACTCTTGGTTCTCATGAATGCTGCAGCAGTGCCCAGAAATGTGCGTTGTGTAAAAATTGCATACATGATACAAGTATGCTTTTAAGAACTGCAGTGTGGAATCCCAGCTGGGGCTCTTCTGCAAACTTTCTCATCCTAAAGGGAAGCTTCATGCTGGAATATTTTGCTGCAAAGGGCCTAAAGCATGCCAAGGAGTAAAGAATGAGTGCACCATCACACTGAGGTACACAAGGACTGCCTGTGCTGGGCATCTGTGGCCCATAAAGGACATTTCTCCTTGTGGCTGTGTGCCTGGCTCCAGACAAGGTGAGCCCATGCAAACACATGCCTGGGACAGCAAACTCCTGGCTGGGGCAAGCAGTTCTTTTGCTCATAAGAGAAGAAAGTTGATTTTCCTGGTGGTAGGCATAGTTTTTCCATGGAAGGCAATTTTCTGTGTGATGCTGAAGTGTGGAAACTAGATAGAGAAAAAAAACACTAGGGATGGGAAAAACTTTCTCATTACTCTTTTTATCCAGTGCTAAATCAATTTACAGTCAGCCCTCTTCTGGCCAAGTTTTCAAGATGAACTGGCACAATCACGCTGGGGAGGGAGAAAAACAGTTTTCCCACAAGTGCTTTGACATACATCTTTCCATCCCCTAACAATTAACCTCTCCACTAAGAGTGGAGATCAGCTGCAGGAGAAGATATCCTATTTATTTGGTAGATATAGGTGTCCAGGTAGAGAAGAGCTCACTCCTGCCTAGGCAGAGCAGACACCTGCGCACACTCCTGCCAGGGACAAGCCCAGAAGGGACCAGGCTTATCTCATGCTGCAGCTCCAGCAGGACTTTGCTGTTCCATTTTTGCAAACAATTTGCCCAAACCTGAGTTCATTTTTGCCTGCAGGTTCAGAGGAGGGCTCTCCCCCCTCAACAAGGTGTCCCCTCCAGTGGCACAAGCCCACTCCCAGCCTTCATGACCACATTCAGGCAAGCTGCCAGCCCCGTTCTCCTTTCTTCTTGGCCTGTTTCTGTGGGCAGAACAGAAAGAAACATGGGTACTTTTTTCCCATGCTGGATGAGCTCCCTGTCCCCCCGCTCTCTGCTGAGCTGGTGCTTTTCCAGGGCTGTGGCTGCAGAGGGCAGGGGAGGGAGTAAACATGGCTGGGCAGCACTTGCTGTCTCTCATGTTTGCTTCACGGTGTCCCGGGAAGCAGAGGGAAAACAGGGAGTGTTCAAGGCAGAAACTAAAGCTGGTGAGAGTAACTGGCACTGTGCAGGAGCTGGAATTTCCATTTTTGTGGGGAATTCCCCAGTTTTGCAATGGGCTATTATTCTTTGCTGGATCAAAACCAGAGAGTTTTGGAATTTCTATAAAACGAAACTTGGGAAAGACAAGTAGATGGTTTGAAACCTGTCAAAGTGTTTGTTGTCATTTCAACAACTGACAGGGCTTTCTTTGTATTAAATGAATTTCAGAATATGTTGCCTCACAAAAAAATAAGCCAAGTATTTCACCAAGCAAGGGTTGAAGCAAAGTAATTTTATTACTTTAGTGCAATGCTTCCTTCCTTGCTTCCAGGATTTTATTCAGTCTTTTTCTCTAGAAGTTCCCTTAAAAATTTCCCTTAAAATGATACTTTCTCCTGCAAGAAAGAATGATACTTTCTTCTCTTTTACTACTGCTAACAAAGCTATGCAATTGCAGCTGTAAGTGTGTCTCTGGCACTTCCTGGATCTTAAAAAACAGCCCTACGGAAATAAAACAGACACTTTTTCCTTTCTCCTAGGTTTTCTTGTGTGCCACCTCTCATGGCAGGGGCTGGAGGTATGCCCTGGTGGAACCTGGGAAGGGGACCAGCGCCTTCCCAAGCTTCCCTCCCATCCCAGGGTCCTCACCGAAGAGAAAGAGGGATGCACAGACAATCTGCTGAAGGACTACAACAACTATTCAAGCTGGGACTGACTTAAAATTTGATGACTGTGGGAGCAGAAAAAGAATTCAGGCTCTGAGCAGCTGCCTTTGACAGGCTGACAGCTTAATCTTGGAGAAAAGCAAGCCCTGATGGATCTATCAGCTAGGCCAGCTCTGCATTTGTATTTAGGCTACATGTATTCAGTAAGAAAAATATACAAGCACTTTATCCATGTCCTTAGTTTTCCATAAATCATGATCCTCCTGCAGCAAGGAGGTCCTGCAAACCCAGGTGCTCACGCCACGGAGTGCACCTCACTACAGGTGGGAAGGAAGGAGGTTCATGGGTTTGGAGTGTCTCCCCCAAGGCAATCAGTAGAATGAGATGCACAGCCTGCATCAGCTTGTGAGGTGCTGCTTTCATTTAATGAATTTTAAATAACCACATTCTCACATGATGCACTGGTTCCCATCCCAGTTTTCCCTGGTAGCGGTGCCCAAAGGAATGGTCCCCCTCTGGTTTTGGTGGCCACAAGAACCACTGCAGTACGGGACATCCTGTTGGAGAAGGAGCACTGCTTCAACAATGTAAATCAAAGTTCTTGCTTCCTTTTTTGGCCATATTCATTACTTCAACTAAGTCATTCCATCTGAATTCGTGAAAGCCAAATATCCTGACCTACATAATGTTGTGGTTAGTTTTATGGTTTGTTGCTAGTCTTTTCTGTATTAGCTGGTTCATTCCTGTTTCCCCCCAGGTACTTGGTTTCACCCACGTCCATCATACCCTGCCTCTCTACCCCTTACCTGAAGCTGTATCCACCCCTGAGATGTCAGTCCTTCCCTCTGGAGAATTCTCCTTTCCCTGTCTCCCTGTTGGGACGATTCAAGTATGTTCCTCCCCTGTGGCTACCCTATTGGCTTAACAGTTGCCATTCCCTGAGACCCACCCCCCCTTCAAAAACCCCTGCACAGGGGAGAGTGCTCTCTTGGGGCCTCAACCATTGGAGGAGAATAAAGCTCTGATGGAATCCTGAGCCAAAGGGCCTCCTTTGCCTCTTTATCCTTTTTGGATTACAACCTTGCTCTGTCTCTGCTGCTGTGGGCCAGTGAGTTGCTGCCCTTTCTGTGGACCTCTCGGGGAAGTCCACTTTCAGCATCGCCTTGCTCCCAGGCAGCCAAGAGCTGCGTCAGCATAAGGCACTTTTTTTTAATCTTTATGAGAAAAGCAATGGGGTTGTTTCTTTTTATAAATGCCTTTTTGTTTGTACTAACTGCTTTTTTTCATAATAATTATTCATTTAATATCCACTGCCCCTTTGCTGCTGCTTGAAGTATACTTCAAAGCTCCAAAACATGAACTATATAAATTTCAGCATCAATCTCAGAAAGCCATAAAAGAGCTGCATGGAAAACCTTCCTTAACTATCCCCACTCACAGCAGGCAGATGTAATGCTCCATGGTTCTTTCCTGGTAGGAAAAAACTTTGGAATAATGGTGCTCTTCCAGTACCAGCCCCCACTCCAAGGATTACAGTGGGATGTAGGTGCCTAGACAGTCTGAAATAACAGACGACTGTTATTTCACAGATTTCAATAAAATATTCAAGCCTATCCATGAACAGTGTCCACCAAACACACCACAAACTCACAGTCAAGGGGCCACGAGTGCACTCCGGTGTCTTGGCTGTGAGTAGAGCTGGAGGAGAGTGCTGGATCCTAATCCTCTCTCTAGAATGTGACAGCTCCTTCCAGTGGCCTACCAGCCCTCCCAGGGACTAGCAGCACCTCCAACACCTGGGTGAGAGGTGCTCTCTGGATGGGTCGAGTTTTAAACCCTTCTATCTATTTTGTTTTCCTAGTCCATCAGCTCAGTAGAGGTTTCTTTCTACCATGTTGGTCTTGGAGAAGCCTCCCTTGCCTTCAAACCATTTAGCTCAGTTTTGCTCTTCACTGCATGCCCTGTGCTCATCATTCCTCTATTCCTAGCACTCCCATATGCATTGCCATGTAAGGTATCTTTTAGGTGATATTCCTGACATGCATCCAAGTCATCTCAGCTGTCTTTTCCATTACTTCAGTAACAGGGCAGCTTCTCCTACTAGCTGTTTCCCTCATCATACCATCTTTTATTTTCTGCAGCTCTAGCCCTAAGGCTTCTCTCTGGATGGTCCCCATCCCTGAGTTGCTGCCGTTCTCACGCTCTACATCCTGACCTGTTCAGCAAAGCCATCTTAAACGCACTCATTCCAGACTTTGGCAAAATGTTAGGAGTGCACTGCAGTCCTTGCATTTCTAGAATTGTTCCTCTCCTGGTGACAGTTCCACAGCTCTTATCACTTCCAGTAGTTATCCACGAAGTTTTTCAGCTTGTCCTCCCTTTCCACCTCCCAATTCAATCTTTGCCTCTTCCCGTTGGTTTCCATTTTACATGATTTTCACCTGCATGATGAGCCTCTGTCCATGCTTTCTGATCTTTTGGTCCCACCTTGGCAGTTATTCCCTGCAGACCTTTTTCATCAGTGGTACCAGGTCATCAAGAGAGCTGAGCTGGGAAAGTGGCAATGAATAATTTATCTGATGGATGTAGCTCCTTTGTGTGCCATGGCATAACCGTGAGCAGCCTGTGTTTCCCTGGACTGTTTCCAAGTCCTAGCCCTGTTTAAAAAGTCTGTTGATCAGCAACAGTTTTATTACTCACTCACAGGCTCATCAGTCTGGGGGAAGCCAAGCCATGGCTCTCACCAAGTCCCATGTGGGTCTTGCACCCAGGTCCAGAACTGGTGGCAGAGCAATTTTCCCTCTATAGGTGCCTCATTTCTTCTGCCTTCCACAGCAGTGGAAGGAAAGGAAAAGGGAAGAGGCGCAACTGAGAGATTCCCCTAGGGGTGGAAGGTCTGGTTCCCACACACTTGTGGAGACAGCATGGCCATTCCTCATCACTGAGCATAAACAGCAGCGTGGCTGGTCTGGGTGAGCATTTGTGGCAGCTGGCTCCCAGAGGGATTTTGGGAGAACATGGAGCCAAAGGGCTGTTTGTGGCACACAGATGGGAGCCTCACCCAGCTCCCATCATGGTACAAAATCCTGATGGAAACTTCTCCATAAGGAGCTGCATGGGCTACCAGGTAATTTTAAGATCTAATTTTGTCACCAGTTAAGTCAGAAGAAAAGGTTGTCAGGAAGTTGAATAGCATGAGGAAATGTCTGACTCTCAGAAATGTCAAGTGTCACTGTTCTCTCCCGGAACGCGGCATGAAGATCAGGAATGGACACAGTTTCAGGAATCCAACTGAACTTTATTCAAAATCCCACGGTTTGTACAACATATGGACTCAAGTATCATATTATTGGTTAAGACCATTAACACCCTCTTAAAACTACTTAACCATTAACTGGTTAATGGTTAAGACCATTAACACCCTCTTAAAACTACTGGTCAGTTAAGGATAACAACAAAGGTCCAACCTCTTTATGGAAATGCACAGCTGCACAGATGTTTACATTCCTGTGTTCTACAGATCTCATAAACAATATCAGAACCATGAGAGAAACTTTCTCTCTGTCTCAAAACTGCAGTTAATATTCTTGGGTTTTTCTGCTCAGGCTTTTAACAGTATCCACAGTCAATGATAATTCAGGGAAACTTGTGTGCTGGCCACTTCTTTCTGAGTAATTCTTACAGTGAAAAATGGATATTTAAACTGAACCCAGCCTTTCCTCCCCTTACAACTCTGGTTACAACAGACTGACAGACAGACAGACAGACAGACAGAATACATGCAAGTGAGAGAGCATTGCATGTGCCGCTAATGGGTTGTCTTCATTGCCTGCAGGGATGGAATTTTATTCCCTTTTAGCTTCAAGTGCTGCCTTTGCACAGTGGACTGCAGCGGTGATTAATAGGAGGAAGAAGCCCATTGACCCAAACAAAAGCCCATTACAGTAAATGGATGCTGCCCATTGATTTTTCTGCATCCTTCCTCCTGTGGTCCAGTGAGAGAGGACGTCCCTAGAGCTGGTCTGCAATGCTGCTGCCTCTTGGAAATTACTTGGGTTGGGAAAGTGGGAAGTGGAGGATGGTTCAGATCCCCTCACCTTTGGATCCCCACTGCCCCATGCTTTGGCCCCAGCGTGCCATGACACATAGTTTCCTCTGAAACTATGGGCACATACAGTCACACTACATTACTGAAATCATCATAGTGGTGAACACCCATGGAAGAGGCTGTGCAGGCCCTGGGAGGGGGTTACAGCTGGGGATATAAACCCCCTGGATGTGGTAGGGTTTAGCCCAGGGGTCTGCTTCACAGCTCACTGATTTGGAAAGGCTCAGGAAGGTAAAAAGGCTCCTGAAAGAGCAAGTCCTGGCAAAGGAAGGCTGCTCCTCTGAGGGGTCTGAAGGGAGCACAGTCACATCACACAAACAGATGTATGCACAGCTGACTTCACCAGCTGGGGTCAAAAGGACTTCCAGGGTTTCAAACCTGCATTTTCTGGCATATCCTCATCTGGTTCACAGCAGGTCACCAGTCAAAACCTGGTCATCTTTTTGCCCGTGGAGAGCTTCAATATCCCATGGAAAACATTGTCATGTGGGAGCCTAGAGTTCCCATCCATGTCAGCTGGCACGAAAGTTACCACTCCAGACAAGTGAAAGATGTATGCAGCTTCTACATCACTGCAGACAGCAAACTGCTTGCCTGGATATTCACAAATTGGAATATGCATAACTCTAAAAAGGGAAGTAAAAAGACCAATGGGAACAAACACAAATGCTAAGCAACAGCAGAAAAAATACTCGAAATACGCTGAATGCCATCCTCGGCCTGTTTTCTCTCCAGATGAAAATAGCTTTCAAGTCTCTAAATATTGGCTAGATGTTAGGATACAGCAAAATGGCATCTATAAGTCAGAGGAGGTTACTTTTCACCAGAGATCTGTTAAAAATGTTATTATAACAGTCTAGAGAAAGTTAAGGTTATTAAGTCACCAGTTCTTGGAGCTCAGTCTGCAACACAGTTTTATTCCCATAAAACCAGTTGCTAGGAAAATATATCCACAAACACCGGAAGTTTATGTCCAAAAAGGAGACAGAGGAGTCCCTTTTACTTTATTCAAATAAAGGGAGAGGCCATGGGGCATTTCCCGTGGGATCTCTCAAATTTTTGGAGGATGCAGCCCCCTTTTTATTCTAATTTCCCGGCCACATTTTCCCTCTCTCTTTCCCCATTGGCTGAGGTATTTGAGAGGCACAGACTTCCTGGAACACCTAATACCTAAGATTCCCTTCTAATGTATAACCACTTCCTTTTTAATTTTTCTTCTATTAATTCCTGGAATTCATGATTCTCCCCATTGTTTCTTTTATCTCTCAATATACAGTTTCATTTATCAGCGGGCTTACAGTTTATCTCTTTCATTCCATTCATCAATCATTGGAATTCTTCCCATTGTTTCTTATATCTCTCAGTGTTAGTCTTTTCTACAGCAGGCTCACAGCTTGTTTGTAAAGACAAGTCCCTTATTCCTTTCACAGTGATGTGGCAAAGCAAGCCCTGGTAATATCTAAATGTGCTTCCCCCTGCAGTCTCACCGTGAGGATTATGATTTAGCTGCCTCATGGCAGCTAAATATGTAGTGTGTTTGAATTTATGAGATTTGGAGTTATTTCAAGGTAAAATCTCACAAAGAATTTTTTTTTTAAAGAAGCCTAAATGTTTAAGGGTCAGAAAAACAGAAAAGAGGATAAATGAGGCAGGAATTACTCTTAGTCATTCAAAACATTGAATTCAAAATGGGAAAACCCTTCCTTGCTGCACTCCATTCTCCTGCAGTGTGGAGTCCATGAACCCAGGGTGCTCTGAGTTCAGAGAGCACATCCAAAGGAGAAAAAAGGAGCATTTGTCTCGTTGTTCTGTGCCAAGTGATGCCCTGGCCTCTGTCTGCCATGTTTTGCACTCACTGGCAATATAAATCAGGATTTCCCAAGTTGTGGTCGCAGCCTATGCAATAGGAGTTGAAATACTGAGCATGTGGCTGCCTAAAGGCAGGCAGAGCCCTGAGGCAGGGGCAGGCAGGGAGGGAGGTGAAGGGCCTGGCTCCTCTGACCTCGCACAGAATGCAGATGCATTGCCCTGATTTCACCACAGGGAAACAGAGGGAAAAATTGTGCCCCCTAGGCCAGCCCCAGGCAGCCTCCCCCACCTCTGCCTTTCCCAGCTGTCCAGCTCAAGTTCCACTTTGCAGGCAATGGTTTTCCTGCGGATGGCAGAGGAAGAAAAGAGAGGTTTCCTCAAGAACTGGGCCCAAAATCTTACCACAGCAGAACTCATGCCCTATTTCCTACCTCTGTCACCAGCTGGTATCCATCTACCCAGCAACTCCAGTGGGAGGCAGGCCATCTCCACATGCTGGTGTCAAGCCTCCAGCTCCTTGTGTGGTCATCAGTGGATAACGCTAGCAATGATTAACTCAGTTCACACTCCTGCCTTCCCCATTTGGATCACCAGACCTCTCACCCACGCAGCCATCCATAACTCCTCACATCACCTGTAAGATCTTCTCACTGCCTGCCAGATTGAGACAGGATAGATCAGTGGTATCAGAAGCTGCTGAGAGCAAGCAGACCCAGCTTGGGTGCCTGGCTGGTAAGACAGATGCCTTGTGTGAGTTTATGGACCTCATTCCCTCAGAAATCTGTCCTGGTTTGAAGGACAGGTATGTGCTGAGGAAGGCAGGAGCCTCCCTTGGAATGGAGAATGTGAACCCCTTCCCTCCAAATTATCATAATTTTGAAATTAAGGGGTTCTCAGGCAAAGATATGGGAATAGGAATAACAGTTCTTTACTAGTATTTATAATAAAGTGAACAAAACAACAACTCTTATGGCATTAACAACAAAACAGAAACAGGAACCTGGTCCCAGCCCTGTGGGCCTGCAGGCACTGTCCCCTTGGGTGCAGTGATGGTCACAGCCGGCAGGGGGCGCTGGTGGCACTGGGTGGGCAGGGCAGGTGCGATGATTCCCCCGCGGCTGCAGGGGGCGCTGTGGTGTGAGCCCCAGCAGACACGGGGCACGGCCCAGAGGGGAAGGGGTGCAGGACAGGCAGGCTTTGCTTCAGGAACGCTGTCAATCCCGGCGCCTCAGCAGAACTCTCAGAAAGCAGCAAGCTGGGACAGTAGGACTTCTCGGTAGGCAGGGGGAGCGGGGCTGCAGTGCAGTGAAACCCAGAGCAGTACTGATGGAGCTGTGGGGGGCAGGGCAGGGGCAGCAGCCCGGCTCCTAGCCCGGCAAGGAGAGGTCAGCTCAGGATCCCGGGCCCCCCCAGCAGATGGTAAAATAGGTCTCAGTTCAGAGCAGGGGTTCACTCACGGCAGAAGAAACAGCTCCACGTGAAAAGGGTCCAGCAGCAGCAGCAGCAGAGACTCCTCTCTCTCCAAAAAGGCAGAGCAGCACCTCCGTGTTCCCCCCTGAAGCACAGCTTCAGCTCTCCTGGTGCTGCCCCCCACCCCTGGCTTTTATCCGCCCCTCTCCTCCCGGGCTTGGCCACAATCTTTTGTTTTTTCTTAAGTATCCAGTACTTATGGTGTCCCCACCCCTGCCTTTTATCAGATCTTCTCCTCCGGGGCTTGGCCACAGTCCTTTGTTTTTCTTAAGTACCTAGTACTTAATAGTCCATTAGCAGCTCAATGGGAAAAAATTCTATACAAAAGGAAAGAAGAAAAACCTAACCCCCAACATTATCTCCCGAGCCTGGTCCTGTCCTACAGCAGCACACAGCAAAGATGAGCAGGGGCCCAGGGAAAGCAGCCCATCCCCTCTACCCCAAAGAATAACTTATGCCAACCCTCCCTTTTCCCCTTAGAGGTGGGCACAGGAGGCTTTGCCTTACAAGGTGATGACAGCATTTTAGATCTATGGCACTAAAAGAGATCAAAAAGCAAATTAAAAAATACCATTAAGAGACATGAACCAAACATTGTCACTGGACCAGCATCTCCTTTGTCCAGGCACAGGGTCAATAGGCCAGTGCAGGAAGAGGGATGCTGGGGCCATGACAGCAGCAGGCAGGGAAGGGGCCAAAAGCCCCTCTGAAACTTGCTTCAGGGAACTTCACTTCAGTGAAGCCTCTTCAGGAGCCTGAATGCCCTCTTTTCTTCAGAGGTCAGCTGTGGCTCTGCGCCACTGCACAGAGATCAGTCTCAACAAAATGTACTTTAAAAATAGATGGGCAAAACCCAGGAGCGGTTCCTCAGGAAGAGAAGGGGCTGCTGTTCATCCCTCCTTGGCTTTCCTGCATGCTCAGCGCTGCGGTGGATGTGTGCACCTCCCCTTTTTGCCTCACTGCAGTCTGCTGGTGCCGAGGAGGCAGCAACACTGCAGAGAAACAGGGAACAATTACCAGCAGCCACTACAGCCAGCTGTGTCCTTCTCTGCAGGCAGAGCTTCAGCAGCCCAGCTGCCCTCCTGATCTGGAGCAGTCTCTGCTGTCATGAAATAGCCAGTTAAATAAAGCTTTGCATATAAGCAAAATACACCCCGGGATGAACTTCCTCCCATTTTCTCCCTCTTTTTTGTGGTTTATAGGAGGTGAAGCATATGCTGCACCGTGACACCCATGTGCTGCCTTCAGGATGATCTCCCATGGTAGGAATATACCCATCTACCAGGGCCAGGCAAAGGCACACTAACAGGTTTTCTGTGTTCCTAAAATCACAAAAGAACATATGCCCTCTGCCAGGAGTCCTGGTTGGCTCCACTTGAAAAGCAGGGACACCAGAATATGTATGTGGCTCAGTTAAATAGCAGGGACAAGGGAAAATTTCCTGGTGTTCAAGCAGAAGTCTCAGCCGAGGGAGGGATTTTGCTTTTCAGCCAGAATTTCACCTGACTGCAGCCATCCTCCTGGCACCCCCTTTGACATGAATCTCGGTCAACATCTCACTCCTGTAATTGGATAATTATGTCAATTATGAAGGTAAGGGAAAATTTTTAAGCTTGTAGATGCCAGTACAGCCTCCTGGAACCAATCTCTCACCACACAGCCAATGCCTGTGGCTCGGGAAGCCTTCTGCATCAAGGATGAAATTTACCCATAGGAGACACATGCCAGAACAAACCTATGGGTGCACACATGGTCTGTGGTTGGGGAAGAGCCAGGGCTGAGCTATCCCCCACTCATCCCCTGCTGCCTGGTTTGAAGGTGCTTCTGGGTCTGTCTGAGCCCACTGAGGCCCAGGGCTGTAGAGGTGGGAAGCTGCTGTGTCTGTCCTTGAAACTCCACCATGTGTGGCTCTGCTGCATAAAATGCTGTGAAATAGATGCATTTCTTTTTTGCCCTTTCCTTACAAGCAGATAAGCAAACCATTTGACCCTGTGAAAGCTGTGGTGTGTGTCACATGACCCAGTCCGTGTCCCTGCTGTGGAGCCTGGGAGCAGCACTGCTGGGACTGGCAAGGGCAGAGAGTTGATGGGGAGGCAGCAGCCCCTAGCATGGGGCACACACCCAGGGGGAACTGAATGCAGCTCAAGAGGGTTTTCCCCAGGCATTCCGTGAACATTATATCAAGGTATAATCTAAAGTCAGCTGACTCCAAAAGCTCAAAATCCAGCTAAGCGGTAGCCAAAACAGGTTAAGGGAGTAAAAGTGTCTTCGGTCACCTCTGCTGCCCGCTGCAGGATGGTGCAGGAGTAACTGTGAGTACAGCACAGCCAGCGACAGGAGGGGGTTCCAGCACTGTCCCCACATGTACCTTCCAAAATAAACACTGGATTTCCACTGCAGGAGCTTGTAGTGAAGCCTAGGAGCAGTTTAGATCAATTGTAAAGAAGATTTTTATCATTCAGCAGGAATTGCATTCTTGTTATGCCACCAATGGCAAATGGTGATATGGCAGGGGCTGGAGTGGCTGCATGAATTGCAGCTTCCAGGGACGGGGCTTTGCTGGGACAAAGGAGGAAAATGCCTTTGAACCAGCAAGCTGAGCTGGAGCCTGGGAATTCGAAGGTTTCTTTCAGTGCACCCAGCTCAACTGGCAAAGCAACGAGCTCAGCTGTCTACAGCAAGAGCAGTAAAGTCACTGCAGATAAGTGATCTCAGAAGGACAGGAAGGAATGTATTGATTTAGGGGCTTGGAGACCACTTTCATGCAGAGGATGCACAGGAAAGGCAGGGCAGTTTAGCAGAAGCTGTACAATTTATATATATATATATAAATTTTTTTTTTTTTTTTTTTAAGTTTTTAGT
>WEKY01044878.1:140111-165981 GCA_013390045.1 Picathartes gymnocephalus | reverse complement strand
AAGCTATGAGATGTGTAGCAGAGAAAAAAATTGCCTGGACAGGAAAAGAACTGCCTCCTACTTCTTTCTCATTACCCATGTATTTTTTGGGCAGAATCACCTGAATTGGAGACATTGGTAAATGTAAGAGAGAAAATACATTACCCTTTTCAGACTGACCTTTCTTATAGTTACCTTAATGTGGATTGCCTGCCTCAGTCCAATCTGGAAGGCAAAAGCTTTTAAGCATGCAGGGGTCCTCATCACCTGCCACACAGAGCCACCATCATTCCAGGCAGAGCCAGAGAGAGGCTTCTTCCTCCTCTTGCCCAGTTCATCCACATCGCTGTTTTCCTTTTCTCTCCCAGCAGAGCCTCTTCAGAGGATGCTGCAGCTATTCCTGCTCCTCCCATCCTCCTCAGGGCCACTTCAAAGAGCAGGACTGCCTATTCCATAGTGACAACCAGTTTTGTCCTTCTCCTGTGTTTTAAGCAAGACAGTTTCTGGAAAAAAATGATGAGTAAATAGCTTTTGGACCTATCAGTCAGCCACATCATTTGGTATCACTGCTCACACTGGGGCCAATTTCAATGGAAGTATCTATGGGTTTTTTTGCAATTGTCAGGAAACCATTTGGAAATAGATATACACCAAACAAGGCTGGCGCTGCTGCTTGTGTGAGAGGGTAAGTAATGCACCAGGCTATAGTTTGTAGCTCCAACAATTGTTCAGCATTTTGTTAATCTTAGGATCCTTGGATACTTCCGGCAGGGGCCTCAGGAGGTCTTCAGTCCAACCTGCTGCCCAGAGCAAGGTCAGCTTTGAGACTTGACAAGTGCTCTCTGTTGCCTCCTCCAGGTAATTGGTGACCAATGTTTAACAGGACAGGTCCCACCATGGCCCCTGGTACCCCACTTGCTGGACTGTGGGTAGAGCATAACCCATTGTCCTCTGATCATCCAGGCAGGTTTTTGCTTTTACTCTTCAACACAGCAGAGAGTAGGAAGAGGATGGTAACTTTGAAAAGCTGATCTCTGCTGGGACTACTAATTTCTCCTCTCTTCACAAATTTTGTCCTCTTCTCAGTAATTATTTAGAAGTGTGCTAACAATAGTCCTTGTGAGATCAGAGCTTGCTTTCAAAGAGATTGGATATGACAAAGCTTTAGGAGGAGTAAAACAGAACATGTGAAGTGGTACTATAATCATCTGGACAGATAAAAGCATCCTCAGGTCCCATCCATGGCTGTATCTGCACCATGGGCAGAGCAAAAGAACAAGCCACCAAGAGAAAGACTGGTCTCTCCTTCTAGCCCTTTGTGGGAAGCCCTCAAAGGAAAACTGTGGGAGGGGAAGACTGATCCAGCCTGCTGACTTACTCAGATATCCAGGGGGATCTTCCTCCTAGAGGGACTTGACTCTGGTCTTGAAAAGGACAGAGATATCCTGCATCAGAAAAGGGACAAAGCCTTTCACTGGGAAACTTCCATCAAGAGCTCTCACCATGTTTGGTACATGGGCCAAATGCAAAAAAAGCAATGACTGGAGTCAACAGAAACTTTCCATGAGGTACTAAGGGAAGAAGACGAGGCTGCATTTCTCAGTACCTTTTTCTTTTTGCTACTCCTCTCTATTGGCAGTCCTTAGAGACCAGCCAAGTCTGCTTCCTGTGCTCCTCATTTTTCAGCCTACACCTAAAAATCAATAGCCTTGCACTGGCTGCTTCTGTTAGTGCATTATCATTTCCTGCAACAAGGATAGCTGGACAAAATGAACTCTCAGCTAATTAAAGACTGTAAAACAGTTGTATTGACAACTGGGTCTCCAGCACTCTGTAAGCCATTTCAAACGATTTCTTCTGGAGGAGACTCCAAAAGATCTTCGCTCCTTCATGAGTCCTTTTGCAGTTGCTACTCCTGTGTGGTGCTCAGGTAAGACTCTGTCCCCAATCCATTAGGAATTACTTTGATTTTAAGGATGTGAGTGTCATCCAGGTTCAATGGGCTGTGAGCCCTTTACATCACTGTTGACACAAAGGCACTGGAAGGCTCCATCCACATGCAAATTTCCCATCTGTTAGTGCTGAAACCTCCCTTATGGCACATGGAGTCCTTCATGTAAATGAGAACCAGCCTTTCTGATTTCCAAAATGTTTTCGGCAGAACAGGTGCCTGCTGAGAGAACAACATGCCAAATGGCTCCCAATGGTTGACCAAGGCAGCCCAGTCACAACTTGGAGCCTTTGAAGGGAAGGAAGGAAACTGTGCAGCAATTTTCAGTTTGCTGATAAATCCCAGGGTAGTCTGGGCAGAGGGAGACTGAGCAAAATATATCTGGCAGCCATAGGTCTCAAACAGTCCAACAGGCCAGTTAGTCTTGACAGATTTAACAGACCAGTTTGCACAGCAGCATCATGTAACACACGAGCTTCAGGTATTCATATAAGGTAGATCCTCAGGTTTTCAGACAGATGCAAAAAAGCACTGAGGGACCAACACAGGAGTGAAGCTAAATAGGGCAAAGACAGTACAAGCTCCTTTCCCTTCTGCCTTTTCCTTAACAGGGATATTATGTCAGCTTAGAGTTGTGTTCACATGTTCAGAGAAAAATCTCTCTTCCCTCCTTCTCAACACACGAGGAATGCAGTCCTTCAGCTTAGCATAGCCCAAATGCAAAAAGCCCAAAAGAGAGGATGTGCTGGAAGAGGAATCTAGGAGCCTGGCTGTAAAACAACTGTTGGTGAGAGCAGACAGCCTGCTGGTTTGGTCCCCAGTGTTCCAATATGTCAATTTACACCAGCCCAAAGTCAAGCATCGTGTGATGCACCTGCACACTAGGCAACTTTCCCATTTATAGCCTAAAGCCTTTTCTATATGGTCTCGGAGTACAGCAGACTTATTTGCTTCTTCCCTGTGTGATGTGTGAGATGCAGCTCTTGGCTGTTTCAGCTGAACCTTCCCTGCAATTGTTTAGTAATGGCTGCACTAGCAAAGCAGCTATTGTTCTGCACACAACTGCATCATAAAGATGCCTACCTCATAGGAGGAAAGGAGATGGATTCCTGCTGCTGCAGCTTGGCCAACCAAATCCTGTAGTTGCCACATTAAAAAAAAAAAAAAAAAAAAAGAGTATATAAGTACACAGACCACTGTTACACTGTTACAGGATCTATGCAGAGACACAAAATGGGGGAATTATTATGGAGTTTTCCTAAAGAGTTTTCCTAAAGAAGTTCAGAGACCTGTCCATTCATAATTTTTTAATAGCACCTGACAACCTGGCAGCCTCATATAGGGTGTGATTGAGAGCCAGAGGAGGTGACCTCTGCCTCTGTCTGTGCTCAGGCCAGCAATCTCAAAAGGGAACAGTGATGGAGTAGCCATAAGAAGGAAATATTTCTTCTCACCACAGCAGGACTGATGGTCTAGTGTTGCCAAGATGTCACGCCACACAGAAAGGTGATTTTTCATGTTGATAAGTGAATTCAGTGTTCAAAAAGAAGTGTAAAGAAAGGACATCACATAGGAAAAGAAGACATTTTTGTTGAAGCAGATTCCAACATTGTGGCTGGATTTTCAGTCTAGAAATGAATAATATTATCTATTACAAACTCCTGCATCTTTACTGTATCATACACAATCCTTTTTTACCTGTTTTCAGTAGAAAAATACTGTTTTCATTATAAAACTGGGATCAAAAGTCAAGCTACTTTTACAGTGCTGTAAAGGTGACAAAAAGGGTGTGCTCTGGTAATTATCATTTGGTGAGACCTTATATTCACCTTTAGGAAAATATCAGTAAGCACAAATACCCTGATGCAGGAATGGCACAGGAGGGAAAGTCCTGATTTGCAGGTGCTGAGTCCCATGTCAGGTCCTGACACACGTCAGATGAAAAGCCACGGCCTCAGCTCCCCTCACCAGTCACTTCTGTGTTTCCTTACAAAACCAGCTCATCTCCCTTGGACCATTTCTTAACACAAAGCTCTTTCCAGCAGTAGAAACTGTACTTCTATAAAGAAACAAGCTCGAGAACTGCAGCTGTAACAGGCTATCAGATGTCGAAATTGAGCACCTGTGTGCAGGGATCGATATAGCCTCAACATGACAGTCTGCAAAAATCCCAAAGTGCTGGAAGCAGCATTATTTACAAGCAGCCTTTAATTGCTGATGCTGAGACACTGCAGTAGCCTGCTTGCTTCCCCAGCTGAATGGCACTCAGCCTTTTTCCTTCCATTACCGTGCTGCCTTTCACCTTGGAAACTAGCATCTCTGACAGCAACGCTGCTTCAGGGGAGTTGAACGTCTGATCTCTTTCTTGTTCCAAAATGCTTCATTTCAGCTTTGGCTCATAGCCCTTTTGACTTATTGGGCCTGACGGTGCAATTAGGGATACCCACATTCCTAATTCAAACCTCCTTGTGCAGGTGAGCAGGGCTGAGGCAGCTCCACCACACAGCTGCTGCGCCCCTACTCCCTCCTCCCACACCGGTGCCAGTGAGGCTGGGGCTGCCCGAGACTCCCTGGCCCCACACAGGGTCAGGAGCTGTGGAGAGCTACCAAGTTCCACTGTCTTCTCACTCAGCCTATAATAAGCCTCAGTCTAGGATTTTGCAAATCCCATTGGCTATCTTCAAAGAAACATCTGGCAAGTCAGGGAGTATTTAAATACCTCTCAGTGTCTCAAAAGGTGATTTGTTGAATGCCAATTATGTCATGCTCTCAGAAGCTTCATTAACTCCAGGCTCTCATGTTTGCCCTAATCCACCAACACAAAAATGCCTCTTGTCTCCATTTTTTCACCTGAGAACGGAGAGGTGTTTCTCCAGGTTTTGGAATCGGCCTGCAGAGGAACCAGTCAGGTTTTCCCTGGCAGCAGCGATATTTCACTCTAAAGAGGATGAGAGGAGTCTCTGTGTTTGCTGTCCGTGGCCAACCCGTCCCTCTTGGAGCACAGGGGAATGCCTACACCTGCCCTCCAGGCAGCTATTTCCAGCAGAACTCTTACCAGAGCTGACCAACTTCTGCACACGGATTCCCCTTTCCAGGAAACAGGACGAAAATTCTTTACTAAATCAAAGGGAAGCTGAGTTAAGGATTTAGATACCACAACACCAACCCAACACCTTTAAGACCAGGCTCCCTCAAGCAGCCCGTGAATTTGTGCACACAAGCCTCACCACAGACAGATCCTCCCACCCATGCACACCTCTCCACCACTGATAACCCAGCCCTCCTAAAAAGGCAGGGTGGGTGTTTGGCACCTACACGGGCAACAAGCCACCACACCTTCAAGCTGCCTTAATTTTGAGAGGTAACAAGAGGCTTCTCAGTGCCTGGAAGCAGTCTCCAGGGCTTAACCATTAACTTTCAGGTGAAAAAGAACAGCCAGGCACACATACAGTATCTAACAGGAACAAAAGCCTCTTCACCCTTTTAACCACCAGGCAGAAGAAACTGTGTCTTTGAAGATTAAACCCCCAACCCCTGAAGTCCAGGGGAAGGCAGCAGCTGCCTGGCCAACGAGGCAAAGGAAAGCAACAGGCTTAGGCCTGGTACCCTGCAAGACCTTCTGGGAGCTCAGGTCCCCCCATCCCGCTGGTGGCAGCACACCTCCAGGGAGCTTGCAGGAGCATTTGATTCCTGAGGAGTTACCAACTCAGGCACGGGTGCTGGATTTGGGAATAAGAAGGGGCAGCAAGGCTGCTCCCTGGTAGTCAGGTTGAGCTGTGACCACCATGGTAATCAAGGTCACTTCTTGAAGGGGGCTGGGGCACAGACGAGGAGTTGTGCAGCCACAGGGAGCTGGCAGAAGTGATCTGCACTGGTTGCATCTCCCCAGCGGCTCTCCAAGGACAGGGCTGCCTCAGGCTGTCCCAGCCTTGCAGTTACATCCCAGCCTCCCAACAGGGAGCTCAGGATTATTCTAATCATCACAAACCTTGAGATGGTAAAATGCACTGGCAGCTGAGCAGCCCCCAGGCGAGTTCCTCCCAGCGCAGCTCGGGGTGCTGAAGGCAGGATCTGTCATCCCAGATCTGGTCCACTGTGACAAGGAGTTCCAGCAGCAGAGAAGAGAAACAGGGCCAGGTCCCAAACCACCCTGCCAAGCTCTTTTCCTCTGCCTGTTCCCAATGGTCCCCGGGGTAGCCAGCACAGCACTCACCTCTGCAGTAGGGGCAGAGCTTAGCATGCTCTAGACCCACACCTGCTCTCATGATCAGACCTGGAAAAGCACCCCAGGGGCTACAGCCTCCCTGCTGCAGGAGGGCCAGTAACTCACTAGTTTGGTCACGAGTGAGGTTCTCTGCTGCAACACTGTCTTACCCAAAGGAAAGAGGCAGATGCAGCTGGAGCTGGGGGCTGGCCAGTGTCATGAACAGTGGGTCTGCACTTTGCTTGGAAGCTCAAAGCATGTTCCTCTCCTCTAGGCAGTTCAGACTATCCATCAACAACCAGAGCCATGGAGGAGTCCTGTCTGCAGGCCAGAGAAGATGGCTGCAGAGAGATGCTGCATCCACATCGGCAGTGCTTTTTCCAGTCCTTACTGTGGACTCGGCTCAGTGGAGCAAGTGTCAGGCGGTGATCCCTGTCCTCTGCAGCCAGAAGCACCAGGCTGGGAGAAAATCAGAATGATGTGATGCTCAAAGACCTTGGTGATGAAGCCAGGGATGGTCATTGCTCAGGGCACAAGAAAAATAGAGTTTGAGGCAGCCTTCATACCTGTTTGTTGAGAGCAGACCCTTCCTTGGGATGCTGTCAGTCAGGGTGACAGGAACCAAAAGGTTTGGCTGCCATCACTTAATTAATGCAAGAGTGCAAGAGGAGACTCTTGCCCGTTTGCTTTTCAGAGTACCCATCAAATTCACTGAAACACAACTGAGCTGGTACAGCCCCATGGATTTGGTGGAGTTCCCTAGTCTGGACACCTGCTGACTGGCCACCCTGACATTTCATCCCACTCAAGACTTTTGTGCTTTTCCTCTCACATGCTGGGCACAGCTGTGGTGATGACTTTTCACTTAGTGAGGCTGCAGGGCACCCTGGAGCTCCCTGCCAGCTCCACTGCCAGCTACAGCAGAGCCATAACCTTGGCACCACCAAGGATTAACAAGCCTTATTTAGGGACACATGAGATGCACAAATTAAAGAACTGAAATCCAATCTTTCTTTAATTTAGCCAGCACAGGTAACAGAGAGATCAAGGTAAGACATACACCAGTACGTATTTCCCTTTCTGGAAGTCCAATATCATCCATCCAATATAGAGTTGGCTTCCAGTATCATGGATTTTTTAAAACATTAATTTTCCAATCTAACCTCTATAGGCAGTTCCACTCTGTTATTCTGCTCCTCAATGACTGGTGCAAGATCCTATTCCCTCTTTTTGCCAGGCAACAACTGAAAGTCCCATGAAATGACAACTTGTCACCCTCTTCTGCCTCTCATTCACTACCTGAGGTACCTCACCCTGGCAATCACTTGCTGACTGTGGGCAGTGGTCCACCTCTTTCCCACAGTTGCTCTTTCTTGCATGGATAGCTGCTGGTCAGTTTATTTTGACCAGATGTTTAATGGTTGATCCCACAGTAGGCACCTAAAACTTCTCCCGTTTTTTCTTCCTGATTTTTAGTTCAAGGAAGAGATGAAAGCAAAAAAGGAAAATTGTTGTTTCATCCCACTACCTTGCCTCTTTCCAAAGAAAATAGTAGTTGAAGAATATTTTCCGTTAGAAGTGTCAAAATATTTACTACCTATAAATTCAGCATCCTTGGAATTGATAAAAGCAGGGTGCTTACATCTGGCACCACTCAAGAGGCAGCAGCTTCTGCCCTAAGGAATTGTAGTTCACATTCTATACCAGCTAAAACACAATAAATTATTCCCTCAAGCCTGCTCCAGGAAAGCACAAACGTCACCTTGACTCTGACCAAAATTTCTTCTTGGGAAGCAAGAGATAAACTCCTGCTGAAGTACATGATATGCTGGCCCTGGGGCTCACATTATGCACTTGCTTGTACATAATGGAGGTGGTAACATGGCAGAAGTATTTTTCCCCTAAAAGTTGGGCTCTTCACTGAAAGGTAACATAATGTCTGAAGGACAAAAATACTACCCTGTTGGGAGTTTGGCATCACTAATGTTGCTAATCCTGGAAATTCTATCAATTTTCATTGATACAATAATCCATTTTGCTTTTATGTGTAGTTCAGCTGTTCTTAAATTACTTCTGGTGGCAGTGAATGCCATTCATTTAATGAAAAAATGTTTCTATCAAATCTGAATTTGTCACCTCTGCTTTACAAATGTAAAAACTGGGCCGATAAAGCTCCAAGACAAAAATAGAAGTTCTCCATCCATTTTGTCTGTGTTAATCATCACTGTAGCTATTTTAACCTCTCATTCTCTTCAATCTCTCTGTAATATTTCTGCTGTCTCACTATTTTTGTCAGCATTTTCAAAATCCTTGGGAACTTGCAATACAAAGTATATGTCCATGAGGTCCAGAACTCAGACTTGGACTGATCCAGGTAATTTGAAAAGTAAGAGTTGTAAGAATACTTTGCTTTCTCTACCTGCGCTGCCTTTCACATTCCAAACTGCAAATTCCTTGATCACTGTGATCCATTCCATGAGCTTGATACGGTATCATTACAGTCTCTCTTTTTTTTTTTTTTTTTTTGGTGAGCTTGACTTTCATAACTTTCATTATTTTCTATCTCACTGGTCATTCCTTTTTCCAGACTAATTAAAAAAACCAAACCCTTATCAACTAAAAAAAAAAAACCCAGCAGAAGTCAAAAATAAACTTTTGGAAAAATCCAGAGCATAACAGGGGTTTTGTAATTATACAGCCTGGTAATAAATTGATAAGTAAATTAGCTCTCACATTTTAAATCTCTTCACAGGTATGTACCTGTACCTGTACCTGGCACAGAAGGACAAATATGCCTTTATTATCCTACTTTATGACGATTGTTAACAGCTTATTATCATGAACTATATATTACCATCAGCCTCTTGAGTAACAACAAACCTCTTACTGTGCTCTGAAAATAAGCTTGAAACCCAGAAGCTATGGCCAAGACAGGGTATCTAGGAAGAATCTCAGTACTTCAGCAGAAATAAAGGGGGTAGGAACTCTCCTTTAAGAGTCTTAACAGATCTTGGCATTTCCTCTGATTTAGGCACAGAATTTCCCCAGTTTCAATAATGTAACTGCTGTTAATTGTCTAAATGCCAATTTACAAAGGACATATAGCTCAAAATCTGCTTAAGCTTACCCACTTAATCAACAAAGTTAGCAAGAGAGTTTTAGATGGAGAAGCATATCCATCCCTTTATTTGCTTCTTGAAGCAAGATTTGTGTAAGAAATCTTATCAGAGCACACACAGAACTACAAAATACACAAGCTTTACTCCCCTGGAAAGCAGCAGCAGCCACTCCTGATTTCTGGCTAGCCCAGAAATACCTACCTGCCTTCTTACCTGCAAGAGAGGAAAGAAGTTTTTACAAAGTGCTGTATGTTTCTCTTCTAAATTAAATCGTTTCTTCTGTCGCAAAGGCAGCGTACTAAGGAATGGTATCCAGAAACTGCAGAGATCAGCATTTAATTAATCTTGATGCAGCACCTTAGCAAAGCCTCTAACATTATTACAGTGGCCACATTTTCTTCCTCCAGCAACTGAGCTAATCCCCATAACTTTCCACAGCCATAATTTTGCTATCCTTTAAGAGAACAGAAGTTGTAGAGTACTTTCATTGCTACCAGATATTACAGAATCACGAAATGGCTCAGGCTGGAAGGGACCACACGGGGTCATCTGGTCCAACCTCCCTGCTCAAGCAGGGCCATCCCAGAGGACAGGGCACAAGATTGTGTCCAGATCCTTCCTAAGTATCTCCAGTGAGGGAACCTCCACAACCTCTCTGGGCAGCCTGTTCCAGTGTGTGGTCGCTGCACAGTAAAGAAGTTCTTTCTCACGTTCAGGTGAAACTTCCTGTGCATCAGTTTCTGCCCATTGCCTTCTGTCCTACTGCTTGGCACCACCAAGCAGAGCGTGGATCCATCCTCTGACACCTCCCTTCAGATTGTCATAGACACTGATAGGTCCCCTCTCAGTCATCTCTTCTCACGGCTGAACAGGCCCACCTCCCTCAGCCTTTCCTTATGAGAGAGATGTTCCAGTCCCCCAGCAATCCTTGTTCTCCTCTGTTGGACCCACTACAGGAGTTCTATGTCTCTCTTGTCCTGAGGAGCCCAGAACTGGACACAGCACTCCAGACACAGCCTCACCGAGGCTGAGTAAAGGGGCAGGATCACCTCCCCCGACTTGCTGGCACTGCTCTTCCATCCTAATCCACCCCAGGTCACCAGTGGCCTTCTTGGCCACAAGGACACTGCTGGCTCAGGGACAGCTTGTTGTCCACCAGGATCCTCAGGTCCTTCCCCACAGAGCTCCTTCCCTCAGCCTGTGCTGGTGCATGGGGAAGAACCCTGCATTTGCCTTTGGTGAATTGCAGACAGTTCCTCTCTGCCCATCTCTCCACCCTGTCGAGGTCCTTCTGAAGGGCTGCACAGTACTCTGGGCTATCGGCCACAATATTATTCCTCACATATGTGATTATTAATTTATGATTGATTAATGCACACACAATGGTACAGGAGACAGATGTAGTCCCTTCATGGTACTTCAGAAAAAGAAGGGCTCCAGATCATCCTCCCCTTCCTTCATGACATCTATTAACTCATCCATAGGGGAAAGATCATTTCCATCTACCAGTGAAAATCAAATGTCAAACTCTTCAGTGTATTATCAGGCCATCCAACATCCTGACCCTGCAAAGACTTGGCTTTAATCTTTTTGGGCTGCTAGTATCCACTTGACTCCAAAATAGAAGAGAAGCATATGCTTGAGCTTTAGCAAGGCTGGGAAATGTAGGATTAAGAGCTACTGCTTTTCTTTTGGCAAATACAAAAACCACAATACAAAGCACACAAGGAAAAAAGCACATCTTTTAGCAATCCCCCGCCCCAGTTTTCCACCCACCTCACACCACAACAGAAATGCTCGTCGAAGGGCAGAACTCTGACAACTGGTGGGAAAATTCAGGCAAACCGTTCTACCCACTTTCGGCAGGAGCCATTTTGGCATGCTTTAAATGCCAGGCAGTATTTAAGGATTTGCTTGGACATGTGCATATATGCATCTTATTCATCTTAACAAAAGGGAACTCCACAGACTCTGCTACAGAACCTCAGCAAATACTTTAACTACAAGCTACTGGATTTTCATGTATTTATTCTGTATTAAGTACCTGGATACTTTTTCATACATTCATTTTTCAAAAATTAATGCATTTGAAAGGCTTATTTAACTAACCGAGCATGTCCTGTCTAAGACCATTTCTTTTTCTTGTGCTGTCATAGCCATTTGCCATTTAAGTCTGTGTTACTTGAGTGGTCAGCGTTTTGGAAAAGGGAAGTCTATAACACTTTTGTCTTTTTAAAGAAGAAGATTTGTGTCCCTACAGTTAATTATTTCGCAACCACACTGCAGAGTAGAAGGAAATGCACCCCCCGCCCCACCCTGAAAAGATATATTTTGGTGATGAGCACGTAATGGTGTTATCTCAGTTCCCAGCACCGCAAGGGGTATGTGTGTGCTCTTTGCTATCAGTAAATGAAGCCTTCAAAAACTCAAAGTATGAGCACAGGGCTCCTGTGAGGCACACAAGGGTAGATGTGACACAGCTGCACATTTGCAACTGTTCATGCTCACATTCCTCTTCAACATAAAAAAGAGTGCCAGGCCACTTATAGAGCAAAAGGAAAACAAATATTGAAGTGATAAATCCCATTAGCATTTTTCAGCAGACTTTGTGCCCCTCCTTTTTTTTAAATAAATAAAATGAGTCCTAACTTAATTTCCAGATTAAGAAGTACTATTAAAGGCAGTTACAGACCCAATTACAACCCTTGAAACACCACTGAAATGCACTACAATATTCTTTTATTTAGTTTACAGAAGAGTCTATCAGTACAGGTTGCAGAAAGAAAATGTTTAGTGCTATTTACAATTTGTTTTAAAACTCTGCTCTATACAAATTTAATTCTGATCAGTATGAACAATATTTTGTAAATCTACTGCATATAAAGCATTTCATCAAAGCGGTAACAATGAATAAAATAACATGTTTATATTTGAATGATGCCAATCATTTGGAAAAACGATTACACAGAACATCTGTAAGAGTTGTGGACACTTAAGTACAGAACACAATGTCAACCTGTGACTCAGTTTTTTTAAAGGCTAAAGCTATTTATATGGAATATTATTCTATTATACTACACGCCAATCTATATTTAACTTCTATAGTTATGTATTTTATAAGATTTTTATTAAATATATTCTACAGATATTTGTAATTTCACCCAGGAAGATTTCCTCCCCAGTGAAAAAATATAAAATCTTTTATATTTTTTAATTTTTATTTATTTTTATTTTTTACAGATTTAGATGAAACTAGCTCATGCTTTAGTGCTGTGCAAAGTTCTTTAGCATATCAACATTTAAATTATTGATATGAAATAGAAGAATGGCATCCTTTTCAATTATGTATGCCTTCAGAAATCAGCTTCTGTTTTTAATACCATTGCAAGCACTAATACCAAATGCAGATTACATAAAGAAACAAAACTAGCACTATGGCAGAAGTATTTCTTTTTGCTTTTTAAATTTTAATAATTCTTTTGAAATCTCTAATGAGTAAGCATGACACTGGACTCTAAGGTACAGATGAGAAAAATGACTGAAAAACACCAATTGCCGATATTCAAATACATAAAATTGATTAGTAAATGATGTTTTCTAACATTTATGCACAATAATAAAAGCCTATGAACTACAGGAAACTACCCCTCCCATATTAAGGCTAGGAAATGCACTCTCTGCAATTGTTTGTGCTGTCTGAATAAGCACTCAACTAACACACGAGATCAGAGTGCACACAGTAACAAAAAAATCAGTTTCATCAGCCCTCTACAGAGTGCTTTTACATTACAGGCACATAGTATTTTTTATTTGTTGCAATGAAAATATATATAGTTAGACTTAACACTTTTTCCTTTGATTTGGCCGTAAGTGAGATTTGTTTTAATTATTAATGTACTATTTTCCAGTGTTGCATTACACATTGTGGGTTATTACTAGGTGTCTCAAATATTATTAGAGATTGTTGATGAGAAATATACTGTCAACCATATTTAGTGCAAATTGCATCTAGAAAACTTGACTGGTTAGATCCGGTTAATGCAGATTTTTGTGGTAGCAAAAGGATTCCTGCTATGGAAAAGAACAGAAACCTTTCTGAAGATTGAATTCTTTCAAAAAGTGATGTACTGTAAGATTATTCAACAAACAAAAAGGAGGAATTGAAAAAAAATAAACAAATTGTTCATAGATCTTTCACTTTTTTTTTTTTTTTAAAGACTAATGGGACAGTGTTCATGTATTATATCAGTTCCATGGATTTACAGACAGGCTCTTCCTACAGGTGTTTGAAGCAAGGTAGGGCCTCTTCTATCCCAGCAGCATGAAAGACAAAGACTATATTACATCACACTTAGCAGGTAAAGCTAACAGGGTTTACAGGATTACACAGCAATTGCTTTCTCCAGTTTTTTCACGGTTCCTTTGACCTGCAAAGAAGAAGGAAGTTTTACTTACACTCCATTTCTAAAACAATGAAGATGTTCTGTGTGAGACTATGCTTCATAAAAGTCTGTTATTAATTATTTCCAGTAAAAAATTATATACATGCATGCATAACTGAAAAATAAATCAGGACTAGTTTTTCACAACAAAAACAAGAGCTTTTAAGGTCTGAGTAAGTTTCTGCACTACATAAAAAATGCTAAACCAGAAAGTGAATTTCTTAATTTTCTATAAACATGTACAAAAGCATTTCATTACCTTCTTCACAAAACAGCACAAGGACTTGACTTTTCTCTATTATGAAATACCCAAAAAGCCTGTAAGAGACCTGACCAGTCTGCCATGAACTCGAGCAAGAAATTCCTCTAGTGCCCAGCCTACCTTGAGAGTTTGGTTCTGGCAGTGTCTCTCTAGCCACCAAATGCATCACTGTTGTTTTGCCAAAAGGAAGTTTTAATGCTGCAAAAGTAGAAAGGGAGAGTCATTAACACATTATATCAGCCTTTTTTGCTCCAAAATACCCAGTTGAAACTAACTATAATTGGATTAGCACCTGCTCAAAAGTTCATACTGTTAGGTTTGAACTGCTTACTGGTTGAAGTTCGGTAAATCAGGGACTTGGGGCATGATAACAATCACTTAAAACACTGCATTCTTAGAGACATGATACTACTGTCAGGAAACTTAGCCTTCCTCTTTTGAGTAAAAAGTGAAGTGGGCATTCATGCCAAGAGTCGAGTGTTAAGCACTCTTTAATGATAAAAATACAAAAAAGTTGCTGATTCAGCCACCAACTTGTTATTCTGAGATATCAAAACACCGAACTTCTAGTGCAAAACAGATTTTTCTAAAATTGATATTGATAAATTGATTATATTGATATTTCTAAATTGATATTTTGATCCATGACACAGATTTTTTTAAATACAAAATGCCTGCATCTTGCCTTTTAATACTAATCTGTAACATCAGCTGCATGTGAAAAATATCAAATTTAAAGTTTTTTAAATTATATACAGTAGTTCTCACAATGCTGCCTTTGTGAGCTTTAGCAACACACAATTTAAAAAAATGGTGCTTTCCACAACCCATTCTGCTTGTGTCTGAAATGAATATAATAATTTTTACATTCCAACTTAAGTATACAAATACATTGTATACTGAGAGTATCTTCCTTGATTGTTTTTCTGAGAAACAGATGGCAAAGATGGTCCAAGTTTTGTCCTTCCCCTTTCCTTATAGTGGAAAAAAAGTCAGTGATAAATTTAACAAGAATTTAATCCTTAATATGCAAATAATTCTGATTTAAGTAGAATTTGTCATATCAAACTCAAGTTACAACTTTTATTTTCACTGTGAAATAGCATTTTAAGTGAATAAATGAATAAGGAATGTCCAATAAACCTGAAGGCAACTGAAGTGAAAAATGCCTCTGTTTTAATCACTCCAGCATAGATTAAAGATTAACTAATAAAAAGCCTTGCTACAACACTGCTATTAAATCATGATCATTGCCTTCATATTTATTTGAAAAAATGCAAATTATTATTAAAAACACAGGTTCAAATACAGGTGTAAGCACACAAAGTGATACAAAACTCCACAAGGTTCTTTGAAGCAGCTGTACTTTGGGAAAAGCCATCTCTATGGAAAGGCAAATCTGAAATTTGCTTAGTTTACTTGCAGTACTGCCTGTGCCTGCAACTAGAAGCTATTGATAGCTTAAAGTCTGACAAAGATTATGCATTTTGGGCACTTGATACCATGATACAACTGAAAAATCTAACAGACTGCTAATATGCTCTTTGTAATGGAAAAGGATTGTCTTCATAACAAACTCTTGAAATACAAAATAATTGCATTAGGAACATCTTTCATAATATCAACACATTTCAGGAGAGTTCATTAGTGAGTTGTGGAGATTAACTATTTACAGTAATCAAGCGGAACTATGCTAATATTTATATTAACTAATTTCAGCTAGTAGTTGCATAGTTTACACAAGTTCTTGCTAGAAATTTCCAGCTTCTTGCTTGGAGCACCATAACAGCATCTGAGCAGCCTAACCTATACTCAGTAATCCTTTCTTGGTCTTCTCTTTGTGTTCTCATCCCTTTCTCTCACTTAAACCAAAACTGTATTTAATTCCTTTCCCAACTCTTCAATTCCATTGTTGCTCTGTATTTTCTATTGTCAGAACTTTCACCCCCTTTTGAAATGTGGATGGCACATGGTGGGTTGACTTCCCTTCCCCAATAAATAAGTAAGCAAATGCTGCTGATAACCATTATCTACCAAGAAATGGAGAACTGTTGATTATGTATTACTTCCCTAATTAATATTATTTGAAATGCAAACTGCAGAACAAATATTTAGCTAAAGGATTAAATTTCCTGTTGGAAGCTGAACGAGAGACTCTACCTTGCTAGCCAACTCCCCGGCCCTTTGCACAGGCAGGACACAACAAAACACTGTGGCTCAAGCACTGCAGGGAAGAGTGGCACAGCTTTACATTTCTACACTGCTTCCAGAGCCATTAGCTCTGCTCTCCTTGTGGTGATAGGCCATTCAGAGATGGTATCAAAAGGGATGCTTTCTTGAAAATAAAATTTTTCACTCAAAAGCACTTCTTCCTATCAATTTCTCATTTTTGAGGCATCTTAGTTTATGGGAGTCTCAAATTCAGAAGCCACTACACAGACATGTAAGGTAAAAGTGAAAAAAAAATGGACTCCAGTTAAAAAAGAAAACACCAAACTGTTTCCTTGGAAACTTTTGTTTCACTGGATGATTAAGTGATTTTCAGTAGGTCCAAATTCCAGTCAATATTTCCTAATCACCTAAAGCAAATATAACACAAAGTGCTATAATTCAGTCAAAGAGACCTGCAGCTAGAAAAGCTTAATGAAAGTGTATTATTATTGTATAAGAAACTAAATATTGTGTTTAGCAAGAAATTTCCTCCCCTTTCCACCTCCCTTTTAAAGGTAACTAGTTCACTCAGGGTTACCTCTAATGAATACCACAAACTGAAGTAAGAGTCTTTTCAGGCTGTTTCATGAATTCCTGTTCCCCTTTCAGCTGTGTAATCTTACTCCTGATAATGTCATTGGTACTGAAGTTAAGCTAATGTTTTAGGGATTCTTTTTCTTAAAACAATACAGCAACAAAAATATTTTTGAAAAACACTAATATACATGTAAGATCCTTGGGGTAAACACATGAATGATTAAGAATGAACTAAAATGCCCTGAGCCCAAGTAAGTGTTCAAAACTCCTAGACCTAAGTTAATGCAAGAGTCAGCAGCATGCAGCTATTATTTTTCAGCTTAACTCATTAAATAATATATTAAATATATTAAACAAATATTCAACATTTTTTCAGAATTAGACAAATGTCACTAAAGGGAAAAAATGCTGGTGGTAAAGAGCAACACTCAGATGAATGGCAAATTAAATCCCATTTAGCTATCCTTGCCTGGAAATGTAGGGTGAGACTAGCATCTTTAACTGCAGAGATGATCCAAGACTTAACATTTGTCTTTCAACTCTACTCCAACTGCTACTAGCTGCACTCACTGTCACCTGGTAAAAATACAAATTAAAGAGTGAATAAGAGTTTCAGAGTTCTTCCAGCCGAGCTGACAATGATCGTTTGTATATATAGAAGCATTAAAAATTTATATATGTGGAGAGTAAATCTATTCTATAAGTACATCACTAGGCAACACTGGGAATCGTAGAAAGTGAATCAATAGCTATATCATCCCAGCCAATTCTTCATGGAACATCACCATGAGCAGTCCAGAAATATTATTTTCAGATTTCTCTTAACTTCAAAAACAACTCATTGGTGATTTTTGGTATTATTGGTATTATATTATATTCTCCTTTCTGTACTGCATTCAGGTACCAAACCATGAATAATTTGAACATACAAAGTAAGAGCATTAATTTGTTCTTAAACTGACACAGAATGGAGAGTCTCATATTGTTTAGTCATTGATACAGTTGATATTCCCATTGGCAAATGCTACCTACAAAAGGAAAGATGACTTAACAAATGTGTGTCACACCTCTATCAAGGGTTCCTACCAAAATGCGTAAATGTGGGGAAAGAGTTGCCACGAGGGGGCAGAGTTGAATTGCGTTTCCTTAGCAAAAGAAGTGAAGCCATTTACTGTTGTTTTTGCATAACTATGCAATTGTATCCCTGGGAGTGCACTGGACAGCAAGAATGTTTCCCCTCATTTTCATTTATAAGGTATCTTCCTGCACTGCACTAAGATTTAAAATATTGTTTGACCAATTATCATAAAGTTTATCAAGCATTTTAAAATACTTTAGATATTTATTAAGTAGCTTGTCCTGCAAATGCAGTGTAAGGGAGGTGGAACAAAATATTCCATTTAAAAAGACAACAAATAAAAGCAGCACTACAGTTTCTTTGTGTGAGAGAAGACTTGACCTAGCAGGTGGTACCTCACAAAGTTTAACAACTCGTGGTAACAAGATGGAAAAATTTGCAATAAAGTACAATGTCACTTTAAGCAGGCCAGACTGTGATCTTGAACAGTAAAATAGTATTCACTGAACTGTAAATAAATATCCCCCTTGCCTAACTGTAACATGTATAGTGAAAATTATTTTCATACCTCCTAATGTCACATTGCCATGAAGAAACCTCCCTTGATAAATAAGCCGCAAGATATTTGGACTGCTGACTTGTTCCTCTTCCCAATCTAAAGAGAGAGAACTTCCACAGTTACATTGTAATAAAAACATTTTTTGTTATTTCTCTCACCTTTCCCCAAGAAGAAAATTGGCAACAGGGCTCTTTTGCATAAAACACTAAAGGGAGAACACAGGCTGAAGGTACAGGAAGATAATTCAAGGCCAGCACTCCTGAAGTCTATTCTTGAATTTATTATTTGACACTGGGCATTGAAACACGTAATATTATGTCTGCAAGTATAAATATTACTGATGTCACAGACTGCAGGATATATTTAGCACATACACAAGTCCTAAAGAAAATATTTCATACATGCAAATTGCTTCCTGATTCTTGATATCCAGGCCATTCTGAAGATTCCCAAGCCATACGCCTGGTCACCAGCTAATTGACCAACTGGAGCTGTTCTCCAGCAATGGGAAGCTGCCACACACAGAATGAGCATGCATGTGATGGGTCACTTGAAACAGGACTCTGAGATCACAGCACTGAAAAAAAGCTCTGGAGGCAGCCCAGCGCCGTTCGATGACGGCCAAGTCCAACCAGTTCCATGTCTGGAGGGGACAGTGACCTGAGCAGCCCCCGACCGCTACCACAGAGCCAGAACAGAGGCTCTCTCAGAGCAGACACCCACCAATACATTTTAAGGAGCTCCTCAAAGGCTGATCCGTGATGTTTTTATGCGGCAAGTGGTGGTCCAAAAAAAAGCAAGCACACATTTTCCTATAATGCTTAAGCCATCATAAATAACTGATAAACTTAAATGGTATTTTCCTACCTTTTTCCATTCCCTGTCACAATGTGAAGAACAAATAAATATGCACTTTGCTTTCAGAACAAGTATCACAAAGCCTTGAAATGCTGAATTTAAATGGTCTCTCTGGGAATACAGTGTCTTCTGTTTCTTAGATGACCGGATATCTGGCAACAGTTGTTCACAAATGTTGTCTCCTTTTGCTTTTGTAGTGTTTATATAGCAAAACGAATATTCAGCAAGGGATCAGGACAAGCCACAGAAACCAACCTGTTCACTGGGAACATACTATTAACCTACAAGCAATAGCAACTGGCACCACAAAAGGAGAAGAACTGAAAAGGGTAGAAGGGGAAGCATTTCAAACAAAAGCCACAGCTGCAGCGTGTATGGAGAGGCATCTGGTGCAAAAAGCAAACAGGCAGAGACTGGGCAGCAGGAGCCGTATCAGCCCTTTACCACACTGGGGGCAAGGCTGGTACCAAGAGCAGAAGCTGCAACACTCCCAAGTGCTCCCATGTGCCTGGTTGATAAGATTAGATCAAATTAGCCAACCAAAGCTATTTGAATTTCAAGTATTTCCACTTAGGGTCTGATTCAATTGTCTTGCAATTCAAGCACGTGCCCATTCTGCTATGCTGTGAAGTGGGCTACATCAAGGATCTGAATTATCACACTGCTACTGTAACAGTTTTGGTTTGTTTTTTTTTACTCCATACAGCCTGAACTCCACTATACTGTGGCTGTAAAGAGGAGAAATTCAGCCAGTTGACAGTGCGATAATGATGTAAAACCACAATCAAAAGAAGACAGACTAGATTTTGGCACAGGTATTTTCTCATTATTAAGCTGTTACCCATCCTTTTAATTTCTGCTTCTGGGCTGGAAGTCTGAAACATTTTTTTCTGACATGAATTCAAATTTTAATTTCCACTGATGAATAAATGAGCCAAGGACTCACTGAATCTACCTTTTTTTTTTCAAGTTCTGATAATTGCTGTACAAGAAAGAAGTTAATATTATTTAGAAGAAAATGGGGAGGGGAAGAAGAGAACAGCTAACTTATCTAGATGATATGTATTAAAATAAATTTGGCATTTTCTACTGCAAGTCAAGAGATCCTTAATTAACAACTGTATTGCCAAAAGAGATGGGGAGAGGTTTGCCTTAATACTGCCAGCATGTGACTGAGGTTATTTCATTCCTTTTTCCCCACAAGATCATGACAAGTCAAAATGGTGGCAAAAACAATTGTAACATCTCTGTTTCAAGGCAACTTTAGTCCTCCTCAAGATTTCTCAGTCCTGTGGCAAAGAGGAGCACTCTCAGTCTGAAAACAGCTAATGGGCTAATGTTAGTGAAAATCTATATGCTATTCTGAAATGAGATTGTTTTCTTTTAAATTGAGGATATTCTTCTTTGCAAAGGCAATTAAATATTCATCAACATTTAGAGCATTCCCTCAGGACAGCAGGTATTTGAACTGAGGTTTCCATGTCTGGTTCTACTTTTTTTAAAAGAAGAGGCTTTAAAGTCTGGGTTTCTTCCCAACTCTAAACTCAGAATCTGCAACTTTCAACCTCTCCACAAGACATCACATGTTCAGGCATAAACTTGAGTAAGGAAAAAAAAATCCAGTTCTGCCTCTACCAATTCAGATAAATGTACGCAAAAAACATTTGGTTATGACAACTATGTTATACACACACACTAAAATATGTACAGCAGAGATGCTATGCTGACCTCTTTTCTAAAGCGTTTTACATCTGTATCTAATACTTCAGAGGACTTAAAATCTCCTCCTTCATTACATATTTTACTAAATACATAATACTGCATCCCAGCAAATCAAACAGCAACCTGAACTTTTTTCCTGACCTCAAAGACCAGTTTAAGGCCTAAAATACCGATTATCATCATTAACTTTTTGGCACAAACTGTCATCCACCAAATGTCTTTGACAAAGGCACCACAGAAACAGATAGTGCAATGTTTTAGTTTGTCTAAATAGTAGTCTTTTTAACATCAAAACAGGAACCCAAATGAAGTCCTGTACCAAAAGAAGCATTTTCTTTCATTGTATGTAATGCTATGTCTGCGTTTTGGCTATTTTCCCATGAAATCATAGTCAGGGAGAACAGAAGCACTTTGTTTAGGGGAACTATTCACATATGCGAATACACATCTTAAGTTCTCAAGTCCATTTTCCAAAGCCAGTATTCCTGCATGACACCAAGTATATTCACATAAACAACATCCAGTCTTCTAATGCCTCTTAAAATGGTCTTTTATATGTGTTTTTTTCCTGGAAAAGTATCAATATTACAGATCCTTTCCAAGATAAGGCAGTAAGGAAAAATTTCTTCAGACCCAATTTCACTAATGCATTCCTGTGACTTCTCATGTTTTATTTTAGCTGTCCTCACATAAGAGGTTTTATATTTCCAACATTTCCTCACATTTAGTAGATCCTCTAACATGAATGATCAAGAAAACTGTCTAAAGATAGGGGGAAAGAAGTACTTCAATTTGGGGAAGCAAATTTTAAAAATAAAGTAGGAAACAGACCTGACATCTAAAAATCTGCCCAACTGAAGGAACTGTGAAAAAGAAGGCAAGACAACTATATTTCTATATAAATCTTTGTCCAGATAGTGAATAAACATACTTAATTTGAATGTTGAGCACAGAGATCAGTTTATTGACACTTTAGTCTGAATATACAGGGAAGCTCCCTGCTCCTTTGGCTTAAAAAGCCAAAGCCACACAGCTACTCACCCATTGGCCAGTTGTCATACACATGTTTTGCAATATCTGCAGCAGAGTCATTCGGTGAAAACAGGAACTCTTTTGTTTTCCCGCTTACCAAGATGAGGCGCAAATTTATCTGGTAAAAAGAACCCAAAACATCAGTATTAGGAAAGTTTGCAGAGAAGATTTAAATTATTACAGTAACTAAAAAATCGTTGTTGGTTTTGGAAGACTGATCCAAATGATTAGAGAAAACAGTTCAACATGTTAACATATGTTGAAAAGATGGTCAAAGAGGTCAATAAAATGTTGTTTACATGCCCATAATCTGGGAAGATTAAGTTCTAACAGCTGGCATTTTTGATTATAAACACCAGAAGATTCTGATAGTGATTGTATTAACTGTACCAGTAAACAATAGCTTTCAGTAGGGTAGAAACATATTCTAGCAATGAAACACAAACAACATAGCTCCTGAATGAAGAGGGAAAATATAAACCTAAAAAATTAACTTGAACAGAGAGAATTAAAACATCAAAATCTGCACCTGAATAGCCTGTGAGCCTAAATAAATGCCCTAGAATGCTCCCTCTTGCTCTCAGCCAGTGAATTTACAAAATGCCAGCCAAGGAATCAGACAGCATCCTTTCCTGCTCCCAGCTGCCACAATGTTTGAATCCCTCTTCCAGTCTTCTGAATCCAAAACTTTGTCCCACCACAAGTGGGACTTTGTCTTTCACCACAAGTAAAGTGAGGTACACATGCAACACAGTCATAACATCACACCATAATTTTTCTTTCATTAATTTCCACCATATAGCCACTGGCACCTTCAGCCACAATTTTCCTCTCTTCTATTTGCAAACTACTGAATATAATTGCTTTTCCATATAGCATTAAAATAACACATATAAAGAGCTCACTATGACATTATTTGCAATGCAAAAGATTAAATTTTGGCTCCTCAAGCGACTGTTAGCAAGGTCACAAAATACATTTGGGTAGCTGGCACTTAGCAATGCCCATGGCAAGCAGGAGTCTAGCTGCTGTGGTACTTTGACCTACAAGCCCACATTTCATCAACTTTCAGTGAGACTTTAGCAGACTAACTGCTTGGATACTTTTTTCCAAGTCACACTCAAACTGTGGCTCTCGCTTTAGGTAAAGTTGCAACAAAGCTTTCTTTCTTGGAATTTAGTAAACTGTTTTCTACGTCAAATATCAAGTGAAAAATTTACAGCAATGTCCAAGTTTTCCAGACTTCTTGAAAAAATCTCAGTACATTATATCCACTGAACATAAGAGCCCTGCCTCAGCTACCTACTCTCCACATATTTCAGAAGCTCTTTAGACCGATCATCTATTCCCTCTTGAATGCTTTGGCTTGGATTCCTCCGACCTATCTTTAAGCACCTAATGGAGGTATCCAAATTACAATCCTTCACATTCAGCACACTTCAAGGTCAATGAAATGACCCCTCCTAAAAGCAATTCAATCTCTATTTCAAAATGTAGCAAGTGTAAAAAGAGTGAGTATAAAAGGCTAGGTTCTCATCCCTGTCCTACTAACACCCTTTGGAAAATACAAGTTCTCCCATTAGCCCAGGAAAGCAGCCAAGTGGTAGCTGTCTCTGAGAAAGCACCACAGCCACCTCAGGAGTATCATTGCATACCAGGAGATTGCCAAAAACTTGAAGGAGAGAAACTGAGGAAATGCTGTTTAGTCAAAGACAATTCTTCATAAAACTCAGAATACATTTGGCTATACACAATAAAGTTTGGTTTTCTTTGAAATTTCAACAATGATTAAGGAATTATTTTCAAATTTCACCAATATTTAGCAGAAAATGCAGATCAAGTTCTACTGTTCCCATTTACTCCAAAAACCTGACTACTGTGATGAAACTACAGCTTCAAAAAGTTGGACTATGTTCAGGTGTTGTTTTGCTTATACTGTATTTCAGTTTTAGTATTTTACCCCTCCTTTACCGTCTCCACCTGTGTATGTATAGACAACATCCATATATACAGTTTCTTTAGCTGGACTACCCTAGATAAGCTCTTCAGGCTTTCTCTAGTGAGACACCTATTCCCCCTTTCATCCTAGGAGCCTGTCTCTGAACAATTTCTTCTATTTTCTCCTCAAACAAATTACTATTTCTGAAGCATACCACATGATGTCTCACCAGATGCTTGTATAACACCACCAGTAATTTCCTCTGTCTATTGGAAACATCTTCTGTGACTGTGTGCCAAGAGCACATATACCTTCTTCATAACTGCACCACACTGTTTGCTCTGTTACTTTGTACCCTTTTCTACTTTAACCCTTTCAATTATTCAGCCTCCCAGCTTTTATCTTGGCTGTATCACCCTAAAGCACACGGTTCCAAATTTCATACCACTCCTATTACCCCATCCCTCAGAGAAAGGAGGCTAAGTGTAAAGAAGTATTCTGCATCACAAAGATGTTTCAGATTTCCCGTATGTCTGGGCACTGGACCTAAGAAATCCCCCAAAAAGTTATTTTTCTCTACATTACAGGCACTTTTCAAACATCATGTCATCAATGAACTCTAGCAGCAAGACGTCTTTGCACTTACCTTTGTCATTAAATGAATCAGGAAACATCAAAATTGATCTGACAGTTGTTTCATAATTAATCTAATAACAAGCTCTCTCTGAGCTGCCTCCCCTCCTCTCAGCCAGGTCCTTTACATTAGGCTCACAGACACAGTTTCTCTAATACATTTTAATATCTCCTAGTTAGCCAACAGTTTGCAAAACAGCACCACATCAGTTACTAAGTACATATTCAGATGACACTAGAAAAATGTGCATGTAGAAAGTAAGTTCTTTTCATCAGTTTTCCATGCCCTGGCCTTTGGAAGGTGGGGTGTATTGCATTTGACTCCACTCTATACCTGATTATCTTTAATTATTTTTCAAGCATTAATGCATCTCATCACAATACCAACATATTGCCAAAAATTTAGGCAGTTCAACCTCATCACAAACTGTTACTTGTACTTGAAATGGGCTGCTTGTTTAAAAGAACAAACAAACCAACTCCAAATTTTCAGCACCAATACCTACTGTAACTTCTTCACCAGCAGCCCTTTTGCCTCTCACTCCAATTCCCCATATCCATTTCCTATGCTCTAACTGGCTCATGTGACACCCCCCTTAGTTTACTCCCTCCAGCTAAGCAGTTTCCAAACTCTGAATCGTTTATCCAAGGACTTACTTTGCTTCATCTGTGTGTAGTTTAGCTGTGGTGGGGGTTACCTGTTTTGAAGACCATAGCACTTTCCTAGGCAGCAGACATAACACCAAACCATCCACTCCCTAGAACTATCTGGTTTGGATCCTACAAGGAGATGACTGAAAAAAACCCCAAAAGATTAGCCCTGCTCAGCACTTAAAAGTACAATTATGGCACTGTATTAACACAGAAGTGAAGTTCTTCTTCTTCTACCATAACATTAGGGAGACACATTTCTTTCTATTGTCAGTACTGAATTTTGAGATCGCCAGGAACACTAAAGTGAATACAGAAAGGAGACGAATATCACTAAAAAATAATCAAAATTAACTTGGCTTCCTAGAAAATTTGAGTAAGTCATACTTCTGCAGTTAATATACACCATAAAATCAATACAAGTGACATGAGGGGGAAAAAACGGAGTGGAAAACATTAGATCCTTCTTTCCCCCTGCCTCCTCGAGACGGATAAGGTTCTTGTTGCTGAAGATCATTTCTTATAGTCTTACTATATAATATAAAAGGCACACTGAGATAAGATAATAATTTTACAGGGTATATTACAAAGTATGTGAAAAATGCAGGATAAATGTTTTCATTAAAAAAAAAAACCCAAAAAAACCCGACACCACCACATACAAGCAAAAGCCCAAAATAAATTTTTAAGTCA